>CM047907.1:3816739-4416739 GCA_026229545.1 Pistacia atlantica
ATGAGTTTAATAATACATAATTTTACAGAGGAAAAAATTGACCATCATAGTAAATAAATGTCCCGCCCCATCGAAGTTTTGAAAAAATATTCATCTACCCTCTTCAAATGATATGATTGCGGTGTAAAAATAAAAATTTTCATAAGATATGTACATAGAAAATACATTTTTTTTTTTACAAAAGGGTCCACCTAAAAATTATTTATTCTTAATTTATTTTTCAAAAAATTATTTACATAATACATAAAAAATATATCTTTTCAAGGGTATTTTCCATAGTTATTTAGTTCAACATAGTGTCAACCGAGCTAGCAAATTACCATATTTTTCATAGATTTCATCTATTCAGTACTCGCTAAACTAAAGTGAAACCAGAAATAATACAGAATAGAGTTTGCCATGAATAGACAAGTAATAACCAGAGAAATTGAATTGATTCCCCCATTTCTTGAATGATAATTCATCCATTTTCTGTGGCCAAGATCAATAAAATCAAGATACTTTAAAATCTTCAACTCTGAAAACCTTAACCATATTTTAAGCTACTTTTTTCCACACCAATGATTCATTCAACAAACGAAAATAAAAGCAAAGCATCCACTCTCTTTCTAATCACAGCTGTTGAGTCCTTGAAGCTTCTAAGGCAGTTGATTCCTTTCTTGCGGATATAAAAAGCAGACTAACCACTAACCATTAAAAAAGGGAATATATGGATGCTTCAGATATTGGCTTTCCTCTGGTTCTTTGCTGCTTCAAAAATTTCACCATGAAATAAACTTTCCAACTTTTCACCATATGAATATTTTAAACCTGAATGCTAATGTTCACCAAGTGCAAAAAGAGACACCTCTTTCTAAAATTACGACAGTTTCGAGCAGCGATACATCCATTTAACACAAAAAAAGTTATCCACAATTTTCAAAATCAGAGAAGGTGAAATTGAAATTAAGAATCACAAGACCAAATATGAACATAACAAGTATCTTCCTAAAATATCACTGCAACAATGGTTTATTAAAATGTCACGAGTTTGAAGTTTGCGGCACTGTGTATAAACCAGAAATATTTGACAGCATTATTCAGTGATATATGGAGAAAATTATCAGCATGGCTTAACAAGTTTCACTTGGATACAGTACAGTAAAGCAATGCCAAGGAATGAAAACATAACCAATAATATGAACCGAAATGCAACCTTCAAGCTTTAAGGGTTGGACTTGACAATAAAATTCTGGCGACTGATGGGGTTCATTACAACAGGAGGACCAGCAACACGAGGCCATGCTTGGAACTTCTTGTCAGTCTCTTCCCACCATTGCTTGTTCGAGACAGTGCCTGGGGTGGTACCTGATCATCAAATTAAAGATACTGTTTTAAGCCACAGAAAACCAGTAAAGAAAGACATAAGAAGGTAAATTACCAAAGTTTTACCTCCAAATATCTTCTTGTCAGCAATTATGTAGTCACATGCGTAAGCAACAGCAAAGGACGCTGCCAGAGATCCTATGATGTACTTTGCTGCCATGTTACAACTGCAGTAGATTGAAGAATGTATGTCAAGAGACCTGATACAAGAACATCAGCAGTTAAAGTTCACTGAGCTTCCAAAGTTAGGGCACTTATTTTGCAGAATCAGTTTCATATACAAAAATGAATATAGTATAAACCACCTCACTTGAAAAGTTTGTCTATAACACTAAGGAATTTGTTTATAATCCATATCGTAGTATTAACAACCTCGTATAAAACAATATAGAATGCATTCTATCTGTTTCATTTTAACATAGGTATGTATTTCATCTGTTTCACTCTAAAATTAGCTAGATAACACTGGAGTTATAACAAAATTAAAGAGACTGTAGAATTCTTCAGTAAAATTAAAAATTAAAAAAAATACTGGACAAGCAGGTGATCACCTAAATGCAACACCACAATTTCGCACCAATTAAGTCCTCCATCCAGTTTATGCAACTCAACAAAAGGGCATACAATTGAAGAAAATAAAATGTGATACATTTCTGAGCCGCATGTGATGTGCGAATATATGGACATTATGCCATCTCATACACGAATACATATTCCAGGTACCTCTCCCATTCATACAGAAAAGAAAATATCCAAGTAAAAAAGAAAAAGGAAAGGAAAGACTCAGGTACATAAGAAGTGTAGAAAGCACATTTTCCCTTCCAATAATTAATGATTACTATGCAATGAAACAAAAAATAAATATGCAAATCAAGAGTTAAACATCATAAAGGAATACAAACCCCTTCTAGTGAAGAAAATAGACTCTTCAAAAAGTAAGTTCAATCTATTCAAAGACTTTCCTATTTCTCTCATTCCAATCAGAAACAGGCTACTTCGTTTTCCAGCTGTATATAACCCAATTAAGAGTTATTTCTATTTCCCCAATTTCATGTAATTATTCTTTTTAAACATCTTCGAAAAATAGAATAGATCTTTTAGTTAGTTAATCATACCAGATATGGTATAGTCCCAGTTGCTCCATTCAATACTTATAAAAACACATCAAACCTAGTTTTCTACAAAATTCATTCTCTTCAAACCATAATTTTCGCAGAGGTTATCTTCCACACATAGAAAACCTTGATTAATGATAATTAAGCTAAAAGTACAGATGGCCTTCGAAATTTTGGTAGCACAAAATCCATTTCTATGCCAACTGTCTAACAAATCTTCCATAATACAATGTAAACAAACCAAAACATACATTCTCACCAACTGCAATGAAGACTTATCCAACAAAAGAACCACAAAACAGCGAAAGCCAATTTCCCTGATTTCACCTAAAATCAAAACCCTAAACTCTCAGAATTAATTAAAAGAAACGCGAAATCACACAAAACCATCACCCATGGAATGCTGGAAAACAAACGAAACAAAGCAACTTCTTCTATCCAGAGTAGCTTCAACTGCCAAATAGACACACCAACACTTTAACATAACAAAGCCACCCACAATATTAAACACAGCATCCAAATCTGAATTTACGTTATTTTCCTACATTTTTCCACCAACCAAACAGTCATATAAATCCGAAAAAACAGCCACAAACGACTTCAAACAAAGCCACTTAAGATTACACAATATAAAGATAATTTAAAGAGGTAAAAGTCTACAGCAGTATTACGAAATAAATAGACTCCAATTTTGGATTTTTAAGTTATTTTCCCACATCTCCGGCAACCAAGCCGATAATTTTACTCCAGAAACAGCCTCAACAAACGAATCCAAACAAACCCACTTCAGATTACACAATATAAAAACAAATCGAGACACCAAACAATCTAATAAAACAAATAAGACTTTTAAAATTGAAAATACGCCCAGAAACAGCAGATTCGAACTATCTTACAAGAGAACACCGAGAAATATGTAGCTAAGACACTTTAATCAATTCGAAAAGTAACGAAAACACTCACCGATGAGCCTGGACGAGGCGGCGAATACTGGAATTGACGTGGACGACTTCTGATATTGGCTAGAGAAAGAACTAGAAGAGAGCTATTTATTGCCGGCCTGTCCGTCTAGTTGGATCCGGGTCAATCCGTTTTTTCTATTCGGATTCGGATCGAATCCAGCTAAATTGTGGAAGAGGGTGAGTTAGTTTATTTGCAAAAAGAAATACTCTCACTAACCTATTATTTAAATATTTATTATGAAAATTCTAAAAATTAGATTTTTATATGAAATATTTTCATAATTCTATCATAAGACTAATAAATTATTCCTTACTAGAATATAAAAAAATTAAAATCTCTACATAAACTTCAAATACCTTCAACTAATCATACAAAATTGAATTATTTTCGAATAACATATAATTTCATGTTTTCTGTCATATATCAACATTTAAATAATGAACTTATTATTATTTTTTCACATAATTTCAACATTTTATTACTTTTTTTCCCTAGTTGAAGTGAGAAAGGTTTTTAACTACTCTTAACATATTTAACATGAATGAAATATTTAATTAAGTTCAAAACACTTTCTTATATATAGAGAGAATTTTTTTCAATTTCTATTCCATACAATATCCGCGACAGAACAATTCTTATTTCGAAGTTATTGGCGGTGTCTTTCTTTATATCCCGATCCGTATTCAAATCGATATCTCTAGGCTGTATTATGCCATATAATATAAATCGAATTGAATTGGTTGAAGTTGATAAAAAAAGAAAAAGTCTTTCCGTTTATATCTCTGTCTAGTTTCGACATGCTACATTTATAGATGAAAAATACATCACCCAATTATATATATATGACAATTACTCATACAAAGTCTTCAATGATTCTCATATCGCTCGTTCTGTGATACAATAAGATACTCAAGAGTTCAATTGTTACCAAGCATGAAGCTCATCAAAATCAAGCTTACAAACCCAAAACCATGCCCTGTAACAACTGGTTAAGATTTGCCAACTGAAGCTCAGGATGGAAACAAAGCTTCAATCCAGGAAAGGCAACTAGACTTTTCATGCATTTGAGAATCAACTAAATTAAAGACATCGCATAATCCTGACATTTTAGGGAAGCCCTGACAAGAGTCAAATATGGGATCCCACTTAAATAACTCTAGAACATAATATAATCGAATAAAAAGTTAATTAGTACCAATTGAAGAAGCTGATGATTTAAATGACTATAGAAAAGAATATAAGGATGTATACACATCGCGACCTTGCTATCAGTCTTTCTAAAGGTAAGAAAGGGATCAAAGCAGTAAGTTGCAACCAAGACAATCAATCAAAACTCCATATTAACACCACCAACTACAAAGGTCATGTTGAAATTAGTACTAAAGCAAGAGCCACATTTGAAGACACTGTTTCATGTTATGCAAATCTGTGATGATGCAAATAAGTGCAGAAGCCCCAATTTCTAAAACAAAGTTACTGCATAAAGCACCAAGGGAATGCTTTAGATAAAAGGGAATCAAGGCAACAAGTTGTCGTCAAAAAGCAAAATAAAAATGCCAATTCAAAACAATCAACAAGAAGACTCTGGATGAAGTTCAACTTTTTTACAAATGAAATGTTTGAACAAAGTTGAATATATAATTATGCTTTAGTCCACAACAGATACAACAGTGACCATTAGTCCCCATGCTAGACCAAGACTCATCAATGCTGCACTGAGGAATGGTTAAGCAGAATGGATCTTCAACAGGCTCTGGTCATCTATACCATCACGCTTCTATTTTGTTGAGGTATATTATTCTTAGCCTTCCTCATTTGATCATTGTGTTGATCCCATGTCTGAACTTTTTTATGAATACACTCTTCTCTTTCATGTTATCCATAAGACAACATCACGGATAATATCATGTACTGTGAATAAATTCTTCTTCATTACTCACTTCTCATAGGTACAATTTTCCCATTAAATGGGATACATAAAGCAACATCACAAACAATATCATGCATAGTTTCACGTTCTTCCTCATTACTTGCCTCTCTTTGGATGTTATCCATAAAGAAACATCACAAACAACATCATGCATAGCTACATGTTCTTCCTCCTTACTTACCTCTTGTGAATATATTCTTTCCTTTGGATATTATCTATAAAACAACATCATACCCCTCTAATCCTTGTTTTCCCATTTTTGCTTTCCTGGGCATTACCATAGAATTCCATTACTACCATTTTTAGCATAATCTTTGTTCTACGAGGTATTTGCATAAAATTCCATCACTACCAAACCCACAGCAACCTCAGGCTCCTTGCGCAACTTCTCACAGCCCAAAGTGGCAGAGAGCTGCAAAAATAAATCAAAAGCGCTTCAAAACCTAACCCTTCGAGCTACAGTTCAAAAGCAAAATAAAAATCCCAACTCAACACAAATCATTAACATTAGAAATATACATCTAAAAGGATTAAGCTAAAAATAAACCAATTACAAAGGTCATGTTGAAATTAGTACTAAGGCAAAATCGACAATTGAAGACAATGTTTCATGTTATACAAATCAGTCATACTGCAAAAGCAGTACAGAAGCCCCAATTTCTAACAGAGTTACTGCATAAATCACCAAGGGAATGCTCTTGATAAATGGGAAGCAAGGCAGCAAGTTGTTGGCAAAAAGCAAAATAGAAAAGCTAAGTCAGTGCAATCAACAAGAAGAGTCTGGATTAAGTTCACCTTTTACAAATGAAGCTATTCACCAAATGATCTGAGACATGTCAAAACAAGGTTAATCAACTCAAAGCCAAAAGAATCAGACAATATGAAATTAACTTTGACAATAAGAAATTGAATATACTATGCCTTAGTCCACCACAAGTACAAAATTGACCATTATTCTTAGCCTGCCTTCATTTGATCTTTCTGTTAACCTCAGATCGAACTTATTTGTGAATACATTTTTCCCTTTCAATGCTATCTACAAGATAACATCACGAATAATATGTATTGTTACATGTTCTTCTTCGTTACTCACTTCTCATAAGTGCACTTTTCCAATTAGAGGGGATCCATGAAACAAACAAACAACATCATGCAATATTTCATATTCTTCTTCGTTCCTCACCTCTTTTTGGATGTTAAACATAAAGCAACATCACAACCAACATCATGCATAGTTATATGTTCTTTCTCACTCCTCCCCTCTTGTGAACATATTCTTCTTTAAATGCTATCCATAAAGCAATATCACAAACAATATCATGCATAGTTACATGTTCTTCCTCATTCCTCCCCTTTTGTGAACAGATTCTCTCCTTTAAATGCTATCCATAAGACAACATCACGAACAACATCATGCATAGTTACATGTTCTTCCTCATTCCTCCTCTTGTGAACATATTCTCTCCTTTAAATGCTATCCATAGAACAACGTCACGAACAACATCATGCATAGTTACATTTTCCTCTTCATTACTCACTGCTCACGACTACATTCTCTCCTTTGGATGCTATTCATATCATCTCTTACATGCTATCCATAAGTCAACAAGCATGCACCAAAAAGCAACCAATTTCGGAGGTGATTGATTCCACTTTAGATGAACCAATTCAAAAACAGCCTCCCGAGCCTCCTTAAAGCCCTAAAACATGTTGAAGAGCAGAAACTTAACGAATCATGGATCACTAAAAAAAAAAAAAAAAATTTAAAAGCAACACAGCCAGGAGAGACTTGAAAAGACACTTTATAAACCAATACACATATGCATAACTCGATTTTTTTACAAACCCTAACATAAAAGCCATTGAACCAAACCGAATCATACCCTATTCTAATAAAATACATACTTACATGCAAATATTAAAAATAGAAATCTAAAAGGATTGAGCTAAAAATAAATAAATAAGCAACAAGTTCCTTATGGAAAAATGCATTCAAAAAGCCAAAATAAAAATCCCAACTAAATACAATCATCAAGAAATTAAGAACTACAAATCATAAAGATCAAGCTACTGCATCTCATAGCAACATTTCTTGCAAGCAAAAACAGCTAAAAATCAAAACCAAAAATAAATAAATAAAAACGGAAATTATAACTTACGGAGAATAATTTCTTGCCAACTCCTCCCATACCAATAAAGGAAGGGAAGCATATGATTATATGCTTATACCCTTTGGCCTCCTTCTTTTTCTTCTTCTTCTTCTTCTTCATTCCCACCTGCAAAGGAAGAGACAGGCGGCTGTTTTGAGTAAAGCTAAAGCAGTGTGATGAGATATTCAGCTGAGATGACCCAGTCTTCAAGCATTTATGTTTACAGTTTATATTTATAAAAAGGATGTTAGGCCTTTGGGCTAGCGCAAGTTTTGCTGGTCCCTTTTCCTACGCTATGAATTTCGGGCTTATGAGTAAACAGACCAGCCCATGTAGCCCACGGATATAATTACATCAAATACTTGTTTAGACAGTTACTAAGAAATTGTTCAATGGTTAATAGCGATTTTATGTAATTTTCCTATCACTCATTATAGGCCAAACGAAATCTTCCCACCCAAACTTTGCCTTAACGACATTTTGTTACTGTTACGATTAAATCCTATTACCAATTTCAACTTAACAAACTAAAATTAAGAATCATCTGAACACACACTCTAATATCCTCACTCTCTTCCCACTAATCACTCTTCTTTACACCCATAAATCTGCCCCTAAGGGAACTCAAGCTGGAAACCCTTACACCCACGAGTAAACCCAACCCTCACAAAATGACTAAATGTCACTACTACAATGACAGATTTACAAAGAAGGAAAAAATCGAGAAAAGCAAGCCTAATACGATGCAGATCTAAAAAACAAAAGAGAGAGATATTCAATTGTGTTTTTGTGTTGACTTCAGAAGAGAGAGATGATGCTTTTATACTCCTATCCAGGTGGTAACAAGACAAACTTCAGATCATATTACATATCCATTGTCATGAAAGGTGCAAGGCAAAGCGGCAGCATATCAATTTAGTTGTGCAATGCCGTTTCGACCTCATCTTCAACAATTCCACCTTGAAGTCAGAATTTCTAGTAGCAACACACCAACTCTCACTTGTGCAGAGAACTCATCATCAATTGCTTCTTAGTTATACTCCTTAATGCCTAGCCGATGGACAACAAATCCAAGCAATGCTTAAATTTGGTAGCAGTGACTACTTTTGTGCCCATATATGCAAGATTGTCTTCAGTTGGAATCTTCCTTAAGTCAATCACTTCCTTAACAATTAGATCCCTTACAAAGTGATAAACTTCCATCCACATGCTTGGTCCTTCTCATGGCAAACTAGGTTTTTGCTTAGATGTATAGCATTGTGGCTGTCTGAATACACTGTCACCATATTGTCCACCAGATTGGCTTCCTTCAAAATTCCTTAAAGCCACAATGCTTCTTTGAAGGCATTAGTCCATAGCTACGTATTTAGCCTCTATTATAGACAATGCAACAAGATGTTGTAATTGGGACTTCCAATTAACTGATGCAAGTCCCACCCAAGGTGAAACAATAGGATGTGGTTGATTTTCTTGTATCTCTGTCACCTTCAAAGTTAGAGTCTACAAATCCCACAAGATTAAGTGAATTATCCCTTTTACAATAGTTTAAACCAATATGTAAAGAACCATTGACATACCTAAGCAACCACTTTAATGCAATCCAATGATCATAGTCAGGATTAGGCATAAATCTACTAAGTAATGAAATTGCAAAGGACAAATCTGGTCTAATGCTAATCATGGCATACATTACAGACCCTATTGCATTAGAGCAGGGGATATTCTCCATCTTAATCATTTCAACATCAGATTTAGGGCATTGTAGTTTTCTCAAGATAAAACGACTTGCAAGAGACAAATTGACAGGTTTGGATTCGGACATACCAAACTTAGTGACCAATTTTTGTAAGTATGACAACTGATGGACTCTTAGTTCATGATTTTTTCTATTTCTTTCATTGAACATTCCTAGAATTTTCTTAACAAATCCTAAGTTCTTCATATCAAATTCTGAGTTCAGTTTCAGTTTTAAATCATTTATCTTTGATTCAGACTTACTAATTAGGAGCATGTCATCAATATATAATAGCAAGTAAATATGCATATCATCGGTGGAGGCAAAATAAAAACAGCTATCATATTCGTTTCTAGAGAACCCAATGCTCAATATAAAAGTATGAAACCTTTTATACCATTACCTAGGTGATTGCTTACGGCCATAAAGGGATTTATACAACATACAAACATGGTTCAGTAGTTCTATGAATCCAGTAGGCTGTGTCATAAAGATCTTTTCCTCTAACTCCCCACGTAAAAATGCAGTTTTTATGTCTAGTTGTTCTAATTCAAGGTCATAATGAGCTACCAAGGAGAGCATTATCCTAATTGTTTTAAACTTAACAACAGGTGAGAAAATCTCATTAAAATTTATGCCCTCCCTCTATGTATACCTCTTAGCTACTAAACGAGTCTTATATCTAGGAGTTAGTAGGGGACATACCTTTTTTGAGCTTGTACAGCCATCTGCATTCCATAGGTTTATAGTCTATGGATTTAGGGACCAAAGACCATGTCCCATTTACCTTTAGTGACTGCATTTCTTCCTCCATTGTAGTCACCTATTTTTCTTTGTCCTTAGATCTCATAACAGCCTCATAAGTGTCTGGTTCAATCCTTTGAACTTCAGTTCCTGCCACCAGGGCAGTGTAGATCACGTCTACATAGGAGTATCTAGTAGTGGCTCTAGTTTCTCTCCTGATTTTGTCCCTTGCCAACTGGTACTGTGCTAGGTCATCATGAAGTGGTTCTTCAGCTTCTAATGTTTGGTCAAGACCCTTAGTGGTTGTATCAAATTCAGGTTCAGTTTCTTGGTCATGCTGAGGAGTATCAAGCTGTTGTGGAGTTTGCTCCACCTCAATTTGAGTAACCCTTGTTTGAATACGACTTATTTCATTGTCATTAGGGATACCTGCATTTTGGTTAGTGAATTTACAAGGGAAAACAGTTTCATTAAACACAACATCCCTACTAATTATGATTTTTACCCCTAGTGAATCCCTATTCCATAGTCTATAGCCCTTAGTCCCCTCTTGGTATCCTAAGAATATACACTTTAAGGACCTAGGGTCTAATTTCCCTTACTAGTGTGTGTATATGCAGCACACCCAAATACTCTCAAATGGTTTAGGCTAGGCTTTCTTCTTGACCATTTTTGTTCTGGGAACATATACTCTATGGCAGTGGAAGGGCTTCTATTCACTAAGTATGCAGTTGTGGTCAAAGCTTCTCCTCAAAATGTCTTTGGTAAACCTAAAGTAAACATGAGGCATCTAACTTTTTCAAGCAAGGGTATATTCATCCTCTCAGCAACACCATTTTATTGAGGAGTTTTTCTAACTGTCTTATGTCTAAGGATTCCCTACTCACTCTAGAATTTGTCAAATTATGCGTTACAGAATTCTTTTAGACCATTATCAGTCCTAAAGGCCTTAACATTCCTATCAACCTGATTTTCCACTAATAGTTTCCAGTTTTTGAACTTAAGTAAAGCCTCATCTTTAGACCTAAGTAGGTAAACCCAAACCTTCTTACTAAAATCATCTACAATTGAGAGAAAATAACTATTCCCCCTATGAGACTTAACCTGTTCTAAACCCCACAAATTAGCATGTAGATAATCTAAACAATTAGTGGCAAGGTGTACACCTTTTGAGAAACTCATATGGTGTTGCTTACCCAACACACAAGTTTCACAAAAATTAAAAGAAGAGATAGTGCCCTTACTAAATAGTCCTTGTTGTGAGAGGATGGTCATCCCCCTTTGGCTCATATGCCTCATCCTCAAATGCCATTTTTCTATCACATTAGGGTTAGAAGAAATAAGCATTATTGAATTTATCAGAATAGTGGTTCCCACATAGTACATTAGGGTTAGAAGAAACAAGAGCATTATTGAATTTATCAGAATAGTGGTTCCCACACAGTATATACAGCCCATTCTTTTTCAAACCCTTTTAACACTATGTTGTTACCTCTATATACATTAAGATATCCATTTTCTGCTTTATAACAACATCCTGATTCGTCTAGTGTTTCTAGAGAGATTAAGTTTCTTTTTAGCTCAGGGATGTATCTAACCTTAGTCAACATTATTAATTTCCCATTATTCAATCTTAAGGTTACACTCCTTATTCCTTAAACTTTGCATGCATTGTTATTGCCCATAAACACTATTGCATGTTCATCTTTTTCAAAGTCTTGAAACCTCTCTATTCGGACTCATGTGAAAAGAGCACCTTGAGTCTAGAACCCGCTCCTAAACCTAGTCTGATCTAGACACTGTGAGGACTTCAGATTCATTGAAACTGTCACTAGTGGAAGCTATATTACTTTCAGTGTTTGATTGTTTCTGTTTTTTAATCCACTCAAAGCAATTATTTTTTAAATGTCTAGTTTTATTGCAATAAAAGCACTTCCTAGTTTCCCCTTTACTCTTGACAGATCATTTTCCTTTATTCTAATTCTTTGAACCAGTGACATGTTGTGTATTATTTCCTGACTGGCCAGATTCTACTCTACCCTTTACAAACAAATTATTCCCACTCCTTTTCTGAACTTTTAATTCTAACTCCTTTGCTTTTAATCCAGCAATGATTAAATCAAGACTAGGTACAGTACCCGTATATTGTAAAGCATTTTTAACAATCTGGTACTCTTTTGTTAAGGAATTAAGAAGTATCATGGCTAAACTTGTATAGTAAAACCTCTATATAGTCATAATGTTGGGACTAATTAATTTTATTACTATGAGGAGGTTATAATTTAATAGAGGTGTAGTTACAAAAAAATTTTATTTTATAATTCATGTTTTAGTAGTACAATATTAGGATTTCAATTTATATTTTAATAGTATTATGATTTCAATTCAGGGTTTCAATTGCCTTACTTTTTAAACGAAAAGAAGATCGTGTCTTAGAATGAGCAAAGATAAGTGTTCTTGATAAAATTATAAATACAGTTGTTGCATGGTTAAACTGATGTGAAGCCACAAACAATTGCTAATTCTTTTAAGCATTACAAAATTAGGATCACTGATGTCGATGAATTGCAAGTTATAAATAAAATAGATGAGAAGAATCAAAGAGTCATTATAGAATTGAGTGATCAGATTTGACAATTTCATTACACTAATTGAATGGATATTAATGAATTCCTTCAATCATTCAAATGAGCAACAAGTCATGTATACTTTAACTGAAGAAGAAATCATTGATACAATTACACATGAAAATGATAGTACGGAAATAATAAAGTTTCATGCCAAGAAGCTCCAAACATACTTAAGAAGCTATAAATATTTTGGTTTCAACAAGAACATGTCTATGCTAGCAAGTAATGTACCCGCAAGTTAAAAGATGTGGAAACAATTCTAAAGCATAAATCATTCTCCCAAACAATTTAAATAAATATTTTATTTCATCTTAAACCTTTAATGTAACAAATAATATATTTTGTTTGTAATATACAAATAATTATTACTATGTGGAGGCAACTTTCCTTAAGATGGGAATTAGAAAAATTATAACTTATTAACAATGTGGAGTTTATTCTTATTTATAACTATCCAAAGTTGGGAATATTATTTTTTAATGACTATGTAGAGTTTATTCTTATATAGAGTATCACTATAGAGATGTTTTACTATATCTCCTTAATTCTTGATATGTTCCCTTTAAAATTAAAGTCATTTTCAAGAATTTATCCAAATTATTTTCTATAGATTTAGAGTTATCCATTTTATAAGCAAATAAGACACCTTTTAAGAAAGCTAAATTTGGAAGCGATTGTAAAGAGTATAATAAATCGAGTTTACCCCATAAAGTCAGTGGAGTCTCCATGCCATCTACCTTCCTCAAGACTTTGTCCAAGAGATTCATGATAATGAGGTTGTATGCCTCTTCATCAACTTCAGCCTTTTTCTTTAATTTCTCTTGTGGCCACTTCGTTACATCCTTTTCCAGTGCAATGGCGACCTTGTTGTGTGATAGTAACATTTTTTTCTTCTTCTTCCAATTGTTGAAATCGATCTTCCCATCATACTGGGTGATCTCCATGCGTGTTGTAGCCATACCAAGTTTCTTGATATTGTTATCAAAAGAATCTCAATCAAAGAAACCCTAGAACTCGAAATTGATTTAATTTGACACAATTGAACCTCGATTATGGACTCTAATCTGTCTAGGACCTCAAAGAACTGACTAATCAAGAAAACCCCCAAATTCGATGAACCCTAGATTTCCAAAAAATTACCAAATCGCAAAATTGATAACTCGAATCTTAGATTTAAAGACCCTAGAACTCTAAGGAACTTACAAATCGAGAAAGCCCTAAAATTTGACGAACTCTTAATTCAAGAAATTACTCCAAATCAAGAACAGACCTAGAGATCGACGAACCTAAGATTTCTAGCTCTAATACCAATTGTTACGATTATTACCAATTTCAACTTAACAAACTAAAATCAAGTATAATCACAACACACACTCTAATATCCTCACTCGCTTCCCATTAATCACTCTTCTTTACACCCGCAAATTTGACCCAAGGGAACTCAACCTGGAAACCCTTCCACCCAAGAGTAAACCCAACCCTTACAAAGTGACTAAATGTCACTACTACAATGACAGATTTACAAAGAAGGAAAAAATCAAAAAAAGCAAGCCTAATACGATGCAGATTTGAAAAACAAAAGAGAGAGATATTCACTTGTGTTTTTGTGTTGACTTCAGAAAAGAGAGAGAGGGTGCTTTTATGCTCCTATCCAGGTGGCAGCAAGACAGCCTTCAGATCATATTACAAATCCAAGGTCAAGACAGGTGCAAGGCAAAGCAGCAACATAACAGTTTAGTTGTGCGACGTTGTTTCTAACTTCACCTTCAACAGTTACCCAAAAAGTTACCCACACTCCGTCAAAATCTATTAGTAAAATCCATTTAAAACAAGACAATATGGTCATTTTTTATGTAGCCAAAAAATCTAACGCCGCGTGTTGTTCACCCTTTTTAATATTATATTCAAACTATGAATTAAACCGTCAGCCACAAGACATCAAAAAACAAAGAGAAGGTGAAGTTTTTGTGTCATTGATATACTAAAACCTAATTAAGTTTGTACCGAATTTCTACAATAAGATTATTAAGAGAAGGCACAAGAAACATTCCCATCTATCCTATTCGAACTTTGGATATAAAGTATTTATGATTTTTTTTGTTTTTTTTTTAACTCAACACATTGTTTTATTCATATTAAAGGATTATCTTTATACACATAATGATACTGAAAATATGTAATTTTTTCAAGGAAAAAATTCAATAACAACAATGAATATCCCAACTTGCATCTTCAGTAGCCGAACATTGTCTTTATCATAGCATCATAGTCCACATTCCGTAAGTATGTTGCATGTTCATCGTTCTTTACATTTTGCAACCCATATAATGCATTGACAGTGGCTAAATCAAATGCAACTTCATACCCCTCTAATCTGGGCATTAGCATAGAATTCCAATACTACCATTTTTGGTTTCATGGGCATTTGAATAGAATTCCATTACTATCATTTTTTGGCATAGAATTCCTTTACTACCAATTTTGCTTTCCGAGCATTGGAGTAAAATTACATTAACTACCAAAGCCAATTAGTGAAAATGACATAAATCAAGACTACCCTTGCAGCGTCCACAGTTCTGGTGAGTCTCTAGGATCAATCTAGCTAGACAAAGTGCCGCCAGATTCTTGTTTCAATCCCAAAACTTTCCTATTTCCTCCCATTTTCGCGAAAATCGGACCCTGGCCTCCAAAGAGAAAAAAATTTCGTTTTCAATTTCAGGCATTCTCCCCTCAAAATTCATACACCATTACAATCCATTGCATCCCTGAACACTCAAACACCCTTCCTTTGCAACAATTTGAAGAAAATTTTGGAAACACTAAGTTTTGTGAAATTTGGGGGTTTTGCAATTTGGATGAAATTTGGAGCAATGGAAGGTTAGATCCTTCTTGGGTGTGGTAAGATTTCAAGTTCCCATGCTTTGAATTGGTTCAATTTTGATCATTGATGCTTTTGAATTTGAGATTTTGCTTGAATTGCGTTTTTGGTGGACATTGTTGTGATTTTTGGATTTGATTGTGATATGGGAGTATAATCCTTTGTGGGTTTGAGTTGAATTGAGATGGAGTTTGGGTTTGTCGATTTCAATTGTTGTGGGTGGAATTTGGAATGGATGGTTGTTTAATTGTTGAGTTGTTGCTTGATTGAGTTGTGTTGATTTGAAAAGAAGTGACAGATTCTTAGTTGCTTGTGCTAGGAAAGATGTCGTTTAAAAGAACTACAAAGGGGAAGCAAGCAAGTAGACTATAGGTTTTTGTCTTCTAAGGAGAGAGAGCGATATGAAGCAACCGTCAAGAAGAAAGATAAAGGTTTTATTGTAGAGAGAGGGTTGACTAGTATCTATGCATCAAATTGGTGGATAAAAGAAAAGGGATTGTCAACTTTCATGGAAGAACCTAAATATCTAGCGGAGCACCCCTAGTAAGAGAATTCTACGCCAATTTCCCCGATTGTGAACCTAAGCATGTGTATGTGAGGAGAATTAGAGTTCCATTTAATGCACGGGTAATCAATTAATTTTATGGAACGAGATTTTATGGAACGAGACCAGTGGACCATGATGATGACTGGGAATACAAGAAAAATCCAAAGTTTGAGGATATCATCAAAGTCGTGAGCTACCAATAAGTTCCTGGCTTGGTATTGTTCCAAGTATTTCATCATAATCAAGATTTTTCAAGTATTCTACATACTCATCATGCTCTACTACTCTCAAATCATAGAATTTATTGATCACCACTACATTGCAAAGAAGGTTTACACCCCCTAACATATACAGTAAAATCTCTCTATAGTTATAATAGTGAGACTAACTAATTTTATTATTATGAAAAGGTTATAATTTAATAGAGATATAATTACAAAAAAATTATTTCATAATTCATGTTTTAATAATACAATATTAGAATTTCAATTCATATTTTAATAGTATTAGTATTTTAATTTAGCACTTCAATTGCCTACTTTTGAAACGAATAGAAGATCGTATCTTTAAACCAACAAAGATAAGTATATTTGATGAAATTGTAAATGCAGTTGCTACATGGTCAATTAACGTAAAGCTACGAACAATTGTCAATTATTTTAAGCATTGTAAAATTGGAACCATCAATGTCAATGAATTATAAATTACAAATAAAGTGGATGAGAATAATCAAAGAATCCTTGTAGAATTGAATGATCAAATTCAGCAACTTCAATATACTAATTTAAATGGATATTAATATCTTCTTCAATAATCCAAATAAATAACAAGTCACATATGTTTTAATTGAAAAAAATTATTGCTATAATTAAACAAGAAAAGAAAGAAAATAATAATAAAAAGTCTCATAACCAAGAAACTCTAAACATGCTTGAAAAACTAAAAATGTTTTGACTTCAATAAAAAAATGTCAATAATAACGAGTAATGTACCTGTAAGTTAAAAGATGTAATAACAACTCTAAAAATAAATCATTTTTCCAAACAACTTTAGATAAATATTTTTATTTACATTTAATATAACATAACATATATTTTTTTGTAATATATAGATAATTATTACTATGTAAAAGTAACATCCGTTAATACAGAAATTAAAAATATTATAACTTATTATAATGTAGAGTTTATTCTTATTCATAACTATCCCAAACTAAAAATATAATTTTTTATGACTAGATAGAGTTTATTCCTATATAAGGTATCACTGTAGGAGAGTTTTACTATATATCTTCGTAATTTTTGTTTTACCGAACATTGGACATAGAACTCACTTACTACCAAAAGGTAGTACTTCTCCCCGATCAAAGCGGCAGAGAGCTGCAAAAATAAAACAAAAGCGCTTCAACATCTAACCCATCGAGCTACAGTTGAAAAGCAAAATAAAAATCCTAACTCAACACGATCATTAACAATATTAGAAATATACATCTAAAAGGATTAAGCAAAAAATAAACCAAAGGAAACAAGTTGCTGATGCAAAATGAAAATCCCAACTCAAAACAATCACCAAGAATTTTGGAAACACAAATCTTAAAGATCAAGCTACTGCGCCTTATAACAACATTTCTTTGCAACGAAAACTTAATCTAATAACAAAGAAAAAACTGAAATTATAACTTACGGAGAATAATTTCTTGCCAACTCCTCCCATACCAATAAAGGAAGGGAGCATATGATTATATGCATATACCCCTTGGCGTCCAGCTTTTTCTTCTTCTTCTTCTTCTTCTTCTTCATTCCCACCTGCGAAGGAAGAGAGACAGGCGGCTGTTTGAGGAAAGCGGTGCGATGAGATATTTAGCTGAAATGACCTAGTCTTCAAACATTTATGTTTACAGTTTATAATAAATTTTTTGTTTTGAGTTTAAATGATTTAAGAGTATGTTTGGGCTTTGGGCTGGCCCAAATTTAGCTGGTCCCTTATTCATTGTGAGATTATGGAAAGAGAAAGCATGTGAAATACTTCAATTTATTATAAAATCAACAAAAAGATGTATTGCTCGTTATTTTCTCATTTGATGCACAATTTGGCACTCTTAACTTCTCTTATTAAATTATCTTTGGGTGATCGAGTAGTTTAATAGGGATTTATAGTGTATTACTCAAGAGGTTCTGAGTTCGAATCTCTCCTCAGTTGCTGATAGCCTGATAAGGAATAATCACTGGAGCTCTTATTGGCTAGTAATTCCAAAGTCTTAAGAGATTAATTGAGGTGCGTATAAATTGATCTAGACGCTCCTGATAATTAAAAAAAAAAAAAAACCTCTTATTAGGTATTAGGTATGGAAATTGGAGGCAAGTCATGCTTACTAAACCGATTTGCAACTTTGTTATCTTGTGACTTCAAGCATATCCCAAGGCTTGTAACATATCCACTCTTTTTGTCGAAGACTCATTTGAATAACACAATGGTTGTCTATGTTAGATATTTGATCTCTAATATGACGCCTAACAAACATTCCATCAAAGGCTTGTAACATATCCACTCTTTTTGTCGAAGACTCATTTGAATAACACAACGGTTGTCTATGCTAGATATTTGCTCAATAGTATGACGCCTAACAAACATTCCATCAAACACTTGGATGGAATGTCACCCTAACACTCTAGAACTCTTTTGGATTCTCTATACTCTTATAATTAATATGACAATTAATAAATAATAGTTGATAAATAGTAGTTTGAAGTTAGCTAATGTTTTGCCCATCACATATTTGGGACTACTCTTTTGCCCGAGTTTGTATATCAAGAACAAATTAGTTGCATGCATTTTCACTTGAGAAGTGACTTTTCTCCCTCAAGAATCTGACTTAATTATTCTAAAATAAGGATTAAATTAGAAGCTAATTAAGATTAGATGCTCCATAATTGCGTAAATAATCTAATGTACGTAAAAATAAAGTAAATACATAAGAGAATGACATGATGGATGCATGAAATTGAAAGATCTATGATGATCCAAAACCTCGGGGCGCATGAGATGTATGTAGCTCTGCCATGTCGGATAGCTTGAGACGGAGTAAGTTCTGCCATGTCCGAGCGAAGTAACTTTGAAGTCCTGTCATGTTTCATTCATCGTCCTCTACTGAAGCATTAGAAGAACTCGCAGCAAGACGCACCTATGGATGTTATCCATCACGCTCTGATACCCACCTGTGAATGCTATCCGTAACATTATGCACTGTTGAGTGCTCCTATTGTATTATTCTTCTTTATAAGCTTTGTCAATAGCCTTCTAGGTGTCGTTTATCCATATCCATGGAAGCTTCATTTAGTAACTTGCTCTATTTCAAAACGCAATTCTTTCTCTGTATCAAGCTCCGTTCAAGGGAAACAGTACACAAATATAACAATGGCTCTTCATATTAATCAATCCCCAAATCAATTGAAAAATGCTTTAAGATCTAACCCTTCGAGCTACACTTAAAAAGCAAAATAAAAACATTCTGATCTATCCTATTCGAACTTTGGATATAAGAGATTCATGATTTTATGTTTTTGCTAAATCAACACATTGTTTTACTCATAGTAAAGGATTATCTTTATACATATAATGATGCTACAAATCTGTAAAGGAAAAAATTCAATAACCACAATGAATATCCCAACTTGCATCTTCAGTAGACAGTGTCTTTATCACAGCATCATAATCCGCATTCTGTAAGTACGCCTCGTATTCATCATTCTCTACATTTTGCAACCGGTAGACTGCATCGATAGTGGCTAAATCAAATGCAACTTCATAACCCCTCTAATCCTTGTTTTTTCTATCTTTGCTTTCCTGGACATTAGCATAGAATTCCATTACTAGTTTACTACCATTTTTAACCCCAACCCTTATACAAATTTCAGTGATGAGATGCGGAAAAACATAACTCACCTCACTAGTTTAACTACATGCCTTATATTTTCCATTATAATCCCGCCTACATCCATTTTCATTCATGTTGCAATGACATAAAACAAAATAGTTCGATCTACATCCACTGAACCGTAATACATCTCTGGACTCATCCTAGAACAAACGAAGCACTGCCAGATCCTAGCCACAATTGTCAAATCAGTACCCCTCAATTTTCTCCTTCCCTTCCTAGTGACTTCCCAGGACGCTCCTGGCTTTGCTATGACCGATATCTTTCAAATTTTGGATTTTTCTTGTATCCCCTCTAATCATCACGGTCCACTGGTCTAATTCCACAAAATTCATTGATTACCCGTGCATTAAATGTAACAAACATTTCATCAAGATTATAACTTATTACAATATAGAGTTTATTCTTATTTATAATAATCCCTAAATTGGGAAACATAATTTTTTATTACTATATAAAGTTTATCTATCACGATAAGAGAGATTCTACTGTATATGTCCATAATTTTTGTTTTACGGGACATTGGCATAGAACTCTCTTACTACCAAAAGGTAGTATTTCTCCCCGATCAAAGCGGCAGAGAGCTGCAAAAATAAAACAAAAGCGCTTCAACATCTAACGCATCGAGCTACAGTTGAAAAGCAAAATAAAAATCCTAACTCAACACAATCATTAATAATATTAAACCAAAGGAAACAAGTTGCTGATGTAAAAATGCAGTCAAAATGCAAAATGAAAATCCCAACTCAGAACAATCATCAAGAATTTTGGAAACAAAAATCTTAAAGATCAAGCTACTGCGCCTTATAACAACATTTCTTTGCAACCGAAAACTTAATCTAAGTAACAAAGAAAAAACTGAAATTATAACTTACGGAGAATAATTTCTTGCCAACTCCTCCCATACCAATAAAGGAAGGGAGCATATGATTATATGCATATACCCCTTGGCGTCCAGCTTTTTGTTCTTCTTCTTCTTCATTCCCACCTGCAAAGGAAGAGACAGGCGGCTGTTTGAGTAAAAGCAGTGTGATGAGATATTCAGCTCAAATGACCTAGGCTTCAAACATTTATGTTTACAGTTTATAATAAATTTTCTGTTTTGAGTTTAAATTATTTAAGAGTATGTTTGGGCTTTGGGCTGGCCCAAATTTAGCTGGTCCCTTGTTATGAAAGATTGAGTCAAGTCTTTTGTTGTGAATCCCTATGAGTGTGTTTGATTTATTATTTTGGATAGGATTTTGAAAATAATATTGGATAGTTGAATAGGAGAGTATTATAAGGTAAAATTTAAAAATTTATAAAAAAGTCTTTAGGTCTACTAATTTAATTAAACACCCCAATATATAAAATGACAAAAATACTTCCACCACCTGCAGTACCACCGCCGGAATCTAGCCGGAAAATCGTGTTACGACACAGACCAATCGGATATATGTCGTAACGCGTTGTTATGGCCTTTTCCGACCAGATCTACCACGAATCTGGCCGGAAAAGGCCAGATCTACGGCCTGTTGTGGCCGCAACGGCCGGAAAAGGCTAAAATGATGGCCATTTTTTACCGTCATTTTCGGTCAATGATGGCCAAGATTTGGCGTCGTTGACCGTCAACGACAACCAGACGGCCAGATCGGTGAATTATCGGCCAATTCCAGTTGGTAATTCACGTTGGTAGATTCCATTGCTACCAGCGTGAGCTGGAATCGCAAATATGGGTCATGGGGTGTTTTTGTTAATTTTTAAACTTTTTTTCAGGGGGTATTTAATAAAATTAATAACCTTATGGGGTCTAAAAGTAATTAAAAAATAGGATAATATTTATGGAATAATGTACAAAACATTATTTGGAGAATAGGATTAGAAATATGGGCAGAAATAATAAGCCAAACATGCCCCATAATTTTGTATTGGATTTTCATTGCGAGATTATGGAAAGCGAAAGCATGGGAAATACTTCAATTTAACTATCTTTGGGTGGTTAAATAGTTGATAGATACTCTTAGATGTATTAATCAAAAGATTATAAGTTTGAAGTCTTTCATCGGTTGTTAATAGGGATAGCCACTGGAACTCTCACTTGACCGATAATTCTAAGGCCCTTAGAGATTAGTTGAGATATACATAAACGGGTCCAAACACTCTCCGTCATAATATATATATTCAATTTACCAACAACATACCATCAATAACCCATAATTTATAATCATATTTCCTATATAACACAAACGGCATCTTTACTCGTTATTTTCTCATTTGATGCACAATTTCACGCTTTAACTTCTGTTATTAGGTATGGAGGTTGGAGACAAGTCATGCTTTCTAAGCGGCATTTGCAACTATGTTGTCTTGTAACTTCAAACGTATCCCAAGGTCTACAATGTATCCACTCTTCTTGTCGAAGACTCATTTGGACAACACAATGGTTGTCCATGCTAGATATTTGCTCCCTAGGGTTAGGCTCTTACACCAAATATTTGGGATTCCTCTTTTGCCCAAGTTTGTAGATCCAAGATCAAATTAGTTGCATGGATTTTCAATTTGAGAGGTGACTTAATTATCCCTAAAATAAGGATTAAATTAAAAGCTAATTAAGATTAGATGCTCCATAATTGTGTAAATAATTTATGTTCATTAAGAGAGTGACATGATGGATGCATGGAAGCTTTATGATGATCCAAAGCCTCGGGGCGCATGAGATAAGGCCATCTATGATGTTGGATAGCTTGAGACGGAGTGGTTCTGCCATGTCTGAGCCGAAAGAAATAGAAAATAATAAGAGAACAAAATAAACAGTAAGCAAACAGTAAAGAAAAAAAGTAATACGAAAAATTTACTCTTATTCATCCAAAATAGGTTACGTTCAGTAGAGCTATTGTTATTTCAATATTGCCTCACTTCTCTTGTTTACAATGAATAAAATTTCCCTATTGTTTGCTATCAAGAGAAAAATATGTTTAAATATTAGATTTAAGAGACTAAACTTAGTTTTATAATAATTCTTATTCTTAAGTCTAAGCCTAAACTAAACCAAAAAAATTGATGAACTTAATGAAATTTTTCGTTATACATGAAAAAAAACCCAAAACAGTTAATGGACCCGAATACATTCGTGTGACCCATTAATGGCAAAGTGGTTGACAACTCTAACGGGAGCGAAGTAACTCTGAAGACTTGTCATGTCTGGGCGTAAAACCATCATCATCCTCTACTGGAGCGTTAGAAGAACTCGCACCAAGAACCCACCTATGGAGACCCACAGCGGATGCTGTCCATAAAGCAACATCACGAACTATATTGTGCATTGTTACGTCCACCCATCATTATTCTTCTCTATAAGCTCTGTTAATAGCCTTCTAGAGGTCGTTTACCCATGGAAGCTTGCTCTATTTCAAAACGCAATTCTCAGTATCAAGCTCCCTTAAAGGGAAACAGTACACAAAGATAAAAATGGCTCCTTTAGACAAATCAAGAGCAACAAATTGTTGTTCAAAAATGCTTTATTTCTTGCCAACTCCTCCCATCCCAATAAAAGGATTATACGCTGTCGCCCAGTGCTTTTTCTTCTTCTTCTTCATCCCACCGTTCGAGTGAAGCTGTGTGATGAGAGAGCAAGCTAATGGAAAGAGTATATAATTAATTTTCTTAAAATTTAGATTATCATAGTTAATAAACTCTTGATTTTCTTAAAATTTAGATCATCATAATTAATTTTAACTTCTCAGGGATAAACATACTACATCATATTAATTCAACAAAACTATATCAAATGTGCGTTTTATTTAAGAAACAATTAATCCGTTTCCAAAACCCTCTCTGAGCCTCGATCGCCTTCATTCCATTCATACCATTCGTCATACCCAATGGTTTTCAAAAATTATTATAAACACGAAAATACTCTATTGAACAGATGCCCCGTCTAAACTTGATGACATGGCATACTCATCCAACACCTGTCCTTGTCCCCGTTCCGCTACCGGGTCCTCAGATTTTTTGGGATGCTTGCTTGCTCCCAAAACTATAGAAATTTTTAAAGCCACCATGATGATGATTTCTGTTAGTGAAACTTCAAGCCAGTTCTTCAGCCAAGAAGCTTTACATTTAGTTAACATAATGATGAAGGAAGAATAGACCTTCGCAGCAGCTCTCAAAACCTGCTTTCTGCATTAGAATGCAAAGGGAAAATCGCTCTGCTATTCTGCCTTGTCAACAGTGACTGGTTACCGATATCTTGCAAGGGCGATCGCTTTGGAGAAACAAGTGCATTGCTCGATGACCTTGCTTTTCTTCTTCCATCATTCAAGGCCTCCCTCTGCTTGTTGACGTTGTCATTGCCGCGATGATTTTCCTTCAAGCGACAGATTAGTACTCGTTTCTCGGTTTCGTTCTGGGACT
The DNA here is from genome assembly GCA_026229545.1 of Pistacia atlantica. NCBI lineage: Eukaryota > Viridiplantae > Streptophyta > Magnoliopsida > Sapindales > Anacardiaceae > Pistacia > Pistacia atlantica. The sequence continues at coordinate 3,841,123 of CM047907.1, forward strand.
CCCGGGCAAGTGGTGACGAGGTTTCAGCCCTTAATGCTCTACTATCTTGCTCCTTCCTCAACCTCTCAATCTTCTTCTGAAGCATTGCCACTTGTGCTTGTAGCTCATCTGCTTTTGCTTCTGCAGAAAGTGCTTTTTGTTTCCATTCTTGCACCTAATTTAAAAGCAACATAAGAAACTCAGCTGACACTGGAACTTCCTATCAAAGAAATGTGATTAAATGTTTACAAAAATCTTACCGCGGAGACTAAGGATTGAATCTGATAATCTGAATTAATTGCACGATCTTCCCAAAAATCTCGAGATGCCTGTAATTCTTCGATCTCATCCCGTACCTGCCCCAGCATCTCTTGCATCTGAGACCATTGCTCTGTCTCGGCCCGAACTTGCTCAACAATCCTTCGCACTATTGCCTTGCAATGTCCTGAACACTTCTTCTCCTCTTGAGACTTCACCTGCTCCCAAAGAAATTCCTGTTAGATTCTAAATAAGAGAAGATCTACAATAAACAAGTGTTACCGAAATATATTCTTCCTCAGCAGGGTTATATACCTTATATGGCTGCCAGACTAATACCGAAGACATTTCAGGAAACTCAATTCGCTTCGAAGTAGAAGCAGAACTGGTGGCTGTGGAGGGCATTGAACCATATTCTTCCTCCATTCTCTCCAACAACATCCCTTTCGACAAGCCCTCCATTTTCCTCCTCAGAATCTCCACCTGCACACACATAATTCTCGAATCAATAAGTAATCAAATCATGCATCATAATCTGAACTGTAAAAAAGATCGATCTATTCTTACATGGCAGTTCTCATTTGAAATGGAGCCCTCATCTACTCTGCAACTTGTTTGGATTGACAAGCTTGCTTCTGCCATTTCGCTAATTTCCTTGACACACATCTTGTCGGATTTTCCTTCAACTTTCACCAGTCGTCGTTGAAGCAGAGACGCTTGTTCATCGAAATTACTGCATTTCTTACCCTCCAAATACTTAACTCCCGATCTTCTTTGCAGCTTCTCTAGCTTCTGTGTCAAATGCATTATCTCATTTTCCAGTACTATGCTCACATCCTCTCCTGAACAAATCTTGCTCCTCCCCTACACGCAAATCTGAAATAAATTAGTACCATTCAAACCAGACAATGAAACCCCTTATCAGTTCGAATATTCATTTTCTTTTCCCTACCTACATTTTCTCAGCAACCAAACAAACCCTTAAACCCATTTACAGTTTAATTGCTAAGCAAATGGAGATAAATGCAGTGATCTAACCAAATGAATTCATCCTAAAACAAAGAGTGATATCCACTTATACAGACATGATCACCAAAACAAGTTATTCTTTTAACTATTTACCAATATTTCTCAGCAACCATACAAACCCTTGAAATATAATGAATAATAATGAACCCCGTATCAGTTCAAATCTTCAATTTCTTTTCCCTCCTCACATTTTCTCAGCAACCAAACAGACCTTAGAATTAACCCACTTACAGTTTGATTACTAAGCAAATGGAGAAAGATTAAGTGATCTAACCAAGTGAATTAATTGACACCAATAAAAATGACATGATCACAAAATCAAGTTAATTTTTTAACTATTTACCAAATTTTCTCAGCAACCGAAAAAACCCTTGAATTAAAAAGAATAATAATACTGTGAAAGAAAGTGAGACTAACAGAAACAAGAGTTTGAATGGCAGATCTCAGGATCCTCTCCACTTGAACTCTCCTCCTCTCCATTTTCTTAACCGCGACTTCTCTCTCAATCCTCAAAAGATTACACTCAGCTCTCAACATCTCAGCCTGAAACCTCCACTTCTCTTCCTCCACCTCCGTTATTCCCCCTCTTCCTCCTCCACCACCACCACTCTCCTCTACTCTCCCTCTCTTTTCTTCCTCACTCACCACCACAACTTCCCTCACAACCCCTCTCGAAAACTCCCTCTCCTGATCAAACAACACCTCAAGTCTCCCCCTTTTCTCCCTTCCACCCGCTTTCCCACCACTCTTCACCACCTTCTTCCTCGGCCGCCGCGGCAGCTGAAGAATCCTCGGCGTCTGTTGCGCTTGCGGGTACTGCCATTTCGCCCTCCTAGGCCCGCCTGCCACCGCCACTCTCTCCATAAAACGAAAACGTTTCAGCACTTTCAGTTACACTTCAGCTTCACCAAGCCCTATTTATGAAGAAAGTAACGGCTTCAACAGAGTTTTTTCAAAACTCAAATTCCACTTTTAAGTAAGACCAACAACAAAACTACAACTGCATGAGAGTTGTTGTATCAAACTACAAAGAAGAAGTTATATAGTAAAAAAATGAGGAACTTGTTAATATTTTAATAGGGGAATGAGAGCCTTTCATTGGTTAAAGAACAAGAGACAGAGAGAGAGAAAGAGCTGGAGAAATAGTACTAGTTAAGAGTAAAGAGAAATAGGCGTGCAACCTCGTGAAGAGGAAGGAACAGAGATTTTCAAATGAAAGGTTAAGTAAAGGGGAGTTGAGTTAATTAAGTGTGCTGTTTTATGGCGTTTCTCTGAAAGGTAATTTATTTGTTGTTCTTGGGCAATGTTTTTCATGGAGAAGTGAGAAGAATATCTTCATAATTTAATGGTGAGTTTGAGAATGGCATTGTTATTTATTAACGGAGGTTTTGGGAAGGAGCCAAAAGAGGTAAAAACAACTCACCACTTCTTCATTCATTATTGTTATTAATTAGCATCACACAGAATTCGCAAGACTGAATTTTTTCAACTTGCTCCATTAAAATTTTTGAATGGCTTCTCACCTTGTCCACATCTAGATAATTTTTCCTTCTTTTTCTTCAGCTCTAGTGGTAATATTACCGAAATTTAACCGCCCCTTAGTGGTTAGGTGGGGACAATAGTATTTTTGGAGTGTTTATTACTCAATGGGATAATAGTATTTCTTAGATATATTATTTAAGAGATCTTGATTTTAATTCTCCTTAGTTATTCATAAAAGTGACCATATACTAGAGGATTTATTCACCCATTAATTTCATCACCCTGAAAATTAGTTAAGGTACGTATAAATTAATCCAGATATTCTTAGTCAAAAAAAAAAAAAATTACTGAAACTACGTATCAAGTCAACAATACTAGTATATGTAATACGATATTTCTAGATGGACTCATGAACAATTTGATATCATTATTGTTCAAGACTTTTTAAGATTTTCTTTGATGAAGTACCGGATGTCATAAAATACCCTTTATTGTCCAATTCTTTAAAGGTTGATAAAATATGATTTGCAACGAAATGATTATGTTTTTGGGGTAACATTATCCTTTCAACTCCATCATTGGAATAGTGTAATGGTCGTAACCATTTAAAAGATCTAATGGTAAAAACGGGGAGACGACGTTATCAACTCTACTATAGCGTAATCACATTGTACAATGTGAGTTATCAAAATTTAACATCAAAAGGGCAAAAAAAGGAAAGAAACAAAAAAATTCCTCTAGAGTTTTTGAAATGGAATTAGCATTTATTCTTAAAGGTTCGATTGAATTGAATAGGAAAGAAAAGTAGAACATCCTAGGATTAGGTAAGGTTTTGTTCAACTTTTTTCAAACTTGAAATGTTGAAAACTTCTCATAAGTTTTCATTCATTTTTCAAACTAATCAATATAAAAAATTTCCCATCAATTGGAAATTGGTTGATCAATAGTATCGGAACCCCTAACTATCGAGCGTTATAAATATTAGACATCTTGTTTAGGAAAAAAGTAACATCTTGTACCTATTGTATGATCCAATGATTAATTGAAATTCTTGAGTGTATTATTTAAAAAGTCTTGAATTCGATCTACTTAAATTGTTAATAAAGGTGATTAATGAAAAGATTACCTGATTGTCAACTTTAGAACTTTAAGAGATTAGTAAGAGATTTACCTGATTATCAACTTTAGAGTCTCGGTATATTAGTTGAAGTATATATAAACTAACCCGTACATTATCGACCACCAAAATATATATATATATATATATATATATCTTTTATCAAACCAATAATATAAGATCAAGATAGATACATATACATTCAATCGATTTTAATCATAGGGTAGGTCATGAAAGTGATGATATGTCAATCATTAATTGCTCAAAAAGTTTCTAAGCTATTAATAATTAATTAAAGTACATCATCGCAAAATTAAATGAAGTTTAAAGAGAAGTCAATTTCATATTCAAATAATTGATAATTTAATTGAGCGAAAATTTTGAATCATAGTAACGGTAAAGACTAAAGAGAGACTGAGTGTGACTGTCAAAATTCACGAACAACAAGGCAAAAAAGGTCTCACCCACTGACTCTCACTCTCTACTCACAAACTGTCAATTTTAACGTCATATTAATTAAGTGGAAATTAACAAAATAATTCAAAAATTAACCACTCCGTGCCGTTAAAGTTACTGCATGATGATTATTTTTAAGTTAAATTAATTATCTTTAATAATTAATTAATCAACAGTTTTTTTGATTAAAATTATTATCGTGCATGCATATATAGATAGATGGAAGAGGGAATTACATTTTTCACCCCTTAGTTTCAAAAACTAACAACGCCATCCTCTCTCTTTGTTTTAACTTTTAAGTATCTGAATTGAAAATTAAAGGAGGATATTGTTAGATTTTAAAATCAAAAGAGTGAGATTTTCTTTATACCTAAATAAAGGACAATCTCGCTCCTTCCGTGATGTGGTGTTGAGACTTAAAAATAGTAAGTGAATCATCAAAATTTCTTATTTTTAGCCTTAATTGACAGTTAAAGCAAGTGAAAATAACTTTTGAAGACTAAATCAAAATAGGTTAACAGATGGACCAGTAACGATTACACCCAGTAAGAACTAGACCTGAAAACCAATCTTGTTAAATGGGTTCATGTCATGGTCGTGCTCGATTTTTCCAATAGTTAAAATTACCATAGCCAAAGGGTAAAAAGTTGTTAGTTTCAAAGAGATAAGGGGTTTGACTTAATTACCAATAAAATTATCAATATTTTCTTATTATTAGTCTTTATTTACACTACAGTCGATTTGATTACTGAAGAGATTTAAATTAAATAAAATAAAATAAAAAGAAATGATTGAAATATCAAGAGAAGAGAAGAGAACAGCGACTGACAGGCTCATTCCTTCTTGAGGTTTCTTTCTGCAGTTGTCTGATTTATTTGATTCTTTCCCTCTCGATTTTCACGTTTAGTTTTTTCAAATTTAATTAATTTTTAAATACAATTTTTACGCTTTCTTGCTTAAATCTATGGCTTTGTCCATTCCTCAAACGTCTCCCATTTTTTTATCTTATATTTCTCAAATCTTAAAAGCTTCATTTTAATCCGATAATTTAGTTATATTCATATTAGTATTAATGTAAAACCCTTTAATCAATAACAAAAAAAATGGTTTAATTTAACAAAAAATATTACGTTTACAACCTTTTCTCACAAATTTTTCTTACGTAAGAACTCCCAATGAATTCCATCTAATAAATTACGGCTAATCAATTGCGAACTTCTATATCAAAATTGTAAGAGAAAAATTTATGAGTACACTGAACAATAATTTTTAAATACAAACATTATGAACATTTAATATGGAAATCAAAAGTTGTTATTTATCCGTGAATAACCCAGATGATTAGGGGTTATTAGAAATAGAATGGATAGGCATATAGTCTCAAGTTTAATTTTGAGTAACCGCAATGTAAGTAAAAAGGTCATGACGATGAATTGCTACGTTAGTCTAAAAAAAAAAAAGATTAATCGAGGTGTGTATATATATATATATATATATGAAACCAGTTGTTTAAAAACTAGTGGGCAAGTGATTTATTTTATATGTTTATTTAAATGAAAGTAAAAATTAAAGTACCACTTCAAGTTGTAATATTGTTTTATAATAATACTAATTAATACAAGATTATGTATTAACTCCCATTTAATTAAGTTTTATATATATATAATGCATTTCCAAGGACCCAAGTCAATGTATTTAATTTAATAAATTTAATTATCTTAGAAGTAAAGGACAAGTTTGTCTTATAAATTGGAGCTTATGTTCTTGCATTGTCTCCATTACATCTTGTGTTTAAATCATATTTTTTAAATTAATATTATAATAATTAATATTTGACCAATGAATTACAATTATAATAAGCCTTGTTTGGACATGGAGAATCTATTTTAATTCTCGAATTCAAAATTGCTCTCATGCTCATTTGTAATTTTTTTTTTTGGGTGACAACGGATTAATTTTTTATTAAAGTGAATAAAAAATTAATTTTTTTAAAATTAAATTTTCTTTAAGTTACTTTAAATTATATGATTTTTTTTATTAAACTTAATATGATGATTATGTTCTGTCTATAAAGGTTCCTTTTACGTGATAGGGACGATGATGTCCGTCCTTATTTAACATGTTTGTTATCCATAAATCTATTTGTTGTAAATTTGTTTATTAAATTTAAATTATATGCAAATTTTTTAATTAAATTTGAAAGATAAAATATTAAATTTATTTTAAATATCTTAAACGTCAAGTTTTATGAAAATGAATTACTAAATAATTATCAACTTGTCAAAAATGTTTTTGAAAATAAAATAAATTTTTTTTTTTTTAAAGTTGAGAATAAATAATTTTTTTCGTAAGAGATGTATTTTGTCACGTGACTTTGGTATGGTTGGTGAGGCGTAGTACAAACGTATAGGACAATGCCCGGCGCTTTCTACGCCGATTGTATCGGTTTTTGCTTGCAGATAATTTCTATGAATCGACCGATTATTTGAGAAAAGATCCGGACGGTAAGCGGGTAACTTGAAAATTAAAGTACCGAACAAAGCTGAATTTTCTGGCTGTGTAGGATGTACTGACAGAAAACGATGTCGCTTCATATTTAAATGGAGAACAGAGACAGTAGTCAGTTCATTTCTTTTGCCTTTGAATCATCCGTGCTCAAATAATGCTTTTTTTTTTTTTTTTCTTTTAACTCATAATTTTTTTTAATTAAAATGTAATTAATATAACAATAATACTAACCTTATTAACCCCTCTCACTAACCTCATGTGGGAGTTTGCAATTGGCTTGATTAGACGAGATCCATATAAATTAACTAATTATGAACTGACACATGATGTTTGTGAGAGAAAGTTAGTGAAAAGTATTTGTGAGTGTTGTGTTACTCTTAATATAACTATATTAAGATCGAGTCGGAATATCGTTAAATCTACTCATTAAATTAAAATGATATTTTACATACAACAACGATCTAATAGTGAATGTGTATGATCCTAATACAATTATATACATATGTTCCTAATATGCGAACTAAATATGAGTGATTAATCATTGATTTTGATTTTACATTTTGTGAAACTAATGGTTAGTCATTAACTTCTAATTTGATCGTTAATTTTTTTTTTTTTAGATGTAGGCATATATATATACACTTTCTTTGTAATTACTCAAAAAACTCTTTTGTAAAGGTTTAATTGAAATCTGACTTCTTTTTAGATAAGGCCATTCGTACAATGCACTAGAGTCTAGTTAACTATAGCACTAGAGTCAAATTTTATTTTTAGAGAATTAAATTAACTTTTATATACATTTAGTATTCCTTTTTAAAACCAATATATTTTATTTCTTAATTTCGTCAATAAAATATAATTAGTTAATTGATTTAATAGCTTAAAGAAAATTTTATATGTAATTTATAACACTAATTAGGAGAATAATTAAAAAAAAATTAGTGACTCTAATGGTAGAGTTACGTGGATTCCAACGCTAGAGTTGCTAGAGAGAGTAAAACTGTAAAAGCATGAAAATTGTGGGGAGGTAAAAATGAAACAATAGTAAATGAAATGTCTTATCTATTAAACCAATTAAAAAAGGGTTATACCGTAACTTATCAAATGCATAAGGACCTCCTCAATAGTTTTTTCTTTAATTATCTAAAGGTCTAATCTTAGAAATTGAAATGAACCCTCTAGTACACAGAAAACTGCATAAACTTTGAAGCCATAGCCACCACAACCACACAAAATTCTAACCAAGATAAAGCACACACGTGGCAAAAACCCATTAGCTCAAACATCACGTAAGGATAAGAAAACGGATGATGAATTCATCATTCTTCCCAACTCTCAATAAAATTTCACTGACACACCAAACACGTAACCCAAATTCTCTCTATCCATTTGAACACAGAGAAATTCATTCATTAAAGAAAAAAAAAAATCACACAAAAAATGGCCTCAATGACCACCATGGCAGCAGCCTCAGCCTCACTGCTTCCAAACTTAACCAAAAACCAGGTCACAGGCAGCAGAAGAGGGATGATTGTGGCAGCGGCCAAGGCGGCATCGACAGGGGCAGACGGGGAGAAAGTAATGAGCTTGGAGATGAACAATAGCAAGGAACAACAACAAAGCAGCAGCAGCAACGGAAGGAGGGAGATGGTGTTTGCAGCTGCAGCAGCGGCCGCTGCTTCCATGGCGAAAATCGCCATAGCGGATGAGCCAAAACCAGGGACACCAGAAGCTAAGAAGAAGTATGCTCCTATTTGTGTGACAATGCCAACAGCTAAAATATGTCGCAAGTGATAAACTTTTCAATCTAATTTTGTTTGTTAGTGTGTTAATTGGTGTCTCAGATTAATGTGCAAGCATTAAGAACTTGTTTGTCTGTCTTGTATTGGAGAAATCTTGTTTATGTTTATCTCCTTGGTTTCATCTCCCCATTGGTTTTGTAAATTCACCAGTTCATACCTTCATAGAAACTGATTATCACATCCATCACTTTTATTTCTCTTATTTATAATCTTAAATCCTCTTGATCATAATGGCGCATTAAGAACACTCAACAATTTCTCTCAACAAATAATTTCCCTGAACATCACTGCAAAACTGTTATAAAGTCTTTCATTGAAAACATGATTGCACAAAAAGCAAACTGGAAATGAAAGCAGAACTTAGCAACCTTGCACAGAAGCTATCTGTAAAGAATCCCAAGAAGCTTTTGCATTCCGAAATCTAGAACTACTTGTCATAAGATTTTCTCGGATTGGAAACTGAAAACAAATTGATGATCAAACACCTGAAAAAGACGATTTAATTCAAAGGATAAGCGACGAAAAAGTCATAATTTAACAACTCGGGAAAATAGGGCACAAGGTTCGGGTACAGGTTTTGTACTCTTTTTTCTTCTTAACATACAAAACAAACTTGCGAAAACTCCTTGTTACAAAATGATAACAGGTTCTGTTATCAATCTGTTCCAGCTGTTACCGACGAGTAACTGCATGGAGAGAAGGGGAGGGGTGGAGGGAAGGCAAATGAATTCCATAATGGCTAACTCATTCACCTTTGCCATTTTGCTGGGCTGCAACAAAATTGCGGATAACTTCAATGGCCAACTGGTGGGCGGACTTGTTCTGCAGCTTGGCGAGGTCATCCATGGCTTCATATGTCTCCTTATCGGCAAAAAGTTTCAGGTTGTGTCTCGGTGATGCTCTTACTGGACCTTCCCATTTCTCAACCAGCTCTTGAAGCTTTTCAAATCCCTGAAATCAACCAGTCGCAGTCCACATAAATGTTAGGCTAAGTCTTACTAATGCATGAAAAATTTCAGGATGTCATTGCTTTACTGCTTACCATGCGGTTTGTGAAGTCACCAAATGATTCATCCTTTGTTTGTCGTTTGTGTTTCCAGTAGTAGAACAAAGGCTCAAAAACTTTTTCCAACTCTTGAACCTTAACTTTATTCATAAAGCTTCTTGCTAACGACATTTGATTGGGGGTTCCACCAAGCCATATCTGTTTTTCACACAATGGAATGTTCCCTTACTACTTGCATTTTGATAAAAGAGAGGAGAGTCAAGTCAGTGCTTAAAATACCTGATAGCTGTTTGGACCATCACCAACCAGTCCAAGCTCGGCCATGTATGGTCTAGCACAACCGTTAGGGCAGCCTGTTACCCTTATGACCACAGATTCACTGTACTTGAGACCGACCTGATATCACAAAAGGTCATGGCTTTTATTTCATCTTGCAACTCCAATGTACACAAAAATATTGATTCACCATTGTTAACAAGTACTTGGCTAATTTTTCTAAACATGAATCATAAGTTATATACCTTCTCAAATACAGCTCTAACCCGCTTGAGAAGGTCAGGTATTCCTCGCTCAGCTTCAGTTATTGCAAGAGGGCAAAGAGGCAAAGCAGGGCATGCCATTGCAGTTATGTTGAGGGGGTCTACATATTTAGGAAGCTGCACACAACCATACATAACCAAGCTCTGATTAGAATTAAGCAAATAAAAGATTGGAAATTAGAAACCCCGATTAACAATGCCAGATGTTACAGTTGCCCCTAAACACACTCAGGTTTTTTTAATTAGTCCTCTAAGTATAAACTTTACCAGATATGAGAGCTGCTGAAAATAAAGTCTGTTATGATACATCAAGCCAAAATAAATAGGAGTCTCCAAGTCATATGAACTGTTATGTACTCGTCACATCCAGACTTCAATAATACAAAGCCTCATATCTGTCAATGCCTTATTTGTGTGCAGCAAGAGTGCCAGATAATTTAAGTTAATCCAGCTCTACTTTATAACTCAGAAATTCAATTATATATCTATTAATCTTATCATCCTATCTCAGCCACACAGATGAATCATATGTTCCAAGCTAGCAACTAAGTTGACCAAGTTCTGAGGGTTTTAGTAAGATACATTGCATAATCAGAGAATGAAGTTGGTATCACTGCCCATAAAAGAAATTTACCAGCAGACCAGCCTGAGCAAGAGCTGTGGTGATGGGACGCTTCCATGCTTTGCGAATATCACACAATATGATATTCTGGTTTGCCGTAATACGCACATTTAAATTATACTTCTCTATTATCTCCCTCAATGTCTTTTTCATTTTTCCTGCAATACGACCACTATCAACATGGAGTCCACAAAATAAAGCACCATCACCCTGTCCACAAAATTTAAATGGTCAGAAAAGCCAAAGCAAAGAGGCAAAGGAAAGTTTATTTTCAAACAAATGGAATTGGGATGTGATCCTGAGAAAAATAGTCTAAATTTCACTATGGTAGAGTATCAAAAAATTCAAACCTCAGGACCAACAAATGAAAATATGACAATATTTTTTGAGTCAATAAAACAAACCTGCTCATGCCATCCTAAATAACTTTTAAATTCCCACTCAGGAAGTTCACAGAAAGGCTCAAATTTCTTTCCATAATATTGCTCAACGACACTTCTAAACTTCTCGATTCCCCAGGAGCTGATCAAATATTTCATTCTGCTATATTTACGATCATCTCTCCTCCCATGTTCTCTTTGCGTAACGACAATAGCTTTCACAGCATACAAAATGTCCTCTTTTGGCACATATCCCAAAGGTTCTCCCAGACGAGGAAATGTGGTTTCCAATCGATGTGTTCTTCCCATACCACCACCAACCTGCAACAGAAATCATAATCACAACCACAGTACGGGAAAGTAGAAATAAATTTTGTTTGAGCAGATGAGTATCTTACAAATATATTGAATCCTTGAGGCTCTCCTTTTTCATCGGAAACAACAACAACACCGATATCATTAGTGAGGATATCAACTGAGTTATCTGTGGGCACAGTTACTGCAATTTTGAACTTTCTTGGCAAGAACTGAGTTCCATAGATTGGCTCTGGAGAATCAGGGAAATTAGTTCCATGAGAATTATCATTGCGTGCCCTCACTACTTCAGGTGGTTCTGCTGTCATTATTTGCTCCCCATCCACCCACATATCATAATAAAAACCTGACTGAGGTGTGAGGAGAGAAGCAATATTCTCTGCCGTTTCCTGTGCAAATAGGTAATCTTTCCTTACAAGAGGAGCAGGTGGAGCAAGCACATTCCTATTAAGATCACCACATGCTCCAAGAGTTGATCCCATACTTCTAATGATGCTACTCATTACAGTTTTGAGGTCCTTCTTCAGAACACCGTGGAGCTGAAATGTTTGTCTGGTAGTCAAACGAAGAGTTCCAATCCCAAACTGATCGGCAAGATCATCCATGGTCAGATAGAGTTGATTTGAAACTTTTCCACAAGGGTTCTTAGTTCGAAGCATGAATGAGTAAGATTTTGCACCACGCTCATCTCTGTTATATTGTTGATAGCTCCCATGGAACTTGATTATTTGTGTAGCAGACTCATTTATATTAGAAGCATCCGTCAACAATTCCTCATTAAGTGGGTACCTTATGAAATTACTTTGCTCTTTGATTATTTCCACCTTACTACGCTTGGGTTCAGTCTCGGGCTTTACAGGCTGCAAAAGAAAGAACATTTAGTTACAATGAAGCTAAGTTTCCAGGATCTTGTTTTGATATTGATTACATCAACAAGATATTATAAAAAAATGACAATTATAGCAACAAAGATAATTGAGGAACTAGATTCTTTGATTAGGTTGAGCTCAGATGACCCTTTCTACTATCCTTGAGACTGCCATTTCATTTAATAGATGAAACTATCAAAGATACTTTATTAGGAAATAGATAGTTTAGGGTTCAACACAGTTCAGAGAAGAGGAGGTGGGGCTGTCCACCCCATCTCAGCCATTAGACCACTTCCCATTACCTTCTAGGAGTTGATCCAAGGGCTGATATGAGATGTTAGAATTATTTCCCAGCAATACGGCCACTCCCATATAGTATATAATCTTGGGTCTTGTATATACATGACTGAGGCCGATTTTCTATTTTTCTTAGGAGCCAATACTTTTATACTAGTTGCATAGAATGACATGACATTGAACATCAAATTTGTAATGAAATATTTTCTTTGATGTTACAAGTATCACTTTCCTCGTTATAAAATGGAAAAGAATATGTAAAATGCATTTCATAAAGTCATTGTGAATTTTGAAAATGAGCCAGCTAATTCGAATAACAAGGAATAAGTTTGGCTCATTAACAAGCATGATTATTTAATGGCCTTACAATATATTTGACCTAACCATCAGCATCTTTGACTTGACGGACTGTTTTCAATTCAAGTTCACCAAATTCATTCTTAGATCCTGAATATATAAAATTCATGTGCACGTACTCATTTCACAAAGCAATGGTTTACAAACCATTTGGCAAAACGTCACAGTAACTTTAACATCAGTTCCCACAACACACAGAAAGCAAACGAAAAGCTGTTCATTCTCATCAACCAAACAAAAAACCAAATAACTGACTCCATAGTTTAAAGCGCCTACATATCAATTCCCTAATGTTTTGGCTGAAGCTCATTATATCAAAGCACTTGATAACTGTATTGACAAAAAAAACACTTTTAGATCGCAAAATAATGCATTGTTTACTCATTTTACTTTCTTTCTTCTTCTTCTTCATTTTTTTTTTAAAATAATAATTTACAATGTCTCGGAACCATCACAATTTTAGTGCTAATATTTTTATTATTTAAAAAAAAAAAAAAAAAAACCCACAAGCGCTTTTTATTCTAAAGCACTTTATGGAAGCGCTTTCAAACACAAAGCTAACCAAACGCTTTTACATAAACACATCAAAGAATACAAAATTTTTGGAAAAAAAAAAAAAAGAGTAAAATTAAACAAAACGTCACCGTGGAGACAGCTCTGACGAGCGAGGTCGAGGCAGCTCTGGAGGAGTACGGGATGGGGAGGGCACGTAAGCTCTTGGAGAGAGCAAGCGAGTGCGACGATTTCAATCCGGTGAAGCTCCGAATCCGAAGCTTCGGATCACTAGGAATCACAGTGTTGGTAGCTGCAAACGACGCCGTCGAGGTCATGGCTTCAGTAGAGTGATAGTGAAAGCTTAATCGGCGAAAGTGCAAAACGCAGCGTTGAAGGATTTGAAATGAGAAAGAGAGTGAGAGAGACGGGGGAATTAAAATCTGAAATGAGATCTTATTTGTTTGTGTTGTGTTGAATTTGGGTGGCTATGAAGAACGGGAAAGTGAAGTGCGCTTATATTTCATCTGATCGTGCGTGCTGTTATTGTGCGCCACCCTCACGTGCCCGACACGGGCTTGATTTGTTCCTTTTGAGTTTTGACCTCTGTTGAAGACTCACGGTTGGAGCCGAAACGCAAACGCCACGCGCTTTCTTTTTTTCTTTTTTTTGGACAATAACACCCTGGATTTAAAAAAACAAAAACATTTTTAATTTTCTAATAGTCAATATATTTGACGTATATTTAATAAATATGAGACTTTTTTTCTTTTGATAAATATTTGAAAATTTAAGTGACACACATAATAATATTCTTAATTAATAATTGAAATAAAATATAAAATTAACTTAAATATCTCCCATTCCAAACGTAATATTAAGAGTTTATTGATTTACAAAAAGAAATATTAATTTTTTTTTTTGTTTTCATCAGATTTATTAAAATTCTCTATTGGAAATCATTTTAAAACTTATTTTAAAACGAAAAAGATCCAATTTTAAATTTTAATTAATTTAAAGTTTAAGAATGTGATTGAAATTTATAAATTATTCTCCTATGTTTGTTTGATAATTTTTTTTAAATCCATTTGATTTAAGCCAAATTTATTTTGCATAAATAAGAATTTTATTCAATTTAGCTTTATTTTAAATAAAATAGACTAAATTCATACATTTTATCTATCAAAGTAGAAATTTCATAAATTATTTTTTAAAAATTTTCAATTCAGACCTTTAAATAATTAAAAACCTACATACTAATTACATTAAAATTAATTACATATCCGAATAAGAAAATACGAAAGCAAGAGCGCGTGTAGGGATGCGCTTGGAAGTTGATAGAGAGACATGCGAAAGTGAAACTAGATTTCGATACTAAAAGACATTGAACCTGGACCCAATTACGTCCGCTTCGTTGAATTGGTGCCTGCGTTTTGTCATTAAAATATTAATTAACACAGAAGGTAGTGATTCCATGTGGCAGGCTCTACAATAGAAAAAATACAGTACCTTAAATGGCGGCTACTTATTTGACTGACCAAAGTATATGGTATTTAATTATTTAAGTTTTTGATAAAATAAATTTACTGTTATATCAAACCCTGATTCTATAAACCCTAATGGTTTGATCTCGTGGAAGGAAGCTTAGCTGAGTCTCGGTAAATATTGGTTGACAAATCTTTCTTAATAACTTTATCCTATAAATATGACGTGACAACTTGCAATTGATAAGACGAGATCTCTATTATTAGGCAAGCGAGACTCATTGCGATTGACCAATTATAAATTACTATGTCACGTTTATGAAAAAAAATTAGTAAGAAGGATTTATCAGCGTAATATTATTCTTCTAGTCTCTCTTGTGACGAGATCTTTAGAAACAATACACTGTTATATGTTATCAAATATTTATCAAATTGTCTTCTTATATACCTTATCACTTAAGTCTTAACATTTGATAGTAAATAAATTTCTATTATTTCGAAATTTTAAGATTTTTATTATTTTATTATATCTTGATAAAATTAATGTGATTAACATTGAAACGAATATAATATAAAAAGAAAAAAAAAAAATAGATTCTTTTTTTATGGGCATTCCATCAATTGAAAGGTTAAGTTGGGAATTGAAAATTGAGGGGCACATGTGAAAGGTTCTGGGCTTTGAGAGGCGTAGGGCCTTTGTGGGGTTTATACCCAACTTTATGCTTCTTACTTTTTGCTTTTATATAGAACTAGAAGGTGGCTAATATCATATATCTTTAAATTTTATATATATATAACTTTTCTATAGTCATAAGATAGAAACAAACTAAATTTATTATTGCGAAGAAGGATTATTATTTTGATTTAAAAATTATTATATTTATTTCTTATTTTATAATTCATGTTTAGTTAGTATTATGATTTCAATTCATTATTTTAATAGCATTAGGATAGTATGGAAATCGATATCAAAAAATCATTACAAAATTGAGTAATTAGATTTGATAACTTTACTACACTAATCAAATGAATATTAATGTTTTTAACTGAAAAATAAATCATTACTAAAATTAGATAAAAAGAGGATAGAGATAATCCTGAGGATGATAGTATGAAAATATCAAAACTTTCATGCCAAGAAGCTTTAAACATGCTTGAGAGCTAAAATTATTTTGGCTTTAATAAAAAGGTGTCCATGTTGGCAGCTTATTACGTACTCGTAATATAAAAAATGTGATAAAATTCTAAAATATAAATCATTGTCTCAAACAACTTTAAATAATTATTTTATTTCATCTTAAACCTTTAATGTAACATAACATATATTTTTTTTTGCAAGACGGGACCTAGAAAAATTATAACTTATTATAATGTGAAATTTATTTTTATTTTATTTCATCTAAACATCCTTGCAAGCTAAAATTATTTTGGCTTTAATAAAAAAAGTGTCTATATTGGCAGCTTATTACGTACTTGTAATATAAAAAATGTGGTAACAATTCTAAAACATAAATCATTGTCTCAAACAACTTTAAATAATTATTTTATTTCATCTTAAACCTTTAATGTAATATAGCATATATTTTTTAGCAAGACGGGACCTAGAAAAATTATAACTTATTACAATATGAAATTTATTTTTATTTATAATTGATCCAAGTTGGGACCAAAAATTTTTACGACTAAATGAAGATTATTCCTATATAAAATATCACTACATAGAGATTATACGATATATATATAAAAGCAAAGAAAAGTTGATAATCATACATTTATCGGATATATATATAACTAACCAATCACGGGAATGTTGATAGTCATAAACATTATATATATATATATATATATATATATATATATATATATATATATATATATATATATATATATATATATATATATATATATATATATATATATAAGCAAAGAAAAGTTGATAATCGTACATTTATCGGATACATATATAACTAACCAATCACAGGAATGTTGATAGTCATAAACATTAACATAATGTTGTCTCATGATCAGTTGATTGAATGTATGTCATACGCACCTACATATATCTCATGGCTGAATGGTTGTATGTACATCTTTTACAAGAAAAAAAAAAAAAAACAAATGAGATAGCTAGTGCTAGGACATACACAGCAAAAAAAATATGCATAATAGAAAGCACGTAAACTCAATCACCTTGAACTCAAGGCAGATAATATCTTGGGTGTCGAATGAGAACATGACCATAGCAGAGAAAAGGTGTTAGGATTGTGGATTCAGAAGAGTTAAGAAGGTCAAACAGAGTTCGTCAACCGTCCGAAATGGTCTGTAGAATATGGGGTCTAGAGAAGTCTCAGGCTGCTAGAAGAAGAAAGTAAGAACATTTGTGGAAGAAGAAAGTAGCAGAATTTATTATTAATTTATTATTTAGAATGTTGGTTATTAGTTAGTTAGCAGTTTGGCTATGAAATAAATAAAGTGTAGTGGAGGGGGTTTGTAGTCATTTCATAATCTGGTTGTTATCCTGTAGGTGTTTCGTTGTTATCTGTAACGCTTATTTAAGGTCTGGACTCTTATGAATAAAGGAAGAAAGAATTAAATCAATCTCTTTTCTCTCTCTATATTCTTGGAGGCTTGTTCCCTCATATAGAACAAATTAACTCTAACATTTGGTGCTTTCGTTCCCTTCAATGGCAGAAGGAACTCGTTCGAAAGTTTTAGATGAGCAAGTACGTCAACTTATGGCTGCCCAGGTTGCAGTGGTAGAGAAGTTGGATTCCTTAGAATAATATTTTAAGGATTTGGGTTAGAAGGTTTCGGTCTTGGATGGGAAGTGGGAGCAGTTTCAATGGCAAACACCGTCAGGAGGGGGTGTGTTGTTGACAAGGGTTGATTGCAGCGTATCCTCCGAGGGTGTGAGTAGTTTGCGCGCCACTTCTTCCGGGATTCCAAAGTTTTTTCGCTTAGAGGTTCCCCGATTTGATGGTATAGATCCAGAAGGTTGGAAATTTAAAGCTGAGCAATTTTTCAATTATCATGAGACGCCACCAGAGCAATGCTTGACAATTTCTTCTTTTCACATGGATGGCCCTGCCTTGTCATGTTATCGTTGGATGCATGCTAATGGTCAGTTGAGAACGTGGCATTCTTTCCTTCAGGATCTATAGACTCGTTTTGGTCCGTCAGATTTTGTCGACTACCAAGGGCAATTGGCGAAGCTGTTTCAAGATGGTTCTGTTGCAGCTTATCAACATCGGTTTGAGGAATTGGTCAATAAGGTTTCAGGTGTCTCTAACTCTTTTTTACTTAGTTGTTTTGTTTCAGTGTTGCGTTCTGATATTCAGCGAGAGGTTCGCTCTTTTTGACCACTCTCATTGACGCAAGCTATGGGGTTAGCAAAACTTCAAGAAGATAAGTTAAGAGAGCTTCGGCCACCGTTTCGCCAGCCTTAGGTCTCGCACATGGGACCTTCCTCGGTCGAGCCTTACACCCTCTAGTCTACCCCCATTATTGCCTGGACCACCACCCCGCATCGACAATCCCATGGTTGTTCGTTCTTCCACGCTTCCGGTGAAGTGTCTCACCGCGGCTCATATTTAAGAACGTCGCTATAAAGGGTTGTGCTTTAATTGTGACGAGCGTTTTTCGCTTGGTCATCGCTGTAAGGCGAAATTTCATCTTTTAATAGGGGAGGTGGAGGACTTTCATTCTCCTACTTTGGAAATTGAGGTGCAAGATAACTCTAGCGAGGATCAGGAGATTGTTGCTATCAGTCTCCATGCGTTAGTAGGGCAAATGAATCCTAGTACAATTCGTATGCATGGTATTGTTCTTCTCTGGTGTTTAGAGGTACTTATTGATGGAGGGTCGACGCACAATTTTATTCAAGAACGAGCAGCCACCCTCCTTGGCCTGCCAATTCTTGGTTCGGCGAAATTTCAGGTAATGATTGGCAATGGAGATACCATTGGGGTGTTCGGGTATGTGTGGGGATGTTGCTCTTAATTTGGATGGTCATGAGTTTGTGGTGGATTTGTTTGTTCTTCCTCTTCGAGGTGCGGATATTGTCTTGGGGTGCCCGATGGTTAGCAACTTTGGGTCCGGTTATAATGGATTATAAGGAATTGACTATTTCTTTTACTTGGGATGGTGCATCATTGACATTGAAGGGCCCCCTCCACAACAAGTGGAGCCTTCAATTGCATCAATTGGAAAGGTTGATGTGTGTGGATTCCATTAATGTTTCTTTTCATTGTTATACTATTCCAGTAGGGGATTTTCCTTTATCGTAGATGTTCACAATGACAGATATGCCTCCACCTATCCAGGCTGTTTTGGTTTAGTTTCCTGATGTGTTTGAGCCTCTCAAGAGTCTTCCTCCATTGCGTAACAGTGAACATCGCATTTGTTTGCAGTAACATGCCGCACCAGTACAAGTGCACCCTTATCGCTACCCGCATTTTCAAAAAGGGGAATTGGAACGAATGGTTTCTGAGATGCTTAAGAGTGGATTGACTCGCCCTAGCCGTAGTCCTTTCTCATCACCGGCCTTGTTGGTTAAAAAGCGGGATGGTTCGTGGAGGTTTTGTGTTAACTACCAAGCTCTGAACAAAATCACCATTCCAGATAAGTTTCTTATCCTGACAGTAGATGAGTTATTTAGAGCTACAATTTTTTTCCAAAATTGATCTCAGGTCAGGTTACCATCAGATTCGAATGGTTGAGGAGGATATCGAAAAAACAGCTTTTCGCACTCATGATGGCCATTATGAGTTTGTGGTCATGCTATTCGGCCTCACCAATGCCCCAACAACTTTCCAAGGTACCATGAATGAGGTGTTCCGACCATTCCTTCGCCGGTTTGTCATAATCTTCTTTGATGACACTTTGGTGTATAGCCTTGACGTTGAAGAACATGCCAATGTTCTTCGAACTAGACATTGACCCGTTCAAGGGTCTGGTTTCTCGGTTTGACCGGTTGGATCGGTTGGTTGGATAGTAATTTATAAAATTACATTTTAGTCCCTAAAGGTTTGAAATTTATCAAAAATACTCCCTTAAGGTTTGAAATCTATCTAAAACACCCATGTCGCGTGAAGATTCTGGTGAGTGTGGTGGCAGCGATGATTGACGGCCAATCAAAGCTAGAATCTTGGGGCTTTTGATGTGCAGGTGCTGGCGACTCTGATGGTGGTGCGACGGAGTTCCATCGGCTTCGGAACTCGCCGAAATCAACGAAATAAATCCGACGTCGCGTAAAGCCAGTAAACTTTAGGTGGACGGTGATAGACGAAGGCTGGACGATGACCATTGAAAATGGATGATTTGGTCGTGGAGATGCCGTCCGACAAATGAGGGTGTTTTCTCTGTCGAAAGATGCTAGAATCCGGTGGGGTTTAGGTGCGATTGGACCGCGATTCAGCACTATTCGACGGTCCAACCGCGGTCCAATCCGGTTTAACTTCAAATAACGGTTTTTTTTGTATATGCCGGACCTGGATTTGCCGCTGGTTGCTGGTTGAACCGGTCCGACCGGGCGGTCCAGTTCGGTTTTCAGAACACTAGAACATGTACATCACCTATCTACTATCCTTCAGTGCCTTCGTGACCACCACTTTTTTGCTAAGCGTGAGAAATGTTTGTTTGGTGCTCAGAGTTTAGACTACCTTGGCGACATTGTTTCAGGCGCTGGTGTAGCGCCTAATCCTTCCAAAATTAAAGCTATGATCGATTGGCTTGTTCCATCTACAGTTCGGCAACTACGAGGGTTCTTGGGTTTGACTGGATATTATAGGAGATTTGTGCGTGATTATGCTTCCATTTCAGCCCCACTCACTTCTCTGCTCCAAAAAGACAAGTTTGCATGGTCTGATACTGCTTAGGAGGCTTTCACAAACTTGAAACAGGCTATGACTCAGACTCCAATGTTGGCTCTTCCTGATTTTGATGAGTTATTTGAAGTAGAGACTGATGCGTTTGGAACAGGAGTTGGCACCGTCCTCATACAGCATGCTCACCCTATTGCTTTTTTCAGTAAGAAACTTTCTCCATAGTAGCGAGCGTCTTCCTATGTTCGCAAATTATATGCAGTAACAGAAGCAATCTTGTGTTGGCGTCAATATCTTTTGGGCTGAAAATTTATAATTCGCATAGACCATCAGAGTTTGCGTAATCTCCTTACCCAAGTCATTCAGACGCCTGAACAGCCCACTTACCTCATTAAACTCTTGGGATTTGATTTTACAGTGTGTTACAAATCCGGCAAAACGAATGTGGTGGCTGATGCCTTGTCCCGCCAACATGAGAGTGCAAAATCTGCCAACAATCCAGGGTTGTTCACCTTATCTGTTCTGATTTTTGATGTCCTACGGCAGTTGCGCGAGGCCTTGTTGACCGATGGTTCATGTGCAAAAATCATGAGTGAATTGCAACACAATCCATCAGCTCATCCTGGGTATGCAGTGCATGATCAGCTCTTATTTTATTTGGGCTGCTTGGTGGTGCCTAACGATGCTAGTTTAAGGCAACAACTTCTGGTTGAGTTCCACTCCTCTCCATTGGGCGGTCACGGCGGCCACAAGAAAACCTTGAGCAAACTCGCGTTGAATTTCTATTGGTCGGGGTTGGCTAAGGACGTCAAACAATTCATTTGAGCTTGTCATATTTGTCAACATGCGAAGTACCAAGCACAAGCACCTGCTGGTTTGCTTCAACCCTTACCGATTCCTACTCAAATATGGGAGGAGATCGCAATGGATTTTGTTACAGGTCTTCCGTTGTCTGCGGGTTATTCAGTTAGTTTTGGTAGTGGTGGATAGATTAACAAAATACGCTCACTTTGGGTTGCTCAAAAAAGGATTTAATGCAGCTAGAGTTGCAGCCCTGTTTATGGAGATGGTTTATAAGCTTCATGGCTTACCCAAATCAATTATTATTGACCGTGACCCTATTTTCTTGAGTGCTTTTTGGCAGGAACTCTTTACCCTTAGTGGAACCACTCTTAAGCACGGTTCGCCATACCATCGACAAACTGACGGCCAAACGAAGGTCACTAATTGGACGTTGGAACAGTACTTGCGTTGTTTTACAATGGACAAGCCGCAAAAGTAGGCTGAGTATTTACCATGGGCAGAATTTTTCTACAATACTTCATATCACTCAGCTGGCACCACTCCTTTCAAGCTAGTTTATGGTAGAGAGCCACCAGTCATTCAGTCATATATGAGGGGCACTTCGCGTCTGGAAGCGGTTGATTTTGCACTGACTAATCGAGACAACTTACTGCGCCACTTGCACACTTATTTGTTGCTTGCTCAACAGCAGATGGCCGAGGGGGCAAATCGACATCGCCGCCACTCGGAGTTTCAGGAGGGTGATATGGTATATTTGAAGCTTCACCGTATTGGCAATCTTCAGTGCGAGGTGAAAGTCATTCCAAGCTGGCCAGAAGGTTTTATGGTCCCTTCAATGTTTTACGAAAAGCGGGGCAGGTTGCTTACAACCTGGAGTTACCGATGGGTGCAAAGATTCATCCTGTTTTCCATGTGTCTCTTTTGAAGCCTTGTCATGCAGGAGTTCAGGGAGGGGAGTTATCGCTGCCACCTTTTGTTTATCAAGGACAACCACTGGTATCACCGTTGGCAGTGGTGGGACGCCGGACAGTACAGCGTCACGGTGAGGCCATAGAGCAGCTTCAGGTTCAATGGCATGGGTTGCCGCTGGAAGATGCTTCATGGGAGGATGCAGCACCTCTGGTGGCTGCTTATGGTGAGCTTCCTTCCAACCTTGAGGGCAAGGTTGTGCCGGACGGGGGAGGTAATGTTAGGATTGTGGATTCAGAAGAGTTAAGAAGGTCAAACAGAGTTCGTCAACCGCCGAAGTGGTCCGGAGAATATGGGGTCTAGAGAAGTCTCGGCTGGTGGAAGAATAAAGTAAGAATATTTGTGGAAGAAGAAAGTAGCAGAATTTATTATTAATTTATTATTTAGAATGTTGGTTATTAGTAGGGGTGAGCGGTTCCGAGTACCCTGCATTTTCCGAGGGAACCGGAACCGAAGAATGCATGTCAGAGTTCCCAAAAAAAGGAAGGCAGGAACCGCCTACAGTGCAGGTTCTTCAATTCAAGGAACCGGAACCTAAAATGCAGGTTTCGGTTCCTTTCCAGGGTACCCTGTAAAAAATCAATTACCCCCCTATTAGTTTAAAAAATAACAAAAATACTTTATAAGTTTACAAATACACCCCTAACAAATTTTCATTATTCATTCATTTGTGTCCAATGTAACTCATAACCTATAATCTCTAAGCAACACTTGAATTCAATCAATTCATCACAATTCACATAAAATTCGTCAATCAAAACCAAAACACAAACAATTATTCATCATACTACAATGTTATAATTAATTAAGTAATATACTATTTAATTATAATGTAATATTATAATTAATTAAATTGTTAATCATTTAATTAAGTATTGTAATATTGTTTATAATAGAATGTAATAATTAATTAAATAATCATACCATAAATTTATAATATAATGTTACAATTAATAAAATTATAATAATTTGATTAAGTATTGTGTAAATTAGTAAATTACTAATGTTTATAATATAATGTCATAATCAATTAAGTAATCATTTAATTATGTAATGTTATATTAATTATATGATCATACTATAATAGTATAATGTAATGTTATAATGAATTAAGTAATCATACTATAAATCTATAATTTAATATTATAATTAATTAAATTTCAAATCATTTAATTAATATACTAATGTTTATAATAGAATGTTATAATTGATTAAGTAATCATATTACAAATATATAAAGTAATGTTATAATTAATTAAAATTTTAATCGTTTAATTAAGTAATGTAATAGTATAGTAAATTACTAATGTTTATAATGTAATGTTATAAATTCATAACTAATTAAGTAATTATATAATCATTTAACTATATAATACTATAATTAAGTAAGTGATCATAATATAATGTAATATAATAATATTATAATTTAATTGAGTAATTATTTAACTATAATGTAATATTTAATTAATGTCTATAATGAAATGTTTATAAGGTAATGTTATAATTAATTAAATTTCTTATCATTTAATTAAGTATTGTGCTAATGTTTATGTAGTAAATTAGTAATTACTAATGTTTAAAACATAATATCATAACTCATAATCAATTAAGTAATCATTTAATTATATAATGTTATATTAATTATATGATCATACTATAATAGTATAATGTAATGTTATAATGAATTAAGTAATCATACTATAAATCTATAATTTAATATTATAATTAATTAAATTTCAAATCAATTTGATTAATATACTAATGTTTATAATGGAATATTATAATTGATTAAGTAATCATATTATAAATATATAAGGTAATGTTATAATTAATTAAATTTTTAATCGTTTAATTAAGTAATGTAATAATATAGTAAATTAGTAAATTATTAATGTTTATAATGTAATGTTATAAATTCATAACTAATTATGTAATTATGTAATCATTTAACTATGTAATGCTATAATTAAGTAAGTGATCATAATATATAATGTAATATTAATATAATAATATTATAATTTAATTGAGTAATTATTTAACTATAATGTAATGCTTAATTAATGTTTATAATGAAATGTTTATAAGGTAATGTTATAATTAATTAAATTTTTTATCATTTAATTAAATATTGTGTTAATGTTTATGTAGTAAATTAGTAATTACTAATGTTTAAAACATAATATCATAACTCATAATCAACTAAGTAATCATTTAATTATGTAATGTTATATTAATTATATGATCATCTATAATAGTATAATGTAATGTTATAATGAATTAAGTAATCATACTATAAATCTATAATTTAATATTATAATTAATTAAATTTCAAATCATTTGATTAATATACTAATGTTTATAATGAAATGTTATAATTGATTAAGTAATTATATTATAAATATATAAGGTAATGTTATAATTAATTAAATTTTTAATCGTTTAATTAAGTAATGTAATAATATAGTAAATTACTAATATTTATAATGTAATGTTATAAATTCATAACTAATTAAGTAATTATATAATCATTTAATTATGTAATGCTATAAAATTAAGTAAGTGATCATAATATATAATGTAATATAATAATATTATAATTTAATTGAGTAATTATTTAACTATAATGTAATGTTTAATTAATGTTTATAATGAAATGTTTATAAGGTAATGTTATAATTAATTAAATTTCTTATCATTTAATTAAGTATTGTGCTAATGTTTATGTAGTAAATTAGTAATTACTAATGTTTAAAACATAATATCATAACTCATAATCAATTAAGTAATCATTTAATTATGTAATGTTATATTAATTATATGATCATACTATAATAGTATAATGTAATGTTATAATGAATTAAGTAATCCTACTATAAATCTATAATTTAATATTATAATTAATTAAATTTCAAATCATTTGATTAATATATTAATGTTTATAATGGAATGTTATAATTGATTAAGTAATCATATTATAAATATATAAGGTAATGTTTTAATTAATTAAATTTTTAATCCTTTAATTAGGTAATGTAATAATATAGTAAATTACTAATGTTTATAATGTAATGTTATAAATTCATAACTAATTATGTAATTATGTAATCATTTAACTATATAATGCTATAATTAAGTAAGTGATCATCATATATAATGTAATATAATAATATTATAATTTAATTGAGTAATTATTTAACTATAATGTAATGCTTAATTAATGTTTATAATAAAATGTTTATAAGGTAATGTTATAATTAATTAAATTTCTTATCATTTAATTAAGTATTATGCTAATGTTTATGTAGTAAATTAGTAATTACTAATATTTATAATATAATGACATAATCAATTAAGTAATTATTTAATTATGTAATGTTATAATTAATTATATAATCATACTATAATGTAATGTTATAGTGAATTAACTATTAAGTAATCATACTATAAATTTTTAATGTAATATTATAATTAATTAAATGTTTAATCATTTAATTAAGTTTGTACTAATGTTTATAATAAAATGTTATAATTGATTAAGTAATTATACTATAAATCTATAACGTAATGCTATAATTAATTAAATTTCTAATTATAAGTCAATTAATTAACTATTTAATTATGTTATAACTTATAAGTCAATTAATTAAGTAGTAATCAATTAATGTAATGTTATAATTAATTATACTATAAATCAATTAAGTAATGTTATAAAATTATAATTAATTAAGTAATCATTTAACTATAATGTAATGTTATAATTGATTAAGTATGATATTTAACTAGTAATTAAATTTATTAATGTTTATCAATTTATCATATATAATTAATTAATTACTAATTTATTATAGATATACTTAGAACTTGATAATTGAAGTAAATAACTAAATATATTATTACTCAATCAAATATACTATTTTATTCAAAAATAATTATTTTAATAACATTAAAAATGTAAAACACTTTTAATTGGATCATAATTCCAATTATTCACTTAATTGATCAAAACTTTAATATTAATGTATTATAATATATTAAAGCTTTTAATATGGTGTAATTTATATGTAATAAGTATAATTGTATTCGTATATTTATTTAATTAGGTTATTCTAAAAATTTAACTTTTTCTATTTTAAAATTTTTTTATATGTAAAATAATAGAAACTCCCCATTATTTACATTTCACAAATATTTCATTATAGTCCAGGTTCCAAAATAGGTTCTAAACAAGTTCCAAAAACAGGTTCCAAAATAGGTTCCAAAGCAGGTTCCAAATAGGTTCCAAAACAGGTTCCAAACAAGTTCCAAAACAGGTTCCAAATAGGTTCCAAAACAGGTTCCAAACTGGGTACCCCCTACAGGTTCCAAACAGGGTACCCTTTTTACAGTCCGGTTCCTCTACATGCAAGAACCGTAACCGGAACCACACAGTAGCGGTTCCAAAAAATTGGAACCGGAACCTACCCGCACACAGCAGTTTTGGGTTTTGGGTAGGTTCTGGTTCCTTGGCCCAGGCTTACCCCTGGCCTCGCTTCTACCCGCTACCCGTGCTCACCCCTAGTTATTAGTTAGTTAGCAGTTTGGCTATGAAATAAATAAAGTGTAGTGGAGGGGGTTTGTAGTCATTTCATAATTTTGGTTGTTATCCTGTAGGTGTTTCGTTGTTATCTGTAAGACTTATTTAAGGTCTGGACTCTTATGAATAAAGGAAGGAAGAATTAAATCAATCTCTCTTCTCTCTCTATATTCTTGGAGGCTTGTTCCCTCATATAGAACAAATTAACTCTAACAAAAGGAGAAATAATTCTGTCATTAATCCCAGTAATCTAGCATAGAGATTCCCGATCACATCAGAAACTCACATATTATAATTACACAGTTAACCAAAAGAGCAAACAGAGCCTAGATTTTACTTCTGATTTGATGACATTAAACAAGTTAACCAAAAGAGAAAACAGAGGCTATATATAATTAGTAGTTAAAGCCCTTCAAATCTTCAATGGCAATGTTCGCAGCCGCGGGACAGCTCCTTGGAGAACTTGTCCAACCGAACGATCTTCCTCACCAGGGTCAATGCCTTCTCTTTAGTCTGGAAGCTTTCTGCTCTGAAGCAGTAGCTTGTTTCTTCAGACCCTTGATCTCTGCATGCTTGCTCTCCAATTCGGCCTCCAGAGACTTAACTCTAGAGTTATGACACGCACGAGTTGACTCAAACATACTGTCCTGGAGCTTTGCAATTGAGTAATATAAAGCAAGACTGGCTTTCAGATCAGCTATTGACTTTTTCTGATCAGAGATAGTGGCCTCTACTTTGTTACAGTACACGTCAAAGTGCGTTTTGGTCTGGAAAAGTTGCAAGAAAATGGGAAGTTGAAACTGAACAGAATAAAGGGAAGAAATGGATCGAAGTGTTACCTCATCACTCAAACAATGAATAAGAACCATTTGCAACTCATAGGAGGTCAAGTCCTTGATTAACTTTATTCCTTCTGGAGTAGAGATACCATCATGTTGATTTAAAGCTGCACGTATCTGTTTAAGTAGTTGATCTATGTTACACTTGTTTAAAGGACGGCTGCATTCATCAGCAGAGAGCCTTAAGGCCTCTTGAACTCTCTTCTTTTGAGCAGATGTTGTTTCTTGCTCAGGTTCTTGTAGGGTCTGAGCCAAATCAACTTGAGCTTCAGACCTCTTCAAAAAGCGTTTAGGTTCAGAGGTAGTTGAGGCTGCAATCTTAGTCGGAACATTCCCTGTACCATCTTTAGAAATCGATGGATCCATCTCTGCTGAAAACCATAAGACCAGCAAGTTACCCCAGAAACAAAGGGTCGCTTCGATGAATACATAGAAACTTCATAAAATCTTTGAATTTGAAGGACTTCGATTCAGACAAAATACAAGAAGAAAATTGATTGAAGGACAAGAACATTGAATTTCAGACTACAGACCACATTGGCATCATCAGTCTTTTCTATTAGAAACTGTTTTAACCATTTCTGGAGCCGCATGGCAGCTTAATTGATATTGGTGCAAGATAAAATACAAGCAGTCAGGAACACATCGTCGGAGCCATATCTAAACCTAGAAAACATCCATAGCAATATAGATGATATACATTTAGCAGTGAGTAATACCACACATGGCATACATAACCAATGTGGCATTTCCCTTTTACTGTCACATAATTAACCCTCATTAATTGTTTTGACTTCTTGTACGTTCGATCTTCCGTTTGTTTATGTAATAAATCAATTTGTATACAGAGTTTAGAGTGTAGTACTGTTCTTTAGCAATTGGAGGCCTTTTACCTTTAGTTTGAGCCATGATGCAAAAACCAATCAAACTGATGACAAAAAAGCATTAAGACAGTCCAAAGAACACAAGCAACCAACGAGAATGCAAATTTAAGAAGACCCTTATCATAATTATTGAAGATAATAACTTCATGAACACAAAAGTATTGATTTTTAAGTCTATCCTCCTCCTAGAACCAAAAATACAAATAAATGGAGACATGATTCAAGAAAAAGTCACAAACTTGAACCAAAAAAACCATATATTTTGATGCATGCAACCCAAAACAACCAAAACCAGAATACACAAATAAAGAGATCAAACCCAAAAGTATTAATTTTTAAGTCTATCCTCCTTGAACCGAAAAAAAAAAAAAATGATAATAAATAAATAAATGGAGACATGATTCAAGAAAAAGGCACGAACCCAACCAAAAAAAACCATATATTTTGATGCATGCAACCCAAAAAAACCAAAAATAAAATACACAAACAAAAAGATAAAAACCAAAAGTATCAAAGATGAATGCTGAAGCAAAAACTTCACAAGTAATATGAAGTAACAGAAAAATCCTTAAATTAAAAAAATTCTAACAGAAACAAAGTAACGGGCCATATGATAAAAAAGAACAAACAGTATATGTGAAAATGAGTACAGGGGTCAAATGGAAAAGTAGAGAAAACCCAGAAGACAGAGCAACTGACCTGTAATGTTACAGCAACAAGCGCTTGTGCTGCCACAAAATGAAACTATTTCAGAACCGCAAAGTGTTTTCAAGTGAAAACGCTCAAAAGGTAATTAAGTATAACCCCTTAATAGTCACGATGTTAGAACAAACTAATTTTATCAAGCTTAATATTGATGTAATTATAAAAAGGGTGAATGACTTTTCCCCCCTAAAAGCGTGTGCCCCAACTATACACCACTAATCAAATGGGGATTTTATAAGAACAAGGCAACAGACCTCGATCCAAAATGCAAAGAATTTGATTTTTTACGATTTTCTAAAGTTTTAATCATCGAAAAATCATTAAAAAAATTCCGCTCCTCCGAATCGCTCTATACTTACTGTGTTCCGTTCCTTGCATTTTTCTCCACTACCATAGAAAAAATCAGATAAAAAAGACAACCTCAGAAAAGATCGTCTCTCGGTGTGCCGAACGCCCTCTGTGCGCGAAAGCAAGGTTTTCGCTCCACACCAAAAGCGTGCGCCCCAACTCTGCACACCACAATTAAAATGGGATTTTAGAAGCACAACGCAACAGACCTCGACCTAAAATGCATAGTATTTGATTTTTTACGATTTTCCAAAGTTTTAATATCCAAAAAATCATTAAAAAAAATCAGCTCGTCCGAATCGCTCCATTCTTATTGCATTTCGTTCCTTGCATTTTTCATCACACCATGCAAAAATATAAGTTCAAAACAACAACCTCCGAAAAGATCGCTCCTCAATGTGTCGAACGCCTAGCCATTCGCGAAAGCAAGGTTTTCGCTCCACACCAAAAGTGTGCGCCACAACTCTACACACCACAATTCAAATGAGAATTTTAGAAACACGATGCAATAGATCCCGACCCAAAATGCATAGTATTTGATTTTTTACGATTTTCTAAAATTTTAATCTTCGAAAAATCATTAAAAAAAATCCGTTCGTCCAAATCACTCCATTGTTATTGCGCTTCGTTCCTTGCATTTTTTTCCACCACCATATAAAAATTTGGATCAAAACGAAAGCCTTCGAAAAGATCATCCCTCGGTGTGCCGAATGTCCATGCTGTGCGCGAAAGCAAGGTTTTCGCTCCACACCAAAAGCGTGCGCCCAACTCTGAACACCACAATTCAAATCGGGATTTTAGAATCACAACGCAACAGACCCCGACCAAAAATGCATAGTATTAGATTTTTTTACGATTTTCCAAAGTTTTAATATTCGGAAAAAAAATCCCCTCGTTTGAATCGCTCCGTTCTTATTGCGTTTCGTTCCTTGCATTTTTCTCCACCACCATGCAAAGAATCAGATCAAAATGAAAACCTTCGAAAAGATCGTCCCTCGGTGTGCCGAACACCCCTACCGTGCGTGAAAGAAATGTTTTCGCACCAAAACAAAAGCGTGCGCCCCAACTATGTACACCACAATTCAAATGGGGATTTTAGAAGCACAACACAACGGACCCCAACCAAAATGCAAAGTATTTGATTTTTTACGATTTTCCAAAGTTTTAATCTTCAAAAAAGCATTAAAAAAATTCCGCTTGTCCGAATCGCTCCATTCTCATTGCGTTTCGTTCCTTGCATTTTTCCACACCACCATGTAAAAATCAGATCAAAACGACAACCTACGAAAAGACCGTCCTTCGATGTGTCGAATGCCCCTACCGTGCGCAAAAATGAGGTTACCACTGCACACCAAACTCGTGCACCCCAACTTTGCACACCACAATTCAAATGGGAATTTTAGAAGCACAATGCACAAGACCCCGACACAAAATGCATAGTATTTGATTTTTTATAATTTTCCAAAATTTTAATATTCAAAAAATCATTAAAAAAAATCCGCTAGTCCAAATCGCTCCGTTCTCATTGTGTTTCGTTCCTTGCATTTTTCCCAACCACAATCAAAAAATCAGATCAAAACGACAACCTACGAAAAGACCGTCCCTCGATGTGCCGAACTATCCTGCCGTGCGCGAAAGCGAGGTTGCTGTTGCACACTAAAAGCGTGCACCTTAACTGTGCATACCACAATTCAAATAGAGATTTTAGAAGCACAACGCAACAGACCCCGACCCAAAATGCATAGTATTTGATTTTTTTGGATTTTCCAAAATTTTAATCTTCGAAAAATCATTAACAAAAATCTGCTCTTCCCAATCGCTCCGTTCTTATTGCGTTTCATTCCTTGTAATTTTCCCCACCACCATGCAAAAAATCAAATCAAAACGACAACCTACGAAAAGATCGTCCCTCAATGCGTTGAACGCCCCTCCCGTACGCGAAAGCAAGGTTGCCGCTGTACACCAAAAGCGTGCACCCCAACTCTGTACACCACAATTCAAATGGAGATTTTAGAAGCACAATGCAATAGACCCCGACCCAAAATGCATAGTATTTGATTTTTTTAAGATTTTCCAAAGTTTTAATCTTCGAAAAATCATTAAAAAAAATCCGCTCGTCCGAATCACTCTATTCTTATTGCGTTTTGTTCCTTGCATTTCTCCCCACCACCTTCGAAAAAATCAGATCAAAACAACGAACCTACGAAAAGATCGTCCCTGGATGTGCTGAACGCCCCTTCCGTGAGCCAAAGCAAGGTTGTTGAAACACATCAAAAGCTTGCACCCCAACTCTGCACACCACAATTGAAATGGGGATTTTAGAAGCATAACACAACAGACCCTGATCCAAAATACGTAGTATTTTATTTTTTACGATTTTCCAAAATTTTAATCTTCAAAAAATCAATAAAACAAATCCCCTCATCTGAATCACTCCGTTCTTATTGCGTTTTGTTCCTAGCATTTTTCCCCACCACCATTCAAAAAGACAGAACAAAATAACAACCTACAAAAAGATAGTCGCTCGGTGGGCCAACGCCCCTACCATGCGCGAAAGAAGGATTGCCGTTGCACAGCAAATGCATAACCCCAACTCTGCACACCAAATTCAAATGGGGATTTTAGAAGCCCAACACAACAGACCCCAGCCACAAATGCGTAGTATTTTATTTTTTACGAATTTCCAAAATTTTAATCTTCGAAAAATTATAAAAACAAATCCCCTCGTCCGAATCGCTCTGTTCTTATTGCGTTTTGTTACTTGCATTTTTCCCCACCACTATGCAAAAAATCAGATAAAAAACAACAACCTACGAAAAGATCGTCTCTCGATGTGTCGAACGCTGCTGTGGTGTGCGAAAGTAAGGTTGCTGCAGCACACCAAACACGTGCACCCCAACTCTGCACACCAATATTCAAATGGGGATTTTAGAATCACAACGCAAAAGACCCTGACCCAAAATGCGAAGTATTTTATTTTTTACAATTTTCAAAAATTTGAATTTTCAAAAAATCATTAAAAAAAATCCTCTCGTCCGAATCGCTCCGTTCTTGTTGCATCCTTGCATTTTTCCCCACAACCATGGAAAAAATCAGATCAAAACGACAACCTACGAAAAGATCGTCTTTTGGTGTGCTGAACGACCATGCCATGCGCGAAAGCAAAGTTTTTGCTCAACACCAAAAGCGTGCGTCCCAACTCTGCACACCGCAATTCAAATGGGGATTTTAGAAGCACAACGTAACGACCCCGATCCAAAATACATAGTATTTGATTTTTTACGATTTTTCAAAGTTTTAATCTTCGGAAAAAAATCTGTTCGTTCGAATCGCTCTGTTCTTACTGCGTTTCGTTCCTTGCATTTTTCTCCACCACCATGCAAAAAATCAGATCAAAACGACAACCTCAGAAAAGATCATCGTGCAGCTCCGAACACCTCGCCGTGCAAGCGAAGGTCAAGGTTTACACACACCAAAAGTGTGCACCCCAACTCTGCACACCACAATTCAAATGGGGATTTTAGAAACACAACGTAGTAGACCGCGACCCAAAATGCATAGTATTTGATATTTTACGATTTTCCAAAGTTTTAATCTTCGAAAAAAGATCCGCTCATCTGAATCGCTCCGTTCTTATTGCGTTTCGTTCCTTGAATTTTTCTCTACCACCAACCAAAAAATCAGATCAAAATGACAACCTTCGAATACATCGTCCCTCGGTGTGCTGAACGCCCCTGTCATGCGCAAAAGAAAGGTTTTCGCTCCACACCAAAAGCATGCGCCCAAACTCCAAACCGCAATTCAAATGGGGATTTTATAAGCACAACGCAATAGATCCCAACCCAAAATGCATAGAATTTGATTTTTTATGATTTTCCAAAGTTTTAATCTTCGAAAAAATTCCGCTGGTCCGAATCGCTCCGTCCTTATTGCGTTTCATTCCTTGCATTTTTCTCCACCACCATGCAAAAAATCATATCAAAACAACAACCTCTGAGAAGATCGTCCCTCGGTGTGCTGAACGCTTTGACCGTGTGCGAAAGCAATGTTTTTGCCCCACACCAAAAGCGTGCGATCCAACGCTGGATACCAAAATTCAAATGCAGATTTTAGAAGACCAACGCAATGGACCCCAACCCAAAATGCCAAGTATTTGATTTTTTACGATTTTCCAAAATTTTAATCTTCGAAAAATCATTAAAAAAGATCCGCACGTCTGAATCAATCCGTTCTTACTGTGTTTCCTTCCTTGAATTTTTCCCCACCACCATGCAAAAATCAGATCAAAACGATAACACCTGAAAAGATCGTCCCTCAATGTCCCGAACACCTCTACCGTGCGCGAAAGCAAGGTTGTCGCTCCACACCAAAAGCGTGCCCCAAAAATCTGCACACCACAATTCAAATGGGCATTTTAGGAGCATAACGCAACTGACCCCGACCCGAAACGCACCGTATTTTATTTTTCATGATTTTCAAAAGTTTTAATATTCGAAAAATCATTAAAAAAGATCCGCTCCTTCGAATCACTCCGTTCTTGTTGCATATCGTTCCTTGAATTTTTCCCCACCACCATGCAAAAATTTAGATCAAAATGATGATCCGCGAAATGATCGTCCCTTTATGTCCCGAACGCCCCTGTCGTGCGTGAAAGCAAGGTAGCCGTTCCACACCAAAAGCGTGCACCCAAACTCCGTACACCACAATTCAAATGGGGATTTTAGGAGCACAACACAACAGACCTCGACCCGAAACGCACCGTATTTTATTTTTCACGATTTTCCAAACTTTTAATCTTCGAAAAATCATTAAAAAAGATCCGCTCGTCCGAATCGCTCCGTTCTTATTGCGTTTCATTCCTTGAGAATTTCTCCCCACCACCATGTAAAGAATCCAATTAAAACTATGATCCTGAAAAGATCGTCCCCCGATGTCCCGAACGCCCCTCTTGCGCGCGAAAGCAAGGTTGCCGCTCCACATCAAAAGCTTGCCCAAAAATATGCACACCACAATTCAAATGGGCATTTTAGGAGCACAACGTAATAGACCCCACCCGAAACGCACAGTATTCTATTTTTTTAAGATTTTCACAAGTTTTAATTTTCGAAAAATCATTAAAAAAGATCCGCTCGTCCAAATCACTCTGTTCCTGTTGCGTTTGTTCCTTCCATTTTTCCCCACCACCACGCAAAAAATTAGATCAAAACGACGATCCGAGAAAAGATCGTCCCTCGATGTCCCGAACGGCTCTGCCGGACGCGAAAGAAAGGTTGCCGCTCCACACCAAAAGTGTGGACCCCAACTCTGCACACCACAATTCAAATGGGGATTTTAGGAGCCCAACGCAATAGACCCCGACCCGAAACGCACAGTATTCTATTTTTCACGATTTTCACAAGTTTTAATCTCCAAAAAATCATTAAAAAAGATCTGCTCGTCCGAATCGCTCCGTTCCTATTGCGTTTCGTTCCTTGAATTTTTCCTCACCACCACGCAAAAAATCAGATCAAAACGACGATCCGCGAAAAGATCGTCCCTCGATGTCCTGAACGCCCCTGCCATTCGCGAAAGCCAGGTTGCCGCTCCACACCAAAAGCGTGCACTCCAACTCTGCACACCACAATTCAAATGGGGATTTTAGGAGCACAAGCAATGAGCAGACCCGAGGCCCAAAGCATACGGTATTCTATTTTTCACGTTTTTCACAAATTTTAATATTCAAAAAATCATTAAAAAAGATCCGCTCGTCCGAATCGCTCCGTTCCTGTTGCATTTCGTTCCTTGAAATTTTCTCCACGACCATGCAAAAAGTCAGACCAAAACGATGGTCTGCGAAAAGATCGTCCCTCGATGTCCCGAACGCCCCTACTGTGCGCGAAAGCAAGGTTGTCGCTCCACACCAAAAGCGTGCACCCCAACTCTGCACACCACAATTCAAATGAGGATTTTAGGAGTGCAACGCAATAGACCCCGACCCGAAACGCACGGTATTCTATTTTTCACGTTTTTCACAAATTTTAATTTTCGAAAAATCATTAAAAAAGATCCGCTCGTCCGAATCGCTCTGTTCCTGTTGCTTTCGTTCCTTGAATTTTTTCCGCACCACACGCAAAAAATCGGATGAAAATGACGATCCGCGAAAAGATCATCCCTCGATGTCCCGAACGCCCCTGCCGAGCGCGAAAGCAAGGTTGCTGCTCCACTCCAAAAGCGTGCACCCCAACTTTGCACACCACAATTAAAATGGGGATTTTAGGAGCACAACGCAACAGACCCCGACCCGAAACGCACAGTATTCTATTTTCACGATTTTCACAAGTTTTAATCTTCGAAAAATCATTAAAAAAGATCCGCTCGTCCGAATCGCTCCGTTCCTGTTGCGTTTCGTTCCTTGAATTTTTTCCGCACCACCATGCAAAAAATTGGATGAAAACGACGATCCACGAAAAGATCGTCCCTCGATGTCCCGAACGCCCCTGCCGAGCGCGAAAGCAAGGTTGCCGCCCCACTCCAAAAGCGTGCACCCCAACTCTGCACACCACAATTCAAATGGGGATTTTAGGAGCACAACGCAACAGACTCCGACCGAAACGCACGGTATTCTATTTTTCACAATTTTCACAATTTTTAATTTTTGAAAAATCATTAAAAAAGATCCGCTCGTCCGAATCGCTCCGTTCCTATTGCGTTTCGTTCCTTGAATTTTCCCCCACCACCACGCAAAAAATCAGATCAAAACGATGATCCGCGAAAAGATCGTCCCTCGATGTCCCGAACGCCCTTGCTGCGCGAAACAAGGTTGCCGCTCCACACCAAAAGCGTGGACCCCAACTCTACACACCACAATTCAAATGAGGATTTTAGGAGTACAACGCAACAGACCCCGACCCGAAACGCACAGTATTCTATTTTTCACGATTTTCACAACGCGACAGACCCCAATCGAGGGCGCTGCACACCAGCAACGCCCTGGGTTGGTGGGTTGTTGCATGTGGTGATGGGCAGTTTAGGCAGTGTCGGTGGTGGTAGAGGGAGTGTGGGCAGTGTTTGGTTGTGGGCAGTTGTTGGGCGCCATTGTTTGCAAATATCAACCACTGAGAAAGTTACATGCATAGTAAAGATTTGCCCAACCGCAACTTGAACCTTTGACCTCGGAGTCACAATCTATGTCAAGCTCTGGACGGCTTACACAACTCTATAGTTTTCAGATTACTCTTACCTTATTACACGTATAATACAAATAGCTCCGATTATCCTAAAATTACATCCAATTCCATATTTGGATACGAGAGATATGGTTTTGCTTGTGGAATCGAAATTTTATTTATTTCCTTAATGAAAAAATAAGCTCCGAAAATTTGATTTTAAGAAAAAGCTTACTTTTTACCTGAAAAACACATTTTTTGGGCTTGTCACAAGCCCCCAAGCTCCTTTGGATCTTGCCCATCGTATTCTACATCCAAATCCATGTGGTTTAAAAAAAAAAATCACCCCAATCGGATGTCGGATCGCAAAGTTATCGCCTTCCGAACATTTTCCGACAATCCAAACCCCCTAGGGGGTTAATAAAAAAGGCATTACCTAGGGGGGTCATTAGAGTTTTTTCATACTATATAATTCAACCATCTCTCAAGCCCTAACCCCTTCTTCACTCTCCCTCACGCCACTCACAAACTAGCCAGTGCAGCAGTCAAACTATAATTTCTCACACTTGAATCGGTAAGTTCCTATTTAGATTGCTGCCTAAATATGGTTTGTATAGTTGGTGAAGAAGCCACATGTATATATTTCCTTTCTAATTATTTATAACTTTTCCTATTTAGATTGCTTCTTCGTTTGGCTTCTCGAATTAAGAGTTGTTTAGCGAGAGGAGAAATGGATGCTATGCTTTGTTTATCACTTTCCATTAGGTGCAATCCTTTTCCTTTTATCTATTAGATTGCATACCTTTGAAAGTGGGTTATGCATACCTTTGAAACAATATTTTGTAATTATTTGGTGGTTTTCTTGTGTTGACAGTGAATGGAATCCTATTTTACATGAATGTAACAAAATAAGGAGACAGTGGGTAGACAGTTCTTTCATAACTATTAATATTTCTGATGAATGCATGGGCATTTCTTGATACTTGTGGTGGATTGCTATGATCCAATAGTTAATGAAACCATTAGATCTTTTCTTAGTGGACATGAACTTCTAAAGTGTTACATATTGCTGTTTGGTGAAATAAATTTTCAGAGGACACAATTTGGATGGTGGAATGATTGAGCTACCTTTGGGGCCCCATGTAAATAAAACCGGAGACATCTGGCACATGAAAATATTGCTGATGCGTTTCTTATATCTCTACATATGTTTGTGGGTTATGTTAATCTTGCTTTTTAATGTTCAATGATTAGGTTTCAGTTATATAAATTTGTAACATTTATCATGAATTGAGTTTCAAAAATTCTAACATTTGTAATAAAGTTCGAAAAAGGTAACTCAATCAAGAAAATTCTAAGGGCCAACTTTAGTTTAATTGGCAGGAACCATTTTTGTTTAAATTACAAACACCTATTTTACTGGATTATTGTTAATGCTATTGACATACTTCTGTTAGTGAACCACAGGTACTCTGAACAATTACATAGGTATTCAGTCGTGTGAAGATTCTTTTTCTTTTTGACAAATTTTTCTATGAGATTAAAATTTGAAAATGCAAACCTGTCTCCCTCTCTCTGTGTTTCTCATATATGTGTTTTGATGGTGGGCTGATAATTGTACACATTTCAAATTATTTGCAGAAAGATCTTGATGTATATGAAATGAATGTTCGCGCGTTTACAGCTGATGAATCTAGTGGGTTGGATCCAGACATACGTGGCGGCTACCTAGGTTTCATAGAAAAGGTAATACTTTTGTGTATAGAACCAATAAGTTAAGGAACTTCACCCATTATGTAACTAAAGAATGTTGTTTTAGAATATTATGGCAACTCTGTATCTCCTATTTTGATTCTTCCAACAAATCCCAATAAGTTAAGCAACATCCAATAGATATTTAATCAGCAGGTCTAACTTTGAAATTCTAATGGGTATATAAGGATGTCACAGGCATAGGTGCGGGTGTTAATTGTGAACACAGGATTTAGTTCAGTCACTAAATACAAACAATTAACTGAAATGGGTTATGAGAATGGAAGTAGATCGCAACTTGATACTGCAATGATCTGGTTTTATGCTCTCACTGAATAAAAGGAATCAAATTTTGCAAAGCAGAAACATCTTTGCTCAACTAATTTTTTTCTTTTGACTATTTGGTTCATCGGAGTTGTGGAGTCTTATATGATAAATTTCTTTATTACTTACTCTAAAACACGAATTTTCCTATCAAAAAGCTGAACTCTTATGTGATTCATTTTCGAACTTCTATTTTTTAATTGAAATATTAGTATCCTCCTTTAAGTTACTGAATTGCCTCATGCAATGTTTTGTTTTTTTCAAAGTGAATACCATATTTTGTTCATCTGTGAACATAGTTGATAATCCCGTGGATAGTAGGCTCACTTTGGATTTCTATATAATGTGAGAAATTTGACCATTGAATCTAAAAATAAACAATATAAGTTCTAAAATTTTCCAACTTTGTTAATTATTCTTTTTTTCTGTGTGCCAACTTAACCCTAGTCAATCCGCAAGGGCAAATCTCTAGTGGAAATTTTTGCAATCCTATGGCCTAAATAGATTGATCGGTAGGAAGATGAAGAATTAGCTAAATAGATATGTCAAGAGTTGTTGTGGATGACTGTAGCACTATTTCATGAACAAAACTTTGCATTTATGTTATTTTCTTTTTAATTATGAATAAGTCAGCCTAAGTTGGGTTGCTTGGAATTCACACTTCTGTCTTCACGGTTTCGGGAGGAATTCATAGTAATAAGAGTATAAACTTGAATAGGTCAAGTTGTTACATAATTCACTTGTTCATTCATTGTTTTCTTTTCCATCATTGTTTTCCATGATCCAAAACTATATAAAATATAATGTTAATAACAAAAAGCA
The DNA here is from genome assembly GCA_026229545.1 of Pistacia atlantica. NCBI lineage: Eukaryota > Viridiplantae > Streptophyta > Magnoliopsida > Sapindales > Anacardiaceae > Pistacia > Pistacia atlantica. The sequence goes on from CM047907.1 coordinate 3,881,102, forward strand.
TCCTCTCATATGCATAAAATATGGTAGGATTCTATTTATCTGTTTCCTGAATTCTGTGTAAACATATGACTCAGTCCAAAGTTCTCTGTACCAAGACTTTTACTGAAGATTCTGTATGGTAACTTGATAATATTGCTATTATAAGATTCTGTACGACCTTATGCTGTACAAATCTGTCAACCCATTTAATTATGTCAATTTATGTATGCTGTATTATTTCAACCCACCTACTTGCATTTGTCTTTTTATTATAAGATTCTTGTACAGTAATGCTCTTTAAGAGTCTTTCCATGTGTATAGATAGCTGTACCAAATGAATGAATACAATTTTGAATGCACTTCACCATAATCCCGCAATTTTAATCCTGGTACCTTGTATTGCTGGCGTACAAGAATTTCTTTTTAAAGCTTATATCAACATCTAATTGCTTCGTTGACATTTATCCTATGCTTTATCTCGATTTTCGTCATTTTGCTTGACAATTAAAAATTCGATAACATAATTGTGTCTTCATGTCTTCACACGATAACTACATCCACTGCTCACTCTTAGTACTTGAAATAAGATATCATCAGTAGTTTACAGCATACTCAAATTTGTCAAGCTTTAAACAAATATATTGAATGTTTCAGCTGAATTTGTTTTCCAATTTTTGTTTGTTTTAGGAATGGGTGTTGGGATTAAAACATGTTCTACAATATGGTATGTTTACTGGTATATTATTATTAATATTGTGTGTTTACAGGTCATTAGTCATGTCAAATGCATGTATTGAACATGCAAAAGAAATCCAAAAGTGATGACGAATGCATCGGTCTTGTTCCTGGTATCGACACAGGTTTTCGTCAACCATTTCTATAGAGCATACTGCAATCTAAAGCAAGGACAATGAGATATGCGAAAAGACCGGAGTAACATACTGCAACTTATAATGGGATCCATTGATATCTCTCAGAGAATTAGAAACATCACCTCAACTGCTGCTCTAAACTCATAAAATGTCCACTTTTTTCTGTCATCAAAACTTATATACTCTATAACTGTAAAATGTTCACTATTTTTTATATTCTATATTTTATAAATTAAGCCGCTTTTTGGGTAATCTTCTCTTATTTCGTTTCTCATTTCTCAAGGACAATATTTAATTGGTCCTCAATTTTTTGTATATTGTTGAGGAGCTTTCATCTTCAGGCAAGTAATATTGCATTGGCTGTATACCACCCGATCCCACTTTCCTGTACATAATATTGCATACCAGGCATATCAATAGGAGTCTCGCATGTTATTACAATGAAATTAATTCAGGTATTATTGCGTACCAGGCATATCAATAGGAGTCTCACATGTTATTACAATGAAATTAATTCAGATATCTTGAATTCGATCATGGGCATAAATATTTTTTACATACGAAGAATTGTCGTCTCATCATTGCCCTCTTCTTTTGAAGTTTTTGGCACTCTTTGCATCAGGGCATAGACTGAAAAATTCTAATACTACTATTGTAGCCTATAATTTTACACCTATAGCATAATTATACAACCCTAATCCCCACATTCTCTAAATAATTCTATAAAAGGCCCCAAAATCAAACAAACTACAACTTCTATGGCAATTCGGTTCTTGGTTCACATAAAATACTTTTATTCTAGGTAGAAGAATAAGTGACAATATTATGCTTGTACAAGATATCTTCCGCAATTATCATAAAGATAAAAGGGTTGCCCGATGCGCGTTTAAGGTTGACATACAGAAAGCTTATGATAGTGTAACTGGAGTTTCCCGATTCATATTCTTGGTAAGTTTGGTTTCCCTCCTCGAATGATTCAGTGGATCTGTGAATGTGTGACTATTGCGTCATTCTCTGTCTTTGTTAATGGTGAGCTCCATGGATTCTTCCCTAGGAAGAGAGGATTTAGGCAAGGGGATCCTCTCTCTCCTTATTTGTTTACGATAGTTATGTAAGTTCTCACTGCATTGGTTTGTAGTAAAATTGAGGGGAATGATGGCTTCAAGTACCATTTAGGTGCGAGAAGCTAAATCTTAGTCACCTTTGTTTTACATATGATCTGTTTCTTTTCTGCCATGGAGATACTATTCGGTTTCGATCATTAACGATGCTCTTTCAGACTTTCCTTTAGTCTCCGGGTTAAAGCCCAATCCCTTGAAAAGTGCTATGTTTTTTAGCAATGTCAAGGAGGAGATTCGTACTAAGATTAGAGACAATATGGGTTTTTCTGAAGCTCATCTCCCTGTTAGTCTGTTAGATATCTTGGGGTTTTGTTGATTACCGCAAGGCTTAAGCACAATGATTGCATTCCTCTCTTTGAGAAGATGAAAAAAAGGTTGAAGTCCTAGAAGAATAAGTTCCTTTCCTATGCTGGGAGGCTTCAGCTTGTTATCACTGTCCTCTCCTCTATGCAAGTTTATTAGGGATCCCTTTTCATTCTCCCGAGTTCTATGACCAAAGCTTTGGAAAAACTGATGAGAAGCTTCCTTTGGTCAGGGAATAAGGTTAAAGTTGCTTGGAAGGATTTATGTGTGCCAAAGGCAAATGGGGATTTAGGTATTCGTCCTCTGAAATGCTGGAATTATTCTCTTATGATCTCCCATCTCTGGAGTGTTGTGGTTAATAAAGATTCGTTATGGGTGAAATGGATTAACACATTTCGGTTAAAAGGTACGAGTTTTTGGAATGTGATGGTGCCGTGCGATGCTAGTTGGAGTTGGCGGAAGATTCTCAATTTAAGGGATGAGGATCAAACCACATTGGGTCTAAGTTGGGTAGTGGAGCTTCTATTTTTTTGTGGCATGATAATTGGCATCTTCTTGGTCCTTTGGATGGGATTATCCCTAAGAGATTGATCTATGAGGCTAGAATGAGCCTTAGGTTAGTGAGATTATTGTTAACAAGTAATGGAATTGGCTAGAGGTAATTTGTGATAGATTCTCCCAGGTTGTTAATCATTCTCCTTCAATCCCTACTGCTGTTAATAGAGATGAGATCTTTTGGAGGACAAAGGTAAACTGGTGTGCTTTTCTGTGAGACAAGCTTGGTGGGACTTGTTCCCAGGTGGCTTCAAAGTTTCTTGGCATCATCTTCTGTGGTTTGGTTAGAATATTCCTCTCCATTCTTTCATTCTATGGTTAGCTATTAAAGGTAAATTACTTACACAAGACCGAATGAGGAGGTGGGTGACTACGACTTGGATGGAGTGCGCTCTTTGTAACGGTTTTATGGACTCCCATGACCACCTTTTCTTTGCATGTCCTTTTGACGTAAGGTCTAAGATAAGATAAGGGTAGAGTTCCTGTAGGAGATTGGCAAAGTTCCATTGACTGGTGTGCATGTAATCTTAAGGGCAACAAAAGCTACATCGATTATTTGTCGCCTCCTTATAGCTGCTATGATTTACTGGATTTGGAAAGAAAGAAAATTGCGGCTTTTTAATAGTGACAAACATAGCCCCCAGTGGGTTGAGCCTCAAATCATGTCAGCTTAGGTTGGTTTTAAGTTCAAGAACATTGTGCATGTCCGCAATTTATTGGTGGAATGGGGTATGTCTAGATGCTGCTTTGGTGAGAAATACAAGGATAATTCTTGTATCCTGTAGTTGTGGATTTTTTGTTGGTTCTTGGTGTTATGATGTTTGCCTTTTGGGAGACTTGGGGTTATGACGAGGATGGTATGATTGTTTAGAGGTGTTGCGCTGTTTTGCTTCTCAAAAGCCTTATGGAGATTTGTTTCGGTTTCTAGGTAGGTTGTCTATGTCTTGAAGGCTCCTCCTTTTTTTGCTTGCTGCCAGCCTTTTGCTTGCTGGTTAGTGTCAGCTGGGTGGGTCATTGGGTGGTGATAATTGATTTGTCTGCGTAGTTTGAGTTTCTGTTTTGCTTGTATGTGAAGCTGCTAACTTCTTCGCCTAATGCTGACTCCTTTCTCTGCTCTTTTTTTGTTTTTATTGGTTGTCTTATGGTTCTGAGGGCCTCGGTGTGGACTGTGGACTGTTTTGTATAGGCGTTCCTGTCTCCTGCCTTTTCTTTGGATTCAGGAATTTGTTTTGGTTTGTAAATCCCGTCTTGTTTTGCTGTTTTCTTTTGAGCCTCTTCGCCTCTTGCTAATTGCTAAGGATGAAGTGCTAGGGTTTTTCTCTCTTACTTGTAATTCATTATTCTTTTTATGAACCTCTTGCCAAAAAAAAAAAAAAAAAAAAAAAAACTCACCATCATGCAAAATTTTTATTAGCTAATCAAACAACAATGAATCACGACAATTTATATTTTTCCACCATACAACCTAAATATACACATCTCACCAAAATTGCAAAATTTCACCTTAATAATAAACTAAACTGGAGTAAGAAAACAACATAATAAATTTTTTGACACCATACTTGCAATCCTCATCCACATTGATAATCATGAAACACTATTAATTTTATATACACATCTCAATTAGTTTTGGGTGGTTGCAAACTACGAAACATCTGGAAATTTACAAGAAAAGACGATTCTGGTTCCAAACATCACTTGAAGCTCCACCAATTCCATTATATGATTGCTTGGAATGAAGGCAGAGCATCAAATACATACAGAGGCTTCTAGTCTTTAACAAGAATAGACACATCTTCAAAATCTCTTCAAAAGTTTGTAGTATTTTGGTACTTCCCCACACAAACCACAAAAATATACAACTATTGATCACATATCAAGACTGACGCAGCAAGTTAGCGTGATAAACAAGGCCAGCAGACGACTACACCTTTAGAGCTAATAACACAAGTCTCAATCAAGAAACTTAAACTGCAAAATCTGAAGTAAAAACTGAATAATTTATTGAATGACATCCAAAATGAAAAATAAGTTTATATAGGGTGACAATCAACCCTAATAAGACTCATAATAACAAAGGAAACAAAAACTAAATTAATTAAAACAAGAAAACTCGAAATAAAATAGGAAAAAAAGTGCGAACAACTAAAACAGCCACGAAATACGCCAAAATGGTGGATTTTGACCTAAAAAGTGACCTCCAATCAATTGACATTGATGGGCTCAAAATAAGCTTTCCAACGATATCTTACGGACCCTGTAACGCTTCCCGGATCAAAAGTTATGGCCGTTTGAATGGGGTATGCTCATTTAGCATCTTTGGGCTTTACGCATGGATTTCTAATGTTAAGCCTGCTACATGAATTCATCCGCCAGATATTCTACGTCAATCCCCTTCACTTAAGAAAAACTCAACCTCGACTTGAGTTGGGCATTAGGATACAAGGGTTCATCAGAAGAGTGAAATGGGTAAATATTCACCATGTTAAACGTCTTAAAGAAATTCCCACTGCGTCTGGTAATTCCCATGGGTAAATATCTGGCCTGTAATCTTTTCCATCATGCAGAAGCTCCTCCCTTCAATCTACATGCGACCAGTTTCACCCTTCTCCCCTCTGGGATCTCCATATTTTAAAAAAACCTATCTACTTCTGCCATCCAATCCAAAAATTCCTCAATATCTAAATTTCCTCTAAAGCAAAGGATATCTGCCTTTAATCTGAATTCGTTGGAGTCTCTATCACCATTCTAATTTCTACCATACCCCATGTTCTTTTCAGGTTCTTCATAATAACCATCTTCTTCGTATGACTCTTTTATGTAAACTAGTTGTCTAGGTTTATTTGGCCGTGAGCGGCATCATCCTTGGTATATTGCCTTTCGTCAAAACGTCGTTCCAAATGCTGGAATCTGAGATCGATTCGTTGCTCCAAAGCCCTCAACACCACCCCTTGCGAAGTCTTAACTCCCTAATCTTCGTCATGAGAACCATCGCCTCCTACAACTTCATCACCTACCATTAGATCAAATGAATTTTGCCTGCTCTGATACCAACTAATGTAGCAAGTTAGCATGATAAATAAGACTAGCACACGAATACACCTTTAGAACTAATAACACAAGTCTCAATCTAGAAACTTAAACCAAAAAATTTGAAGAAAAAATTGAATAATTTATTGAATGACATCCAAAATGAAAAATAAGTTTATACAGGGTGACAACCAACCCTAATAAGACTCCTAATAACAAAGGAAACTAAAACTAAATTAATTAAAACAAGAAAACTCGAAATAAAATAGGAAAAAAGGTGCAAACAACTGAAACATACCAAAACGGTGGATTTTGACCTAAAAAATGACCTCCAACCAACAAATATCCATGGGCTCGAAATAAGCTTTTTAATGGTATCTTATAGGCCCCGTAACTCTTTCCGGAATCAAAATTTATGGCCATTTGAATGGGGCATGCTCATTTAGCACATTTGGGCTTTACGCATGGACTTCTAACGTTCAGCCTGCTCCATGAATTCATCCGCCAAACGTTCTATGTCAAAAACTGATGATTGGTATCAACAAATTGTGAATAACTGATAAGAGTTGGTTCAAGGTTTGTCACTTTATCCCTTTTTTTAGTATTTAAATTGCAGCGATCGAAGGAAATCTCAAGCAAATTATTGATAAGTATTGTATACCAATTCATCAAAAAATTAAAAGAAAAACTATAACATTCTCACTAACATTGCAAAATTTAAACAGTTAACACCGAAATTAACACAAATTCAGCAATGTTAAATCACCATAATAAGTCTTAAAACAACAATGAAATCTCATCAAAAACACCCCAATCAATGCCTGGACGGTGTGTGCCTAAATATACACATCGATCTCATTGAGATTGCAACATTTCACCATAATAATAAACTCAACTAAACAAACATACCTGCTTTGTTCTCCCCTACTAAATCAACTGTGAAAAAAAATATTATTTTCATTAATCCTCTTTGCAGACGGGACAAATCCCATCTCTAATCAGAACAATCATGTGTTTCCCATCAATCCCACGTCCTCTTTTCTAGTTATACACAAGCCGCCCAATTTTACGGTTTTGGGCAAATCTTGCTCTGAATCTTCCATTCCCGGTGATTCAACTTTTATGAAACTTTTGATTTATTTATTATTAAATGAATAATTTAATAACGCCCTTGTGTTCCAACTATTGCCAATACCTCCAACAGGTTTCAAAAATATGACGTAAACCCCCATTTTTTTTTAAAGTCGATTATACCCATATAAAAATGTTGAAACATGTCAACAGTTTTCATATTCCAACGATAATACATATTATGACTATTATGCCATACTTACAAAAGGAGATTATAAGTAGCTATTGCATGAAATATGATCTTCGGCTATTTAAGTGGTGGTCATTCATGCAAGGCAACTTACAAAACATTATCAACAAGCGGTAAGTATTTGACTCAAACCATTATTCTGCACTGAAGTTCCAATTTAATGGCTGAATTAAGTAATACAACTACAAGTATACAAGTATAGGTGTATACCAACAACATGCAAGTAGAAATATAAACGACGTATTTACATGGAAGATGAAATTAAGAAATGCAGAAATAAAATGCATGTAATATAAATATGAATTAACACTTGAGTTTTTCTTCCATCTATTTTACATGTTGAAACGGTAAAATATTATGAAACATTTTGCAGTATATCAAGAACAACCAGAACATAATAATTACCATGCAAAAAAAATTAGTCAATTTGAACAAATTATATAATAACTTAATCAATCAATCCGTACAGAAAGGCGAACATTGGCTTGTTTCACCACTAAAGAATAAAATTAGCCTTATTATGTGTTGGACGGTAATACATGCAGAATGAGGACTAGACACGTGTCCATCAGGTGGACCCACTTTCAGAGGACAAAGCCTGCAAAAGAGGTAATGAAGCCGGCCTTTGCTGGGACCATGTGCTTTCCCTGCATGAGGATAGCTTCACCAATAAGAATGCGGCTTGGACATCTTTCCACGTGTCTGCCTGCATGAGGATTGTTTAATCCACTTAGATAAAAATGTGGCACCATGTGTTTAGAGGCATGTGAATTATTTCAGATCCAAATTACCTCCAGAATAATATAAATAAGAGCTTTTCACCCCAAATGTGATATGTATGAGAAATCTCCTTAAAAAAAGAGAAAACTACTCTTATTTTGTAATCTCAGCAGTAAAATAATAATAGTGGATGTAAGAATTACTTCACATTTAAGATTATCTCTAGAACCACTTTAATTTTTTTTCTCTTGTTTATCTTTCATTTGTTCTTTCATAGTATTCATTTAGCTTATTAATCTCTTTCTACACACAAATCGATCAATTACTCAATCCCAAAAAATCTGGGTATCGATTATATTGTTTACATATATTATAAAATCTGTATAATATCAAATTAACAACAAATCCATTCAAGGATTTAGATTCACTTACGTACGTTTGCAGGCTCCTTCAAAAGTCTTTGATTTGATTTCGCTTCCAATTCAATGTAGAACCGCACGTACGTTGATCCACACGAAGACAATCCGAAGAAGCAAAAAGAGATTTGCTAGATCCACTTGATGGCTTCAAGAATCCAGAAGAAGATTTTTTTCTTCTCCACTCAATGAAGAAGAACATGAAAGGGAGAGTGGGGTAGGTGGCAAGGGTTTTTCTTTATTGAATAGTGTTGTATTTGTTTTAATTTTAAGTTGCACTTATATAGTGCAACAATTAAAACTCTATTCTAATTAGAAATAGCTATGGGCTCCAACCCTAATCCACCCATTGCAACCAACAATCCCATTAATGGTATTTTAAATTTAATTAATTATTATTATAATTAAAATCAATTAATATATAAAAATATATTAATATTTAATTAATAATAATAATCCATTTAAATATATGCGTACATATATTTAAATATAATCTCACTAATTTTAATTTTAATATTAAAATTAAATACAGGCAACAACCTCAGCAAATTTAATTACATTATGAGATTACCAAAATACCATTTCTTCCTAAGAGACATAAATACCCTTTTCACAAATTGATTCTTAAATTATCTTCTAAGTGTATGACCGGTAGACTTCTTATCATATAAACAGTGAGTAGTATTACGATTAATACTAATTAATCGTCTCACTTCACACAAACCAAGATTGACCCCTAGCAAGACATCATGGCCACCCGATAGATTCAGATTTAGTGAAACAGCTACCTATCAACGATACGGTTACCGTGCAATCAAATCCTTTCATCAAACATTATCCCATCGAGGCTGAGGTATAGAAATAGTGTCAACCTCAATTATTCTTGATATCTTTATATTCAGTTATTAGACCAATGACCGAATTAATAAATTGGATTGAACAAAAACTCAATCCCACTGTGGCCATAGATTTGGTGTCATTTCCATTCATTGAATTGTGCAATGAGATAACTTCTCCCGTAGCCGGGAGTGATGAATCCTTTGTGGATAGTCTTGATACACTCTTTAATGTAGCCAATCACTACTGTATTGATAGCTCTGAATAGAACTATGTTGGGTTAGTGTCAAACTGCACCAATCAGAGCACAAGGCGCTTTGGTGATCCTAAGTCTAAGGATCATATGCATCACCATTCGTTAGAGGATATATTCCATAAACACTTGGGTTACCATCCATATGAAATCCTTTAGTGGGTCTATCCAGTGAACTTGCCTACAACAAACACCCATGTGTTGTACCAGGTTGTCGACAAACAACCTTGACAATTGAGATTAGTCACTGACTTTCGATAGGGTTGTTCAACACTATGATGCCCTTACTGTATTATTTGTATCCTTGATCAGAATAATACTGGGGCTACAGACATTTCTAGAGTGGCCACGATATGTGATCATAGGGTTCTCACTATCAAGATTTGAAACTCTCATCATGGTTCTACCATCCCAAAGATATATATCAATATACACAATTATGATTTACATGATATAGAAGAATATGCCTTTTATTGATATATAAACATTATTACAAAGGGTCAATTCTACAATAATTGATTGGCTCTAGGGCATTTACTCTAACAAATATCATATCAATCGGATGTGTATGACTTGATATATGCCTTCTTGAATATATCGAGTTATATGACTACCTCAAAAGTGCTTCCAATTTCTTAATTTATTTTTTAGCCTAATAATGTATGATTGATTCCAAGTATGGAAATAATGCTTAAAGGGTTTTGAAGGATGTTAGAATGAGTGATCTTTGTGATTATTTAATGATTGTATGAACATATATATTTGATGTGATGAATGACCATGGAGGTTATGTGTAATATGTTATATATTACCTAATTATGAGCTTGTTTATGGATAAACAAGCATAAATATGCTATGTTTCTATGAATTTTTTATGTATCCATGAAATGATCATGATCAAATGATATGTTCATATATGGAAAGTGTATGTTTCTAAAGATTAGAGCATGTCAATTATATTAATGATGAAAAAAAGGGGGACTTGATCCCAAGTTTGAGCAATTAGCTTTCAAGGTACATAAACATGCATTTTTGTGAACAAAATGATTTTTAAGTTTTATGGAAGATGTTGTCATGTATGGGGAACCTGAGCTCATTCAAGCACATGTCTAGACCAAAACAAATGAATAGTCCATAGCATGCATGACCGTGGGGACTGTGTTATAAGTTAAGGTTAGCTCATTGGCCAAAGGTTCTATAATCCATGCCTCAGCTTAGTCTGATTGGCAGAAAGTAAAAAGTTTAAAAAAAAAAAAAAAGTATTTATACATGCATGGCATTGAACTGCATCATTCATGAACATTAAAGGTGATAGAGTGGAATTTATATATTTTTTATTCCTTCCATATTATGTTTTTTTGTTATGTTTTATGCCTATTTGAGTTGATTAGAGTTTATTTTGTGAGTTTGGCATAATTGGATAGACTTTAGGAAATAAGTAATAAAAGATTAGGAAATTCCAGATTTTTGGTTATTCTGACCAGTGCTGCGTTTTTCAGGTTTTTCATGGAGTCAGATTTCTTGATTGCAAAAGTATTCATTAGAAAAATGACGAATAAAGCTTTCCAAGAAGGTATTATGGGCGAGAATCCAAGTTCATTTGGGTCTTCATTAGTTGTTGCAAAACCGGACCTGGAATCCTAGTCGTGGAAGGATTTCCTGGTTAAGTATTGAATCTTCGAATGGGCCTAACTGGAGCATCAGATATCGAAAGTGGGTGATTCAAAAGCCAAGATTCATCTACATATCTGGTACTACAATTTTTATGAAGTGACCAAGCCTAGAAATGATCTTTTACATTGCGAGAATCCTGGTGCAAGCTGGAGACAAATTTTGTTTTCCATATCTGATAAGATTTTGACAAATCTGGAAGTTTATCTTTTAGGAAACGTCTAGGAAAGATTTTTCGTGATTCCTGGGGTAGAATTAGGAGAAAAACATGTTATTTATGGAGGAGTGTTAGGTTAACCAGGGGAGAGACGGTAGTGGAGTTTTGTTTTTCAGTTTTTTACTTTCTAAGTCAAGATGTGCGGCTGATTTCTCTTCGTCAGTTCAAGGGGATTTTGAAGCCTAAATTCATGTCATTGGTGTAACTTGACTTCAGTAACATTGTTCTTAATCTCGTTTTTATTGGAATTATTTATGTTATTCTGTTTTAATTGTTTATGATTCTTGTTTGAGTGATTTAGTTTTGGCCTGCTAAATTGTTTAATCAGATTTTACCTGTTAGAATTAGGAATTGTGATACGTAATTGTCCTTTTTCTATTTAATGAGTAACATATGATGATAGATGATTATGGACAAGTTTTCATTCTGTCATCTTGAATAACATAACCTAAGTTAAATAATCCGAGCTTGTGAGATTGTTGCTTAGATTGATCTATTTTCCTAATTCTCAAGGCTGCCATTGAATTAAACTTAGAGAGCCTATTCTAGGTTGTTCAAGGGTTAGGATCTACTTGGAGAGCTTATTTCAGTAGTGACAATTAAGGGAAAATTCGGGTAACAAAGCTTGTTGTTTCCTAGGGTCAGTAGTTCCATAATAACGAGATAGAATAGTGTTACGGTTAGTCATGTCCAATGCATGCTTAGGTGGATCTTGAACCGAGAAATGATTGCTTTTAACATGATATTTTCTACCATTAGAGATTTCTTTGTTTTATTTAGTTTGCCTTGACTACAACCCCCTTTCATTACTGTTGTCATGTTTACTGTTGTTTTATTTTTTTGTTGTTTCTATTATTTTAGAATATAGAATTTAATCGAAGCATTCCCTGTGGGATCGACCCTTGCTTACCCTATATACAATTCAGTAATTAGGTTAGGAAGGTTATTAATTTGGTGCATTTGGTATACTGCCAAAAGGAAAGCATTAGATCAATTATATTATGCGTTATGATATAAACTGAATATGCTATGTTATATTATATGTTATTAATGTTTAGTTTATGTACAAGTAAATAAGATGTTTCCAAGTTTAAGAATGTTGCATAGTGTTAAATGATAAATACACTTAATGAGTGATTAGCACTCATTTCCCTAGTTTCCATGTTTTGCAGGTAATGGTTAAAGCGGTAATGGAAAGCGACAGTCAAGGAAGCAATGCCGCTCACCATTACCGCTTTAATTACACAAGGCTCATCTTAAATATACATAAGGCTCATCTTCGTTTTGCATAAAACCGAATTCCTTTACAAATTTGTAGAAAACGAATATTCTAGCTCCTTGATGCTTGCTTGAGTCCATAATGTAAGTAGATCGATGAACGATGACAGTAGAAAAACAAAAGTTTTTGCTCATCTATTACTCTGAATTTGCCAAGATCAGGGTCTAATAAAAACAATAAAAATCCATACAAGGATTCGTTTATACCTGCGTTTGGAAGCTCTTTCAATGTATTTGAATATGATCTTGCTATCAATTCGAGAATGGAATTGAACTCACGTGGTCCACACGAAGACAGTACAACAATGACCAAGAATTAATTCTTGGCTTTAAGGAATGCAATCTTTTGGAAGAAGGATAATTGAGAAAAAGAGAAAAAGTTTCTTTTCAATTACATTGCATGGCCAGAAATGAATTAGGATGTGTAAAACCTAATTTTACTTTATTTAAATAATAAAGCAAATATCCATTCCACCCGTCAAGTTTAGCATCAACCCAAACTTTAGGTAGAATTGCATATTAACCCAATTTAAATATTAATATTAACTCTAATAATTAAATTTTCTTATTTTGCTAAATTACTCCAATAATGAAATTGGACATAGGTACAACCTCAGTAAATTTAATTACACAACAAAATTACCAATATGCCCATTCATCTAAAAGACGAAGATACCCTTCCAAAATATCGTCATCCTTAAACTGTCTTCTAAGTGTGTGACCTGTGTTAGAGTAGGTGCGCTAGAGCCAAAGGTTTAGCTCTTGTAAACTCATTTCAAATTAATGAATAAAAGGCATCACTTATTTATGAGCATATACTGTAGCATCTATTTACTGTGCGTAAAGAAAATAGTATATGTCCTTAGAAAGGTTGGAACCATTAACGAGGAAATTAAGTGTTATAAATCCTAATTGTCAAAACCCAACGAGCACAAATGGTGGCCTTTCTTAAATCGTCTATAGTCATAGTATAAATCTAACCAAGGACACATATTATATGGAGAGACTATCATCACATTGAACGACCATATCGAAAGGTAGTGACAGATCTCACATGTCAAGGTTATGGGCATCAACCTGGTGCAATGCATGGGTGCTTGCTTGTGCAAGTACACTGGACTGACCCATCAAAGGATTCCACACGAGATGGTAAACCCAGTGTCTGTGGAATATATCCTATTATGGATGGTGGTGCATATGGTCTTTCAACTTGAGATCACTAGAGCGCCGTGTGTAAATATCTATGTGATTTGACACTACCTAACATCGTCTTTTTTAGGGATTACCAGAATGGTGGTGATTGGTTACATCGAGAAGTACATTATGGCTATGGTGGATCAACAAATGATTCATCACTTCTGGTTACAAGAGATTTTATCTTGGTGAGATATTTGGTTAAAGAATTATGACCTCGAATCCATGGCCACGGTGGAATTGAGTTGGTGCTCAAATCCAATTTTATAGTAGTCAGATTCAAGAAACAAATATAGAACATGTCAAGGTAGCTTTTAAGGTAGACACTATTTGTGTACCTCAAACCTTGATGAGATAAAAGATGATGAAATGGATCGAATTGCACAGTAACCATACTGAAGACAAGGTAAGCCTAAATCGCTGATTCTTTACTTACCAGGGAATCATGATGCCTTGCTCGAAGCCAATCTTGATTGGTGTACGAAAACACTAATTGCTTGGTGCTTAATTAGTTATCGGGACATTGTTGGCAAAGTGAAGAGCCTTCGGGTCACACACATAGAAAGTAGTTAAGTGAGAAACAAAAATGGAAGGACAATCTTGTCCTTGGGCCAAAAAAGGTATTTTGGGAATTTGGGAGTCTAGAGGCATTTCCGTCATTATGGGCGAGAAGGGCGCTTTGGTAATTTTGCTAAGGGGTTGAATTTTTTAGCAAAATTTGGAATCATATTAATTTTAATTAATATAGAGAATATATATTTAATTTAATTAAATATATATTAAACTCATATATTAAATATGATAAATATATATGGATTAAATAAATAGTAATATTTATTTAATTAGAATATGTATTCATATAGGAATTAAATAAATAAGAATATTTATTTATTTAAGGAGAATATCTTTAAGAGATATTCTAATCTCTTATATCATGGATTGCAATCCAATTCAAATATGAATTAAAAGGATTGTAATCCAATCCAAATAGGAATTAAGGATTTACAATCCTTATTGGATTCTTATTTGGGATTGCCATAAAGTTAATTTTTCAAATTGAATAGCAAAATTAACTCTCCCATTCATGCCAAACCCTAGTTACCTTATGATTTTTTCTCACACTAATTTCTACCACCTTCACTTAAGCCCTCCGATTGATCTAGCAGTCAATCATAGGGTGATCCTGAGCCTACCTTTGATGGACACTAATGGACTTGATCCTATGTTGGATCAATAGCGAAGTACTTGTGAATAGTACCCAAGAACAATACCTGTGAACAGTATCCATGAACAGTATCCATGAACAGTATCTATAAACAGTATCCTGTGAACAATACCAGTGAATAGTACTGAAAGTTCTAATCCAGAGAAGGAGCAACCAACGGGAGTTATATCACATAATTTTGTATGGTTGTTTTAATTTATGTTGATTAATTTAGTCGAAATCATGATCCTGGGTAATGGAATCATGCCATGGCAGGACTTTTTTTTTTTGGTTATTTTGTGCTTGCCACGACATGGTTCTTACAAGTGGTATCAGAGCTTCGATTCAGCTATTAATTGCATGTATGTGATTGGGTGCTACATTGGCATGTGTAGGTTTTAATTTTAATTTTAATTTTAAACCTGCTGTTTTTGATTTGATTTTGTTGATGAAGTTTCTTTGAAGATTGGTTGGATCAGGGTTTCGAAAACCCTAAAGATCGTGGCGATTTTCAAGGCTACGCGCGGTAGTCCATTGTTGCGCGTTGGCACACGTAGCCCCCTTCTTCATGGCTGTCCATCCGCACATAACCACTCGAACAAGATTGTGCATAACCTAGCCCCAACACCTCTCTTGCAGCGTGTGGCATGCATAACACTCCCTTCTGCAGCACATTGTCACTCGCGGCTACTCCTAGTTGTGCGTTGCCGCATGCCACTAGGCTGCCCTAAGGGCCTCGGCTGTGCCTTCATGCACAGTTGGCCCTCTTTTGAGGGTGTGCGCCTTATAGTGCCTTATCCCCTGATGCATGGTGCCTAATGCATGCAGGCGTGCAACACTTTGCCCCAATGCCATATGCAAGTGTGCAACAATAGCTTGCCTTGGCAAGACAAGGCTAGGCACTAACATGCCTAGCCGCCCGGGACTTATGGGCCTTGCACTATGCGTTTGGGCCTAGTGAGATTGGCCCGTTTTGGGCTACTAGGGTTTAATGGTTGTTTTTGTCGATGAGCATAAACCCCGCAATCTTTGTGTGGGAATTAGAGGGTTGAAGATGGCTTATCCCGTTGCTGCAGGATAAGGGTATTTTAGGGAATGGAGAAAAACGTTTTGAGCTTTTACGTTTAGCCATCAATAGAAGAATAAGTTATCACTATTCTTGATTGTTTAGTCAATTTTCAAACCATACAAGGACTAAACTACAAATTTACAAAGTTTAGAAACCAATAAAAACTCTACAAAATTAAAGGGGTAAAGTGAAATTTACCCGACAATTCAAATATGGTAAATTTAAATTTATGCATTATATGATTGGTGTCTATTATGCATGGTGTTTGGTATGCTGCCATAGATCTTAGGTTTTATTATTCCAAATTTGTTTATTTTAACTAGGGCCTGCGTGTCCAACCTTACCACCCATTCTTTAATAGAAATTCTCTTCTTATCTAAATCCCCTTGAATGTAACTCCAGGTTTCTTTAAATTTATATGTAAAGTAGAATAGGCTTTGAAGAGGAGGCGAAGGCGTGACGAATCCGGAAGATGTTTTATTCTTTGTAATAGAATAGTAAACCTAGGGTGACCTACCAACTTCCTTTAAGCTCGAGGAAATTGGTGTTAGAATGGCCATGTGCCAACATGAGTTTATGGAGTATCTTATCTGTAGAAGCATGGTAAGGTTGAATGCCAAACAAGAACATGCTAAATAAGATAATAAAATGGTGAAAACTTTAAAGCATGAGCCCCTCATAAAAGATATTAAGTCAAAAACAAATGGAGCCTTCCATCCCATGGGATTAATCAAACCATCATTCGTCATGGTCTCACTTGCCCTCATAGGGAGCCATTTCTACCTTTGGGAGGTTAATCATCATTGGAGTTTTTCCTTAATGGTGATGGGTTATGACTTGACTAGGCGTACTTTGCTAGATTTGCCTCTGCGAAGGGTTGATAAGTACAACCAGAGGCATGGTAGAGTAGTGCATATTTAAAATTGCATGAGTGGGCATGTAATGTCCAAACTCACCGATCCGAAAATTACACTTGAGGCCAATGGTTGGTGCCATTGGATTGTGTAATTTGTTTGTCTACAATACTTATATTTGAGTTTAATAAGTTGGTGCTATTAAATGGTGTAAGCTAGAGCTTGTGGCCTACCTACTCATCCTACTTTGGTCTACTTGCCCCCGTGAGAGGTCAAATTAGGAATGATGAGATTTTGCCCCACTAGGAAGACCAAAGTGACTTCCCAGTTTAATAGTGAGGGCTATTAACTTGAATAAAAATAGTGGGAGCATATTGAATGATAAAAGGCCTTTATTAATTAATAAAAGAGTATCAAATCTGTAAAAATTTGTACTTGTAGAAATCCATTTAGTGGGTTGACGCCCATAGTGATTGATCATCAAAAGGAAACATGTTGGATGGTAGTAATTTTATGGATATGTATTGATTGTACTCGGAGTTTGAAAGAAAATTATACCATTAGGCAGGCTCTACTTCAAGAGCAAGGAGATGACATCACCTAGGAACAACAAGATGGATAAGGGTGCCAGAGTTGATCCTCATGTACCCAAAATGATTGGGTATATCAAGAGATTTGACATCACCTATTCCAATTCAAATGGGAATTAAAAGGATTGTAATCTAATTGTGCCTATATAAAGGGTCATTGGGCTTTGATTTAATAGAGCAATTCTCATAAAGTTAATTTTTCAAATTGAATAGCAAAATTAACTCTCCCATTCATGCCAAACCCTAGCCACCTTGTGAGTTTTTCTTACACTAATTTCCGCCACCTTCACTTAAGCCCTTTGATTGATCTAGTAGTCAATCCTATAGTGATCCTGAGCCTTCCTTTGTGTGGATACCGATGGACTAATCCTATGTTGGATCGATAGCGAAGTACTTGTGAACAGTACCCGTGAACAGTACATATGAATAGTACATCATGAACAGTGTCAGTAAACTGTACATGTGAACTATATTGAAAGTTCTAATCTAGAGAAAGAGCCAACAACAGGAGGTATATCACATAACCTTGTATGGTTGTTTTAATTTATGTTGATTAATTTAGTCGAAATCATGATCTTGTGTAATGGAATCGTGCCATGGCAATAATTTTTTTTTTTTTTTGTTATTTCGAGCTTGCCACGACATGGTTCCTACAACCTGTAGGCTCCTTATCATATCGACAGTGAGTAGTATCACGATTGATACCAATCAATCATCTCACTATACATAGACCAAGACTGGCCCCTAGCAAGGCATTGATATCTTTATTACATTAGCTATTTGAAATAAATAAAGCGGATGAAATTTTTGGAACGACAATTGATATCTTTATTACATTAGCTAAACTTATTTGTTCTTGTTCATTCCTATCACAACAAGATGGACTTTACCTAGATTAAGAATGGACCAACTCTTAAATCTTGGCTGGAAATTTCTTTTACCTATTTTTCTTGGTATTCTATTATTAACTGCCACTCAATAGATTCAAATTCAGTGAAATAGCTACCTACCAATGATATGGTTATCATGCAATCAAATCCTTTCATCATACATTTTCTCATCAAGGTTGAGGTACAGAAATAGTGTCAACCTTAGATATCCTTGATATCTTTGTATTCAGTTACTGGACTAATGACCGGATAATAAATTGGATTGAGCAACAACTCAATCCCACTGTGGCCACAGATTTAGTGTCATTGCCATTTACTAAATTTTACAGTGAAATAACTTCTGCCTACTGGGAGTGATGAATCATTTGTAAAACCACCATAGGCTTGATACACACCTCAATATAGCTAGTCATTACCATTCTGATAGCTCTAAATAGAACTATGTTAGGCTAGTGTCAAACTACACCAATCGGTGTACAAGGTACTTTGGTGATCTGAAGTCTAAGGATCACATGCACTACCATTCGTTAGAGGATTTATTCTATAGACATTGGGGTTACCATCCATATGGAATCCTTTGGTGGGTCTGTCCAGTGAACTTGTCTACAACACACACCTATGTGTTGTACTAGGTTGTCTACAAACAACCCTGACAAGTGAGATCAGTCATTGACTTTGATAGGGTCATTTAAGACTATGATACCCTTTCAATATTATTTGTGTCATTGGTTAAAATAATAATAGGGCTACGAACATTTCTAAAATAGCCACTATATGTGATCATAGGGCTCTCACTATCAAGATTTGAAACACTTGATACCCTCGTCATGGTTCTACCATCCTAAGGACATATATCAATACACATAATTATGATTTACACGATATAAAAGAATATGCTTTTTATTGATAAATAAACATTATTACAAAGAATCAATTCTAAAATAATTGATTGGCTCCAGGGCACCTACTCTAACACATAAATGTATCTCTTCAACTTGCATATCTTTTCTGCTTGCCTATCAAGAACGAAACCATCGGGTTGTGTCATGTAGTCGTCCTTTTCAAGATTTATGTTCAGGAAAATAGTTTTGACATTTATCTATCAAATCTCATAATCATGGTATGTAGCAATGCTAGCATAATCGTAATGGACTTCAACATTGCTATTGGTGAAAAGGTCTCATGATACTCAATCCCATGCTTTTGTTTGAAACCTTTTGCAACAAGTCATGCTTTATAGGTTTGCACATACCCATCCATGTCAATCTTTTTCTTAAAGACCCATGTACACCTTATGGGTTTGACCCATTCGCATGGATCCACCAAATCCCATACTTGGTTTTGGTACACCCATTTCAGATTTCATGGCTTTTAGCCATTTTGTGGAATCTGGATTTGAGAAGGCATCATTGTAGGTTCTAGGCTTATCGTCTTGATAGACCAATATGTAACATTCATAAGTCATGAGAAAACCATATCTCTTAGCTCACGACGTATTCTCCCAAACCTACGCGACTTCTATGTTGGTGATCCACTTTGTTACACTTTCAATAGAGTGACCTCCTTATGATGCTCAACCATTTCCATTGGCCCATCATCCTGTCTGTAGTTTGATGCATCTTGTGGATCTAGAACTTATCGAGTTCTAGCTTTTGAACACCATCTTCTTTTAGAAAGAAATCCTTCTCCAAAAAGTCCCCTGTTCGAGCAACAAAAACATTCTACTCGATTGGATTGTAGAAATAGTATCCTCTTGTCTCTTTAGTATACCTCATAAAGGTACATTTCTCTGACTTTGAGCAAGCTTGTTCGAAGTCAATTTCTTGGCATAAGCATCACAACCCCAAACTCTTATATGAGACAAAACGGGTTTTCGCCCGTTCCTTAGTTCATATGGTGTTTTATCTACTGATTTTGACGATACATGATTCAGTGTATAAGTTATAGCCTCTAGGGCATAGCCTTAGAATAATGTGGGTAAATCTTTGAAACTCATTATGGACTGAGCCATATCAAACAAGGTTCAATTCCTCATTTCAAACACTTCATTGTGTTGAGGTGTATAAGGAGGTGAGAGTTGAGATATTATCCCACATTCCTTAAGGTAAGCATCAAACTCTGAGCTGAAGTATTCTCTTCCCCTATCAGATTATAGAACCTTGATGTTCTTGCCCAGTTGATTCTATACTTCGTTCTTGAATTCTTTGAATTTGTCAAAGGATTCAGATTTATGTCTCATTGAGTAGATATATAAAAATCTATCGAGATCATCAGTAAAAGTGATCAAGTAAGAATATCCACCTTTCGCTTGTAGTGTTAGAGGTCCACACACATCACTATGGATGATGCCTAATAGTTCCTTTGTCCTTTCATCATGTCTAGTGAAAGGTGACTTGATTATTTTGCTATTAGGCATCACTTGCATACCTTATAAGACTTAAAGTCAAATAGTGAAAATCTGTCCTTGTGAAGTTTAGCTATGCAAGTCTGGTTCACATGACCAAACCTACAATGCCAAAGGTACATTTGATTAAAGCCATCAACTTTGGCTTTCTTATTCTCAATCATAAATATACCTGATGAAGAAGATGCATTCTTCTTCTTGCTTGCTAGGAAGGCCTTGCAATGTTTCCTTCAATGGCCAGGCTTACCACAATAAAAGAAAACTACCTTCCATCGTCACATACAGACTTAAGAGTATCCTAAGGTTTGGACTTGAACTTACGCTTGGTGTTAGCCTCACCCCTTACTTTTGTCCATCCTTCTATCAGTGTTAGTGACTACTATCACTATTGGCTTCGACCTTTTGCTCTACAGTCCTTAAATGAGCTCAGGGAGAGACCTCTTATTCATGCTCATGTTATATATGAATGAGAATCAGGTAAGGACTAAGTCGACTACCAAGTCACTATCCAAACCAGAACCCAAAGTCTCAAATCGCTCGATATACCTAATCATGTTGAGTACATGATTACCAACTTTGGCACCCTTATCCATCTTGCTATTCCTAGGTGATGTCATCACCATGCTCTTTGAGGCAGAGCCTACCCAATGGTATAATTTTCTTTCAGACTCCTAGTACAATCCCAAGATATCAATACGTGTTCGTAAAATTATTACCATCCAGCTTGTTTCCTTTGGATGATTGATCGCTATGGGTGTCAATCCATTCAATGGATTCTACAAGTACAAATTTTAAACAAAGTTAATATCTTTATTAATTAATAAGGCTACTTCCACTATTTTACTCAAGCTAATAGCCCTCACTATTAAACTTAGAAAGGCCTATTGGTCTTCCTAGTAGACCGAAATCCCATCATTCCTAATTTGACCTCCACAAACTTTAATTTACACAATGTAACAGCACCAACTTATTAAACTCAAATGTAAACAAAGTGAACAAACCAATTACACAATCCAACGACACCAACCATTGGCCTCAAGTGTAACTTTCGGATCGATGAGTTTGAACACTACATGCCCACTCATTCATTTTTAATATGCATTACTCTACCATGCCTCTAGTGTATTTATTAACCCTTCGAGGAGGCGAATGTAGAAGTGGCTCTTCACGGGGGCGAATGAGACTATGACGAACGATGGTTTGATTAATCCCATAGTGATGGAAGACTTGTTTTAATGTTGACTTAATATCATTATGAGGGGTTTTCGCCTTAATTAGTCTAACAAATTTTATCTTATTTAGCATGTTATAGTATTGGCATTCAACCTTAGTATGCTTCTACAATAAGACAAAAAAAACGTGTTGGTACATGGCCAATCTAGAACCAATTTCCTCGAGCTTTGTGGAATTTGGTAGGTCACCCTCTGTTCATACATTCCATTACAAAAATATAAAATCTTCGGGATGTCTTCACGCCTTCGCCTCATCTTCAACATCTATTCTACTTTACATTGACTATAAAGAAACCTTGAGTTACATTCAAGGGGATTTAGATGAGAAGAGAATTAGATTGAGAGTTTTGGAAAGCGAAAAGACACACAAGTCATATTTTATAAAAATTACAACGTCCATAAAACATAATAAATCCTAAGGTCGATGACCAAGTACCAAACACTATGCATTATTGACACCAATCAATATAGCATATATTCAAATTTACCAAATTTGAATTTATTGGGTAAATTACAATTTATCCCCTATAATTTTGCAAAGTTCCATTGGTCCCTAAACTTGGCAAAATTTGTAGTTTAGTCCTTGCCCAATTTGAATACAAATTAAACAGTCTAGAATAGCGGCAACTTATTCTTTTACTAATAACTTGGTGAAAACGTTCAAAACGCCATCTTAAAATCCCTAAAATGCCTTTACCTAATAACAACGAGAAGGTCCCTTTCACCTTCCAATTCACACACGAAAGCTCACAAGATTCTCTCCTTGATGGGACATTGGTATGATGATTACCAATACCCAAGCAACCCAAAAACTAAGCCACTCCCACTAGGCTCGCACACGTAATGCGAAGCCCAAAAATTCCTAGGCGGTTGTGCATGTTAGTGCACAGCCTTGGCCTGCACTGGTAGGTTAGTGTCGCACACTTGTGCTCATGGTAGATGTTAGGCATCTTGGATGGGTGCCTGAAATAGGTATTTGGATAGGGTTACACGCACTGAAGCACGTACCGTATGTTGTTTGCAACCGTGCATTAATGCACGACCAAGGGCTTGGAAGATGCAGCCTAGATAGCACGCGTAGCTTGCATGAGGGCTGTGTGTAGCCACGCACAACCCTGGTTCAGTGGTTATGCATAGCCCAGATCAAGGGGGGTTGTACGTAGAAATGTGCTGCTAGGGAGTTATAGCGAAGGGAACGATTAGAAACGATCAAGTCATAACAGAGGAAACAAAAAAAAAATATATAACATATCGTTTCCTTAGAACCAAGATCAGGGCACAAATTTAACAACATACTTTAAATCAAAATTTGTAGAAAAATCAGTTTAGAGTTAAGAATTCATACGCACGTTTGGAGGCTCCTCCAACTTGTCTTTGAATGGGTTTCGCTACTAATCCAAGAGTAGGATCGAACCAGAGGTAGTCCACATGAAGATAACCCCAAGGAACTAAAGAGGGATTTGCTAGATCGATTTTAGTCTTAAGAAACAAGAACAAGAATCAAGTGATATTTTATTCAACCCAAAAGGCAAAACTGGCGTGGAAGAGAGAAAAAAGGGTTTGGATTTTTAATTAAATGTGAATGAATGAAATTCTTAATTTAATTCACAAAAAGCTTGCACTTATATAGTGCACACACAATGTCCTATTCCATCATGGAATGGGCTTGGGCACCAACTCAAACAGCCCCATTTAGATATTTTAATTTTAATTATCATTATTTCAATTAAATTAAATTAATATATATAATAAATTAACATTTAACAATAACGATAATTCATTTAAATATATGTGAATACATATTTAAATATAATCTCACTTATTTAATTTTAATATCAAATTAAATAAAGGCTATAACTTAAGCAAATTTAATTGCTCTGTGAGATTACCAAAATACCCTTTTACCTAAAAAGACAAAAATGCCCTTCTTATATACTGGTTCTTAAATTATCTTTTATGTGTGTGACCCGTAGGCTCCTCATCATACCGGTAGTGTGTAGTATTACGATTAACACCAATTAATCGTCTCACTACACACAAACCAAGATTAGCCCTTAGCAAGGCATCATCGCCACCTGATAGACGCGGATTCAGCGAAACAACTACCTATCAACGATATGGTTATCGTACAATCCAATCTTTTCATTATCTGTTATCTCAATGAGATTGAGGCATAGAAATAGTGTCAACCTCAGTTACTCTCGATATGTATGTACTTCGGACCAATGACCGGAATTATAAATTGGATAGAGCAACAATAATGCCTTTTATTGATCAATGAACATTATTACAAATAGTCAATTCTACAATAATTGATTGGCTCTAGGACATCTACTCTAACAATCTCCCACTTGCACTAAAGCAAATCATTCATGTTTTTAATACCAAATGATCTCAAGTGCTGTTCATGCTTTTGCTACGATAGAGGCTTTGTCAGTGGATCTGCGAGATTGTCGTCAGTATGCACTTTACTGATCTGCATATCTTTCCTTTCAACTATTTCTATGATGAGATAGAATCGTCTGAGTATGTGTCTGGACTTCTGATGAGACCATTTTCTTGGCTTGAGCGATTGTTCCATTGTTGTCACAATAGATGTCTATTGTATCAATAATCAGAGGAACCACACCAAGTTCAGTGACGAACTTCTTAATCCAGATTGCCTCCTTCACTGCATCTGATAATGCAATATACTTAGCCTCTATTGTAGGGTCTGCTATGGTGCTTCGCTTGGAGGTTTTCCAGCTCATTGCACCCCCATTGAGACAAAATACAAACCCTGATTGCGATCGATAATCATCTTTGTCTATTTGGAAACTAGCATCATTGTATCCTTTTAGAGTGAGCTTATCTTCCCCTCCATAAACCAAGAACATATCCTTAGTCCTCTTCAGGTACTTAAGAATGTTATTGACAGCCATCCAGTGATGCTCACCTGGATCCAATTGATATCTACTACAAGTGCTCAAAGCGCATGAGACATCAATCCGAGTACATAGCATGACATACATGATGGATCCAATTGTTGATGCATATGGAATCTTTTTCATCCTTTCTCTCTCATCTTGTGTTCTAGGAAACATATCCTTAGAGAGGTAAACACCATGTGATATTGGAAGAAATCCCTTCTTGGATTCTTCCATACTGAATCTTTTTAGTACTTTATCAATATATGCACTTTGACTTAGGCCAAGCAACCTACGCAATCTATCACGATAGATCTTTATTCCAAGGATGTAGATTGCTTCCCCTAAGTCCTTCATGCAAAAGCACTTGGATAACTAAGTCTTTACCGACTGTAAGTTCAGTATAGAAGTATGTCATCAACATACAACACTAGGAATGCCACTGCGCTCCCACTCACTATCTTGTAAACACAGGGCTCATCTTCGTTCTTGATAAAACTGAATTCTTTTATGGCTTCATCGAAATGAATGTTCTAGCTCCTTAAAAGCTTGCTTGAGTCTATAAATGGATCTCTGCAACTTGCATACACTATCAGCTTGCCCATCAAGAACGAAACCATCGGGTTGTGTCATATACACATCCTCTTTGAGGTTTTTGTTCAGGAAAGCTATTTTGACATCCATTTGCCAAATCTCATAGTCATGATGTGCAGTAATCGCAAGCATAATACAGATAGATTTAATCATGGAAACCGGCGAAAAGGTTTCTTAGTAGTCAATACCATGAATTTGTTTAAAACCTTATGCAACCAGTTGTGCCTTATAAGTATGCACCTTGCCATCTATGTTAGTCTTCTTCTTGAAGACCCATTTACACCCAATGGGTTTTACCCCTTTAAGTGGTTCCATGAGAGACCATACTTGGTTCTGGTACATGGAGTCCATCTTAGATTTCATGGCTTCAAGCCATTTAATGGAATCTAGATCTGATATAGTGTCTTTGTAGGTTCTAAGTTCATCGTCTTGTAGACTAGGACGTCACCATGTTGAGTCATGAGATAACTGTATCTCTCTGGCTCAAGGCATACTCTTCAAAATCTATGTAGCTCCGGTGCTACCTGAGACGGTTCACTTTCATCCACAAGTTGTGGAGTAATCTCCTCATAATGTTCAACCACTTCCTGTGGCACATCATCCTATCCTTTCTCTAGTATAATTTGTGGTTCTAGAACTTCATCGAGTTCTACTTTTCTCCCACTTGTACTTCTTAGAAAAAATTCCTTTTTCAGGAAGACATTAGAATGAGCAACAAAAATTTTGCACTCTTCTGGGTGGTAGAAATAGTATCCTTTAGTCTCCTTTGGATACCCCACAAATATACATTTACAAGATTTTAGGCCTAGCTTGTTCGAAGTCAATTTCTTAACATAAGCTTCACAACCCCAAATTCTTAGATAAGACAAGTTGGGCTTTCGCCCACTCCATAGTTCAAATGGAGTCTTATCTATAAATTTTGATGGCACACAGTTCAAAATGTAAGTCGCAGTCTCTAGGGCATAACCCCAAAATGATGCAGGTAGATCACTAAAACTCATCACGGACCTAACCATATCAAGTAAGGTCCTATTCCTTCTTTTGGATACTCCATTGTGTTGGGGTGTATACGGAGGGGTGAGTTGTAATACTATCCTACATTCCTTCAGGTATTCAGAAAACCTTGAGCTTAAGTATTCACCTCCGATCCAACCGAAGAGCTTTAATACTTTTGCCCAACATATTCTGTACTTTATTCCTAAATTCTTGGAATTTATCAAAGGCTTCAGATTTATATCTCATAAGGTAGACATAACCATATCTACTGAAATCATTAGTAAATGTGATGAAGTATGGATATCCACTTCTGGCTTCAACTGTTAGTGGACCACATACATCACTATGGATGATACTTAATAGTTCAGTAGCCTTTTCACCTTGTCCTGTGAAAGGAGACTTGGTCATCTTGCCTAACAGGCATGACTCGCATGCCTCAAATGACCGAAAGTCAAAAGGATCCTAAACTCCATCCCTTTGAAGTTTTGCAATGCGAGTCTTATTAACATGACCCAATCTACAGTGCTAGAGATATGTCTGGTTTTGATCGCTATGTTTAGCTTTCTTGGTTTCAACATTGAGAATATCTTTATTGCTTAAATCAAGAACATATAACCTGTTATATAACCTTGCAATTCCAAATAGAATACCATTCAAACTAAAGGATAACAATCCATTAGATATCTCAAAATGATACCCTATATTATCCAAAGCGGATACTGAAATAATATTTCTAGAAATAAAAGGTACGTAATAACAATTATGTAGTTCCAACAACATGCCCGTAGGCAAAGATAAACAATAAGTCCCTAGCCAATGCAGCCACATGTGCTCCATTTCCAACTCGTAGGTCCACCTCTCCCTTGGCATTCTACTCTGCCTTAGTCCCTACACATCAGTACAAATGTGAGTACCACATCTTGTGTCAATGACCCCAAGATGTTGAGGGAGAGAAGTTAATCTCAACCATAAATATACTTGAAGTCAAAGCATCTGACTTCTTCTTGCTTGCGAGGAAAGCCTTGCAATGTTTCCTCCAGTGGCCAGGCTTGCCATAATAGAAGTAGACTACTTTGCCCTTCCCTATGCCACTCTTAGGCCCAAGAGCACTCTGTCCTTTGGGCTTGGGACTTGGGCTTGGGCTTAGGTTTGGCCTTGGCCTTACCCTTGCCGTTACCCTTTCCTTTATTGGCCACAACCAGTAAAATAGGTTTGGACTTCTTCAAGTCTTGCTTTGTAGTCCTCAGCATGTTCAAAAGCTCTGACAAGGTTTTCACCATTGTGTTCATATTGAAGTTCATTGTGAACAGTGCATAAGAGTCGAGCAAGGATTGCAGAATTAAATCCATTTATAATTCTGCATCCAACTCAAATCCCAAAGTCTCAAGCCTCTCTATGTGCTCGATCATCTTGAACACATGAGGACCAACTTGGGCTTCTTTAGACAAACGACTTCCAAACAATGCTTTTGACACCTTGTATCTCTGATGTCAAGCATTTCCCTCGAAAAGCTCATTGAGGTGTAGAATAATGGTAGCAGTGTCCATATTCTCATGCTGCTTTTGCAGCATTAGTGTCATCGATGCTAACATGAAGCATTGAACGCCATCAGCATCATCAAAGAACTTTTGATAAGTGTCTTTTACTTCCTGAGTGGCATCAGGATCAGGCAAAGCCATGTATGGCTTTTCAAGGATATATAATTTCTTTTCCGACTTGAGTATAATCTAAAGATTACAATACCAGTATGAGAAATTGGATCCGTCCAACCTGTTTTCTTTCTCGATTATCAGTCATAGGTTCATAATGCTCATTTTGGTGAATCTACAATTGCAGAAAAAGAAAAAGTCATTATAAAGTTCATTGTTATTTAATATGGTCTTTTATTAAACGACGCTCCCACTATTTTCCTCAAGTCAATAGCCCTTACTATTAACTCAGGAAAGCCCGTTGGCTTTTCTAATGGATTGAGATCCCATTTAGCCCATTTCAAACCTTTGCTTTGGTGAACAAGCCAAAATGGGTTGATTAGGTAAGCCAACAAACTTAATCCACACCAGTTGATATCTGGTAGAGTGCCGAATGCACCAAATTAATTAACCTTACTGACCTAACTATTGAATTGTATAAAGGGCAAGCAAGGGTCGATCCCACAGGGAATGACTCGATTAATTTCTATATTCTAAAACAATAAAAAACAATGAAGCTAAATTAAACTCTAAACAGAAAACCTGACAACAGTAATGAAAGGGGGTTTGTAATCAAGGCACACAAAAGTAAAACAGAGAAATAAAATATCAGGTTAAACAATCAGTCCTCGGTTCAATATCCACCTAAACATGCATTGGACATAAATTAACCGTAACACTGTTCTATCTCATCATTATGAAACTACTGACCCTAGGAAACAACAAGCTCTGATACCCGAATTCTCCCTTAGTTTTTCACTACCAAAACAAGCTCTTCGAGTAGATACTAACCCTTGAACAACCTAGAACAAGCTCTCTAAATTTAATTCAATGGCAGCCTTAAGAATTAGGAGAATAGATCAATCTAAGCAACAATCACGCAAGCTCGGATTATTTAACTTAGGTTATGTTATTCAAGACAATAGACCGAAAACTTGTCCATAATCAGCTATCATCATGTGTCACTCGTTGAATAGAAAAAGGACAATTATAGATCACAATTCCTAATTCTAACAGGTAAATTCTGATTAAACAATTTAGCAGGCCAAAACTAAATCACTCAAACAAGAATCACAAACAATTAAAACAGAATAACATAAACAATTCCAATAAAAACGAGATTGAGAACAACGTTACTGAAGTTAAGTTACACCAATGACATGAAATTAGGCTTCAAAATCCCCTTGAACTGAAGAAGGAAATTAGCCGCACATCTTGATGTAGAAAGCAAAAAAAACTAAAAGAAAAACTCTCTGCGGCTCTCCTCCATTTAACCTAAAAACTTCTAATTAAATAACATTTTTTTTCCTTAATTCTTCCCCAAGAATCACGTAATTTCTTTCCTAGACGTTTCCTAGAAGATAGACTTCCAGATTAGACAAAATCTGATCAGATATGGATTCCAGAATTCGTCTCCAGCTTGCACTAGGATTCTCGCAATGTAAAAGATCTTTTCTGGGCTCTGTCACTTCATAAAAATAGTATTCTAGGATGTGTAGATGAATCTGGGCTTTGAATCACCCGCTTTCGATATCTGACGCTCCAGTTAGGCCCGTTCGAAGATTCAATGCTCAGCTAAGGAATCCTTCTGCGACTAGGATTCCAGGTCCGGTTTTGCAACAACAACTGAGAACCCAAAAGAACTCGGATTCTCACTACTAATACCTTCCTGAAAAGCTTGATTTGTCTACTTTAATTTCTCTGAAGACCACTTTTGCAATTGAGGAATCTAGCTCCATGAAAAACCTGGAAAACACAGCACTGGTCAGAATAACGAAAAATCTGGAAAATCTGGAATTTCCTAATCTTTTATCACTTACTTCCTAAAGTCTATCCAACTATGCCAAACTCACAAAATAAACTCTAATCAATTCAAATAGGCATAAAACATAACAAAAAACATAATATGGAAGGAATAAAAATATATCAATTACACTTTTATCAATATCTCCTACTACCAACCTCAAATGTGAAGAAGCCAACAAGTCAATCACAAAATCCAATGACCCCCATCATCGTCCTTAAGTGTGATTTTTAGTATCAATAGAGTGGACACCACATGCCACCATGTACACACAATATGTATATTTCTCTACTATGCCTATGACATGTTTGTCAACCTTCGCTTTGGTGAACAAGCAAAACCATCATTTTAAGTCAATCCCATCACCATTAAGGAAAACTCCAATTAATTTTAACCTCCCACTGGTAAAATTGTACCTTCGCTTTGGCGAACGAGGTTCCGTCAAGCAGTGGTTTGATTAAACCATGGTGATGGAAGACATACGTGACTTAATATACTTTAATTGAGGGGTTTTTATTTTCTCACCAGATTATTATCTTTGCTAGAATGACATTGTTCGGCATGTTATTGAACATTCAACCTTAGCATGCATGTTAAACAAAATATTAAATGTGCTGGTACATGGCCCAACTAAAACCGATTTCCTCGAGCCTAGAGGAATCGGTATGTCACCTAGGGGTCCTGTAATAAATATCTTGAGTCTTCAAGTACGATTGACTCGTCCTTTGCTCCGTCTCAAGTACATTACAAAAACATCATACTAAATTTATAACAAAATTAATTCAAACTAATTTTACATCAATAAATTTAGAAACCTTGATTTACATTAGAGGGGAATGAGATGAGAAGAAAATGTACATTGTAAAGGGGAAGAAAGGCAGGACACACAAGTCCTATTTTTAAAAAATTTACAACCATACATACCCAAAAATAATTTAGGAACATTCACCATAGGTCATAAGGCTCATGTACCAAGTACCATGCAATATACAAATAAGTACATGACATACATTTCAAAAACAATCAATTTTTTTTGAATTGGGTGAATTAATTATTAATTACCCTCTTATAGGTGCAGAATGATTATTGGCTTTATAGGTTATAAAAACTACAGTTTGGTCCCTTCACGAAAGAAACAAAATTGGGACAGAAACTTTGTTGCCGCAATGAAGTTTTATTTCGCCATGGTGAGATCTGCATTTCTAGAAAACTCTAAAAATTTCCAGAAAGATTATTGTTGTGGTGAAGTTTTTA
Source organism: Pistacia atlantica (assembly GCA_026229545.1). Lineage (NCBI taxonomy): Eukaryota > Viridiplantae > Streptophyta > Magnoliopsida > Sapindales > Anacardiaceae > Pistacia > Pistacia atlantica. The sequence goes on from CM047907.1 coordinate 3,912,354, forward strand.
TTTCACCGTAACGAATTCTGCAAATCAATGAATCGCATAGTTCACGTTTTTGTAGTTTTTTACGTAACGACACGTATCCAAATCAAATTGAACGCACAAGCATTTGATCAGGACACCAACCAACCAATATAACATCCATCAACACATTATTAAACCAATTGATCAATAGAATCACTCATTTAAAAGCAAATTTTGCAGATTTAACAGAATAACATGTTATTAATCAAATACATGTTGTAAATTAGACATTGAACTGTAAAATTTGGTACCCAAGGCTCTGATACCACTGTTAGGAAACGATCAAGTCATAGTAGCGGAAACAAAAAAAAAAAAAAAAAAAATAGATTGTTTCCTTAGAACCAAGATCAGGGCACAAATTTAACAATATACTTTTAATCAAAATCCGCAGAAAAATTAGTTTAGAGTTAAGAATTCATACGCACGTTTGGAGGCTCCTCCAACTTGTCTTTAAATGGGTTTCACTACCGATCCAAGGATAGGATCAAATCAGCGGTAGTCCACACGAAGATAACCCCAAGGAACTAAAGAGGGATTTTCTAGATCCTCTTTAGCCTTAAGAACCAAGAACAAGTGATATTTGATTCAACCCAAAAGGCAAAACTGGCATGGAAGAGAGAAAAGGGGGTTGGATATTTAATTAAATGTGAATGAATGAAATTCTTAATTTAATTCACAAAAAGCTTGCACTTGTATAGTGCACACACAATGCCCTATTCCATCATGGAATGGGCTTGGGCACCAACCCAAACAGCCCCTATGTCCAAATAGCCCCATTTAGATATTTTAATTTTAATTTTAATTATTTCAATTAAATTAAATTAAATTAAATTAATATATAAATATAAATATATATATATATATATATATATATATATATATATATATATATATATATATATATAATTTATTTAAATATATGCGAACACATATTTAAATATAATTTCACTTATTTAATTTTAATATCAAATTAAATAAAGGCTATAATCTCAGCAAATTTAGTTGCATTGTGAGATTACCAAAATACCCTTTTACCTAATAAGACGAAAATGCACTTCTTATAAACTGGTTCTTAAATTATCTTTTATGTGTGTGACCCGTAGGCTCCTCATCATACCGGTAGTGTGTAGTATTACGATTAACACGCCTTGCTAGGGGCTAATCTTGGTTTGTGTGTAGTGAGACGATTAACACCAATTAATTGTCTCACTACACACAAACCAAGATTAGCCCCTAGCAAAGCATCATGGCCACCTGATAGACTTGGATTCATTGAAGCAGCTACCTGTCAACGATATGGTTACTATACAATCCAATCATTTCATCATCTATTCTCTCAACGAGATCGAGACATAAAAATAATGTCAACCTCTTACTCTTGATATGTATGTATTCGTTACTGGAACAATGATCGGAATTATAAATTAGATAGAGCAACAACTTAATCCCACTGTGGCCAAAGTTTTAGTGTCATTTCCATTTACTGAATTGTGCCGTGACATAACTTCTCCCACATACCTGGGAGTGATGAATCCTTTGTCGATCCATCATAGTCTTGGTACACTCCTTGATGTAGCCAATCACTACCTTATTGACAGTTCTGAATAGAAGTGCATTGGGCTAGTGTCAAACTACACCAATCGGTGCACAAGGCGCTCTGGTGATCTCAAGTCTAAAGATCACATGCACCACCGTTCGTTAGAGGATTTGTTTCATAGACATTGGGGTTACCATTCGTATGAAATCCCCTGGTAGGCCAGTCTAATGAACTTGCCTACAGCAAACACCCATGTGTTGCATCAGGTTGTCACCAACCAACCTTGACAAGTGAGATTAGTCACTGCCTTTTGACAGGGTCATTCAACACTATGATAGCCTTACTGTATTATCTGTGCCCTTACTTCATAATAATACTTGGGCCACGGACGTTTCTAGAATGGCCACTATATGTGCTCATAGGGTTCTCACTATCAAAATTTGAAACACTTGATACGCTTGTCACGGTTCTACCATTCTAAGGACATATATCAATACATACAATAATGATTTACGTGATATAGAATAAAATTCTTTTTATTGATCAATGAACATTATTACAAAGAGTCAATTTTACAATAATTGATTGGCTCTAGGGCATTTACTCTAACACAACCACCAGATTTTTAGGGTTTTTGGATACCAATTTTACGATAACTCATTCAACAAAATTAAATAAAATTACACCAGGTTAAAAGAAATCAAATTAAACCCTAATCCATGCATATTAGCATACACCAAAATATATGAGTTATAGTTGTCAAACCTAACTCTGATACCATTTGTAAGGATTTCTATCACAACAAGCGCAAAATCACAAAAAAAATTTACTACGATAGAGTCCCGTAATCCAAGATCACGATTCTATAACTATAACCACAATATGATTAAAACATACAAGGTTAAGATTTTATACCTTTGTTAGTGGCTCCTTCTCTGGATGTCTCCAAGGTATCACTATCGACCCAAAGTAGGTTGGGATCACTCTTGGATTGTTTGCTAGGTCAAGCCAAGAGCTTAAGAGGAGCGGCGGATTTGAGAGAAAATTCTCTCTAGGGTTGTGGCTAGGGTTTTGTGTTTGGGAGGTTTAGTTTAAAAATTGAACTAAAACTTTGCTCTCAAAAGTTGTAAAATCAACTTATCAAAAATAAAAACCAAGTCCCCTTTTATAGTGCAATCCATAGTAGGAATTTAATTAGGATTGTGAATCTCCAAATTCCTTTTCAATTTGGATTGCAACTCTAAAAGGATTTGGAATATCTTTAAACCATATTCTCTTATTAAATATGTTTCCCAATTAAATAAATATTCCTAGTTATTTAATTACTATATAAATGCATATTCCTAATTAAATAAACATCAATATTTATTTAATCCATATATATCTTTATATATACATATTTAATTAATGGGTTTTGATATATTTAATTAAATTAAATATATTCCTCCAATATTAATTAATATTGATATGATTCCAATTTTGCTAAAATTCCTTCGATATAAATATTGAATATTGGCGTTAACCCTAGCAAAATTACCCAAATAACCCTTCCGCTCAAAAGGAAAAAAATACCCTTTTCCTCCTAAATTACATAAATACCCTTTTTGCCCAAAGGACATAAATGCCCTTCCAATCCATTTTCTCTCTTAACTACTTTTTATATGTGACTTGAAGGCTCTTTATTTTGTTGGTAATGTCCTGATATCTAATTAAGCATCAACCAATTAGTGTTTCGTTCACCAATCAAGATTAGCCTCTAACAAGGCATCATGATTACCCAGCAAATAAAGAATCAACAAATTAGGCTTACCTTTTCTACAATATGGTTATGGTGCAATTCAATCCATTCATCATCTTATATCTCATCAAGTTTGAAGTACAGAAACAGTATGTGAATCACAAAGCTGTTGGTAAAAAGGGATGAGAATGCAAATAAGCTGAGTAGTAGGAGCAAACTAAACTTTGGCAAAAGTGATGTCATTTTACAAGAGTTTAGTCATCTTTATTTCACAAAAGAGAATGCAGTTTGTTAGAGAATGTAGTTTGTGGGTTATCTCAAATTGTAAAACTGTTCAGAAAAAGGATCATATAGAAGCAAAATTTGATTTCTCTTGTCTTTCTCTTTGTGTTCTCTTAACCCTTGCCATTGTTTCACATGGTATCAGAGCGTTGACTCATGTCGGCGGTGATAGATCCTAGCTTCTCCCAATTTCGAATAATAGTAGCAGAAATGGCTAAATATTTCCAGACTCGTACAACTTCAATTATAGCTTCCAGGTTACAAGTCATTAACCCTAAGTTGACAAGGAAAAACTACATATTTTGGAGTTCATAGGTGCTATTTATAGTTGGCTCACACGAGCTAGAAGACCATCTACTAGGTAGGATTCCTTGTCCTTCACCAATTATTCTATGTGATTATGAAATTGAGACTGATCTAAGTAAAATTAGCAATGAAATAAAAGCTAGTATTGACAATATTAGTGAAAAGTTGAATCCAACATATGTAATTTGGAAAAGGACAGACAAATCCTTAGTAAGCTAGTAGTTAGCTTCGATTTCTGAAGAAATGTTTAGCTATGTATCCAATTGTCGTTTTTCCACTGAAATTTGGTTAGCTCTAGAAAATGAGTTCTTAACAGACTCCAAAGCTAGGGCTCTTCATCTTAAGAATCTTCTTCAAACTACTCATAAAGGAAGTATGAATATTAGTGATTATGTCAAAAAGATGAAAGAGATTGTAGAAAGTTTGTCTGCCAATGGGATAGTTGTGTCTGATGGAGATTTGCTACAGTATGTGCTTGATGGTTTAGGACCTAAGTACGATCCTACAGTGGTCACACTCACTTCTAGGTTAGAATCCAAAATTGATAATGTCACCTTACAAGAAGCTCAATTCTTGTTGCAGAGGTATGAAATAAGGCTTGACAAGTTTAATTTAGTTGACTTGTATAATAGCTACGTTAATCTTGCTGCTGCTAGTAGCTTTGGATGTTTTCACAATCATGGTATGTCTAGCCAATCTGGTCAGAGCAATGACAAAAAGAATGACCAACCCAATAATGTTGTACCTTCATTGATTTCACTTGGCAACCCTCATTGTTTACAAACATATATAGCTCCCCCCTTTTATCAAACACCATCTCCTCAACATTTTACTACACCTTAGCCCTTCCCAACTTACCATAACACTGGTGGATTTCCCTCTTGACCTGGTGGCCCTTATACCTTATGGAAGAGGAAGAGGTAGAGGATATGGCAAAGGTAGACTTATATGCCAAGTGTGCAACAAAGCTAGTCATTTAGCTATTCAGAGCTACTACTAATTTAATTCCTCATATATTGGTGCTTTGTCATCTCCTAAAAACACAACTCAAGGTGCCTATGCTGACTCACCATCACAATACACTTATTCAGCTGGTCCTCCTCACTTCTCACATGGTGGATCCCAAGTTCATATGACAAATGTCCTTTACCAGCCAATTTACAATCATCATCAACAGAACTCCAATGCTCAGACTAGTCTTAGTCTATCACCCAATGTCACTTTTGGTGTTCCTAGTCAACAGCCAATAAGCTCCTGCCAAGCCAATTTTGTGTCCACTGGTCATGGAAAACTTAGCCAACCTAGTCATACTCTCACTGGTGTGAATTCTACTTTTGGGCATGCTGGTGGAACCCATAACAACTCATGGATACCTCACAACCAGCAAATACACTCAGCAGCCATAGCTACAACCTTTACCCCTATTGATCCCACATGGTACCTGGTACATGGACTCAGGAGCCACAGACCATGTCACATCAGATCTTCATCAATTGAACATCTGCAGTAATTATGAAGGTGAAGAGCAACCTTAAGTTGGTAGTGGTGAGTATCTTTCAATTTCACATACTGGTCACTCTATCTTTCCTACTTTACATTCCAAACGTTTATACCTTAAAAATATCTTATGTGTCCCTAAAATAAAAAAAAATGTGCCTAGTATATCTAAGTTTACAAAAGATAACAATGTTATAGTGGAATTTGATGATAATTGTTGTGTTGTCAAAGACAAGTCCACAAGGTCAACTTTACTACAAGGGGGCCTTAAAGGAGGTCTCTATCAGATGAATGTTCCTTATTTTCCACAGGCTTTGCCTACTAGTACAACTCATTACACACCTTATTTACCAGGGACACTTGCATGCCAGTACACAACCTTCAAATTCAAGCCTAAGTCAGTCTTTTTCATTTTATGCTAATAAGTTAGATTCTATTAAGAATTCTGCATGCTCAGTTGAGTCGAATCACTCTTACCCCATGTCTCAATGTACATAGCTTTACAATGCAAAGTCTACAATAGTTCCTAGAACTAATTTGCAGTGTACTCAAATTCCTATGAATAATATCCATGTTTGTGAACCTCCACTTGCTTCCACTTTTGCTTATCATAATGCCTGTGATATACATGATAATATTGTTAGTAATGGCTTTTACTCTACTCACTCTGATGATTGTCATAACAATCCTCCTGTTGTGATTATGTTGTTGTCAATTCTAAATGTAATATACATGATAATACTGTTAGTAATTATTTTTACCTTGCTCACTTTGATGATTGTCATAATAATTCTCCTGTTTGTGATAATGTTGCTGTCAATTTTGAATGTGATATACATGATGATACAGTTAGTAATTGTTTTTACCTTGCTTATTCTGATGATTGTCATAATAGTTCTCCTGTTTGTAATAATGTTGTTGCTAATTCTGAAACTTGTAACACCAGTAAACTTGCTGAAGAATGTAGCTATAGTAATGTCAATAACTATGTCAATTCTGATGCTTGCAAGATTGTTTACTTGGCTACTAATAAAGGCACTAACCAGTACATGATTTGGCATAAGAGGTTAGGACATCCTAGTCTCCCTGTTTTACAAAAAAATTTGTGTCAAAATTAAAAGCTCCCTATGTGCTTCCCCCATTCAAGTTAAAACACTAAGGACCAATCCTTTATTCTATGATGCCTGCAATTAGGAAAACTACATCAAAATAGTTTTCCTTTGTCCCAATCTCATTCTCTGGAACCCTTTGAACTTGTTCATAGTGATGTGTGGGGTCCTGCCCCAATTCCTTCTATTGAGGGATTTAAGTACTATGTTCAATTTTTGGATGACTTTAGTCGGTTCACCTGGCTTTTTCCTCTTAAAACTAAAGCTGAGGTTAAATCTATCTTTATCAAGTTCCACCATCTTGCTGAAAGACAATTTGGAACAAAATTGAAATGTCTTCAGTCAGACCAAGGTGGTGAATATAAAGCCCTTGTTCCTTATCTTCATGAAACTAGTACTCAATATAGGCACTCTTGTGCCTATGTTCACCAGCAAAATGGTTGTAGTGAGAGGAAGCATAGACACATTGTAGAGACAAGACTTACCTTACTTGCGCATGCCTCTATGCAACTAACTTATTGGTGGCTTGCTTTCGAAACAGCAACCTATATAATCAACAGACTACCTACTGCAGTCTTGAATAATGATACACCATATCACACACTATTTAGCAAAGAACCTAATTATGATTGCTTAAAAATATTTGGCTATGCTTGTTTTCATTAAATTCGAAATTACAGTAGTCACAAGTTTGATTTTCATTCTACTAAATGCGTATTTGTAGGATATAGCTTAGTACACAAGGGGTATAAGTGTTTGAGGAATAATGGTAAAATCTTTGTTACTCATAGTGTGAAATTCAATGAGGATGAGTTTCTTTTTTTAATTTGTGATTTTATTCAGTCTAAGGTCCTATCATTGTCTGATCAGTGACAACCCAATTATGTTAATCCCTTACCTACTTACACCCATTTATTCACCTCAGTTCCTACACAATCTTCAACTGACCCCGATCCTTCAATTTCTACCCCAAGTTCAGTTGACCCTGGCACTCCAGTAATAATTATCCCTTGTGATAAGACTGCTCCTCACAGTGTAATAGTTTCTGATAACAACACAACAACAAAGTGTCTAACTCCAATATCTTCTAGTTCTGATCTTACAACTCATAATACAGCCAACACATGATTAGCCACCACAACTTCAATCACACTTCCGAATACAAACACACAGCCCCATCATATAACTGCTCCTACACAGTCCCTACACATAGCTCCAAACACACAGCTCTCAAACACAAATTCAAATACAAACACACAACCACATCATATAGCTACTCCTACACAGTCCCCACACACAACTCCAAACATACATCTCTCAAACACAAAATCAAATACAAACACACAACCCTATCATATAGCTACTCCTACACAGAGCTCCAAACACAGAGCTCTGAAATAAAAATCAAAGGCTGCATACATATTACCTACACCTTCATACTGTCCTGATCCTGCTGTACAAAATCTACCCATCATTACATCACCTGATGCTCTACCCATTTGCTCACTTGAGGTTGATCTTACATCAACATAGTTCTCTGATGTTCTTGTATCTGGTGTTCATGTTCCTGCCTCTTTTGGTCCCAACATCCATCCCATGATAACAAGAGCAAAATCAGCTGTAAGTGCTCTTAACCATCATACTTATGCTCTCCCTCATCAAGTCTACCTTACAAGAAGTTAGAATGTAGTTTAATCTGAACCTTCTATAGTAGCTAAAGCTCTTGTCAGCTCCACCTTGCCAACAACCATGTAGGTTGAATTTGATGCACTTATGCATAACAACACGTGGACCATTATCCCTTCAACACCTGATATGAACATTATAGGGAATAAGTAGGTGTTTAGAACCAAATACAATGTAAATGGCACATTGCAAAAGTATAAAACAAGATTGGTAGCTAAGGGTTTTCAACAAACACCCGACTTAGACTATTTTGAAACTTTTAGTCTAGTGATTAAAACTATCTACCATTCGGATTATACTTACCCTGGTAGTAACCAATTCTTGGGATGTCCAAAAATTGATGTGAACAATGCATTCCTAAATGGAACCTTGAATAAAACAGTGTATATGGCACAACCTCTTGGATTTGTATCAGCTGCTCATCCATCATTTGTTTGCAAGTTAAACAAGGCTTTATATGGATTAAAACAGGCTCCTAGAGCCTAGTTTGACAAGCTTAAAACTACTCTTCAAACAAAAGGGTTCAAGAACTCCATTTCAGACTCTAGCCTATTCATTCTACATCAGCCCTCTAGTCTCATCTATGTCCTGATAGATAGATGATATCCTTATCACAAGATCAAATCCTAGCTATATTTCTCACCTGATGACATAATTGAATGAGCAGTTTGCTTTAAAGACTCTTGGTTCCTTGAAATACTTCTTAGGCTTGGAAGGCCAACAAAGGGTCTACTGGAATACATCTTAAACAAACCAAATATGCCTCATATTTGTTAGAAAAAACCAAGATGATGGATGCTCATCCTTGCTCCACGCTAATGGTTGTTGGTACAAAACTATTTGCTGGTGATAGTCCCTTCTTTTATCAACCAAATCTCTATAAAAGCGCTATAGGGGCACTACATTATTTAACCCTTACAAGACTAGATATTAATTTCCCTGTCAATCGGCTGAGTCAATTTTTACAAGCACCTACTGATCTATAATGGTAGGCAAGCAAAAGAGTGTTTCGGTATATCAAAGGTACTCTATCCTATAGGCTTCAATTCAAACCTAGCAAGCACTCTTCATGTTGAGTGCTATACCAACGCTGACTGGGGAAGTAACTTAGATGATAGACGATCAACTAGTGGCTATTGTGTCTACCTTGGTCCAAATTTAATTAAGTGGAGCTCTAGGAAACGGAAGGTAGTGGCTCTCTCTTCCACTGAAGTTGAATATAGAGCTTTAGCTCACACTGCCACTGAAGTGGCATGGCTTTAGAGTATGTTCTCTGAGTCAGGGATTACACTTCCTCACACTCCAATCATTTGGTATGACAATGTTAGTGCAGGTGGTCTAGCCACCAATCCTGTGTTTCATGCAAGAACAAAACATATTGAGATTGACACACATTATATATGAAAGCAAGTATTAGCTAAAAAGATCAGTGTTCAGTATGTGCCTTCTAAATTGCAAATAGCTAATCTTTTAACCAAACCACTATCTGCTACCCAGTTTGCTAAGTTAAGACAAAAGCTAAGCGTAGTTGAATCTGTTCCTTCACATGCATAGTTCACATCTGCATACTAGTGTCAGCTACTTGTTGCTCATCTTAGTGTTCACTCAGTTCAACTATTATATAAGTTGATTAATTGCTACTTCAGTTCACTAGTTCATAATACAATTAGTTCAACTGTCATATGAGTTGATTGGTTGATTGATCAGTTCAGAGTTTATTAGTGTCTGCTGCTTGCTACTTATCTTGGTATTTAGTCAGTTCAATTACTATATAAGTTGATTACTTGATGGATCAGTTTAGAGCTTTGATTAATTTCTACTTTAGTTCACTTGTTCATAATACAATGAGATTACAGTCATATAGAATGTAGACATATTATATGTTTTATATGTTCAAATTGCTTTGTTTTGCAGTCTAGATTACTGTCACAATTTGATTCAATTGATTTGTGATTAAAGATTACAAACTTGCTCCTCTTATTCTACAAGTTCAGTTCAGCTTACAGTCATAATTTGTTCAGTTGCTGTGTGATCAAATGTTACAAACTTGGGCCATAATCTGTGGCTCAACTATGTTGACAATAATGTACTGAAGCTTCCCAGTTTGATATGAGGGGAAGTGTTGATAAAGTAATGAAGCTTCCCAGTTTGGTTTGAGGGGAAGTGTTGGTAAAAAGGGATGAGAATGCAAAGAAGCTGAGTAGCAACAACAAACTGAACTTTGGCAAAAGTGATGTCGTTTTGCCAAAGTTCAGTTTGGTGATGTCGTTTTGCCAAAGTTCAGTCATCTTTATTTCACAAAAGAGAGATTGTTAGAGAATGTAGTTTGTCGGTTATCTCAAATTGTATAAAAGGGAAAGTTATTCCCTCTTGTAAAAATGTTCAAAAAAAGAATCACATAGAAGCAAAATTCGATTTCTCTTGTCTTTCTCTTTGTGTTCTCTGAACCATTGCCATTGTTTCGCAAAAGCCACAAACAGATTCCAACCAAAAAGCAAGAAAAGGATCAACATCTTTAAGAGTAACTTAAGAAATTGATCAGCATACTCACTTCATCCTTGATAGCATGATGAACTGCTACTTTGCTAGTTTTCAGACATTGTAATTCTGGCAAAGGAATGTTCAAAGTTCATAGTACAATATATCAGAAGTCTGTCCAAGAACATGATGAGAAAAAGCATAATATTATATTTTCCATTAAATTTCAACGTCCCAGATTAACTACGACCATGAGTACTACCTGGTTGCAGTGAATTAGCATATCCACCAAATGATCAATGCCATGGTACTTAATAGGTTGAGGTTTGGGTTGCTAAGAGTAGCAGTTATGTGATGTAAGCCTAATTTTGGATGCATCATCCAAATTCAATTTCTAAGCTACTCTTTCTACGACATCATCATACGTAAAAAGCTTTGACCTTGAAATTCAAAACACAATAGCATCAGATACAATTACTCGGTAATGTACATATACATAATATAATGCACAATCGGCAAAGATAAATCTGCAGTAAAATTACAGAAGTCAACTTCATCTAATATTAAGCCCTTACATCTCAAGACAAAAATCATCTTCCTTCGGCTTTTCAAGAGATCGGAAGTGAACAACCACCTACCACACAAAATCATGCAAAATTTAGCAAAGTTAAATAACGAGTTGATGAATACCAATTAATTATAAAAACAATAAACACAATGTCTAGGGATGACAAGGAAGATGTTCACTACAAAAAAGCAAAGAGATAAATCACAACTGTAGGGAGATTGTAAACCAATAATAAAACAAAAGGAATATCAAAGAAAAGCTTAGTTTTCTGAATACAATAGGAACCATGGCGGTGTACCCGTCGATTATGCATAGTCCAAAAATGAAGGAACATCTGGATAGCGATATTGTTTAGCACTTTCAATTGTATGAGATTTTTGAAAGCAAACAATATCTCCATCTTGAAGCTGCAACTGAGACAATGCCGGAGTTAAACATTATCACAGGGAAAACAAATCACACCATGTCTGTTATGCATAACATTTACCTCCCTAGCTCGAAATTTATATCTATAGTCAATGGGTTCGTACATCACACTGGGCTCAAACATAATTTCCTGAATATCAAAACATGAGTAAGTTACCATCCTCAAAATAATGCATAACCATGCAAATTTAAATATGGCATGCTAACTGATTATCAAATAAACCAACATTCCAATGCAACCTCCAGAATGGACTTAAACCACAAAATCCTGTAACTAGAGATCTCAGCTCTCAGACAACTCAACTCTTCATGGTCCACATTTTTAAAGGACAATATTAAAAGTCAACCCTTAACACATCAGTCACTCCAAATAACCAAAGCATGGAGAGACAGACAAGTGGACCTAAAAACGAGTTGCATACCAGTAAGTATCCTACACACTCTAGGGCAGAGAGCACCAAATTATCATAATTTTATGCTCACAGGCAAGGATGACATTGGCTTCAAGTCCGAGCATAACTAAAGGAAATCATCTCCAAAACATAAGAAATAATATAAATCTCTAAGGGGCCACAAACTGTTAGCACACCAAACTTTAAATTTCATAAAACGGCGTCATTAACTACTTTTAACATATATCTTTTTAAAAACCACTGAAGTTGCTTTTTTTGCTAATTGAAGACCACTTTTCCTCAAGAGAATTTTGAGTGCTCAGATCCTTCCCCTTTTTTTTCTTCCAAATACAGTACTAAATACATTTTGCATTAACTATTGAAAATAAGTTTGAAATACTATAGCAATCCACTCCTTAGTCACAACAATTGAAGAGAAACCTATCCTTTTTGCAGCTTTACTAATAAAGTAATGGACTAAGAAATTCTTAAACCACTCAGCTTGAGTTCGCCACCGTTCATTTAAGGCTTCTCATGAAAGATAAGCAACAGGAAACAAACCTCATAGAGTTTTATTTCTTCATCAGGATCATAGCCAACCATTTTATGTAGTTTTGCCAAATATTCCATCGGATTACCAGTACTCTTCACAAAAAGCATCCAACATAGCTGTTATCACAGAAAAATAATCTCTAAATCAAATGGAGTTATTCCAGGAGAGAAAAAAAAAAAAAAAAATACACTCACAGACACAAATATACAATGGAAAACAACAAAGTACCATAGCTCTTCTTTCTCAGGGTCATAAAGCTTGAAAAAAAGTAATATATCTTCCTTTGTCTTGCCAGATGGAGTAATAGGTTGTAAATCCCGAACATAAATACAAACGTAAATAACATTTATTTTGATTGGTAAGCCACTCTAAATTAAATGTTTTTGAGGGCTGTTTAGCCTTCTGGTAATTTTGGTATTATCATAACTATACATATTATCATAACTATACAGATAGCTATAGAAATTAACATATCGACTTTATACTAGTAGCCTCACTGAGGGATGCTACTATTCTGCTAGTGGACACCTGCCCACATGTATCCACTACTTTTTATCAATATAATTTCCATGTTTCTTTAAAAGTAATAGAAATGACATTAATAACATCACTTAAAATATGGTGATAGTTCAAGGAAGAAACCAGAAAGTCTAAATAGGAAGGAAAGAATTACCAGTCCACGCTCTACTTCCAAGAACAACTTCAACTCCGCATTATGAACCTTATTTGATGCCTCCCTCAGCTGCCCAACCTAAAATACCAAGATAAAAAAAAAAAAAAAAAAAAAAGAAACTGGGCAATGCATATCTTCACGTCCTCAGGCACTAAAACCACCAAAACAAGTGCTCAATTTATATAGTAAACCCATTTGGAATAATGACCCCCCAACGGCTAAATGGAAGGAGACATTGCTAAAGCTGAAAAAAATTCGATACAATATTGCAGAAATAAAACATAATGCTGGAGATAAGCAACATCAATTATCTCATATTGAAATGTATATTTTCATATAGAAAACCTAAACCATAAAAACTATAGATTTGTGACAGCTACCACAAAGTGTTGTACCAATAGCAAGAGCAGAAAAAAAATACAGTGGATGGGAATTAGCACATACACTGAAACGGATGGTCAAAATCATGATGCTGAATAAATGAAGAACAATTATCAGAACAATTCACTAGTTCTTCCAAGGAAACATATGGATATTAATTCACAATGAAATTACAAATCATACAGGATTACATATTTGCCTAATATGGACAATTGCAAGCAACATATTAGCAATGGCCCAAAAGAAGAATGTTTGTTATAATTATTACATCACAAGGAGTCCCTTGAACAAATTTGGCATTGCCCGAAACTAAACAAACCTACCAAAAAACTCTTGAAACAGAAACTATAGGGTAGGAATAGCAAGCAGAACTACTTATAGTTTGTGTTTCCTCCAAAGGTGTCAACGGCCGATTAGGGTGGTATGTATGGTTGTAGCTGTGCCCATAGCTAAAACCGCTGAAGTTGCACTGGAATACCAAACTCTTTAGCAACCTCTTGCTGCACACACAATTCATCACACCGAGTCTGTAATACCCCGTATTTTTTTTTATAGAATTTTATTAAATTTTTTAGGGAGCAAAGTGTAATTAGCGAAACAAGTGAGGACTACAGTAATTTGTCAGATATTTTGATGAACAGTGATCATTCAAAGAAAAGAATAAGGGAGAAGAAGGGAACGACGGGGAGAAGAAGAAGAAAAGAAAGAAAGAAGGGAAGAGAGAAAGAAAAGAGAGAAAATGGAGAAAAGAAAAGAGAGAAAAAAGAAAGAAAGGAAGAAGGGAGAGAACGTAGAGAGAGAGGAGTAGAGAACAATGGCATGAGATTGAATTAAAATATGGAGATTGATTTCAATAATTTTATGTGGGTAGAACGTACACATTGTTTCTAAACAAAAATGGGTTAAAGATATGATTTTTGATATAAGTGTTTATTGTGCAAAAATCTGTCCATCTGGGATTCCAAAAATTGTTTATATGTTTTGGATTTTTGATTGAAGCTGAATTTTGGATATATTGTTGTAGGCTTATGGAGGAGTGTTGAGAAATTTATTTCACTCAAAAACTCAAAGGATTGAATTTTATATGGATTTTTGAACTTGCCTTGTCAATTCTGGAATTTTCATTTTCTACCGAGCGTATATTTTCGGAAAATGATTTGATGCATCTATTTATATCCAAATTGAGTGATTTTAAATTCTGGTAATTCCTATATATGTCTAGTTGATTTCTGGAGAGTTTCGTGAGGTTTAGATTAAGGGTTGAATTGTTATTAATTTTACAAGTTAGTAACCTCAATTCTGGAAACAGTTGGCAGATTTGAATGAGTTGAAAGAAAATTGTGTTTTAAATATTTACTTATTCTAGAATGACTTGAGAAAATTATGGGAACAACTTATGTGTCTCTAGAAGGCCCCATCAAAATTATGGCTCAAAATCATGGATAAATGTTTTATGAAAAATCCGAGAATGACCAATATTCGGTTATGAGACAGTTTTGTTAAAGAAGAAGCTAGGTTAATCTTTTGGTGTGTGTGAAGTGTCCAATGAATTTAATAATGAGGTGTTACCTTAGGGGGACTCACGTATGGAGAATTTATTGGATTTTATATATAGGGAGGCAAGCGGGGCATTATTAGAGGATTTCAATCTTTTTTGGCTTAAGGGTCAAGCTCCAAAATGGTGAGTGGAAAATCCAAATCCTAACTTTCATTTTGAAATAATTGTTTGTTATAAACTTCAAATAAGTTGTTTTGGTTTATTATTTGCCATAATTTAGTGATTTACTTTATATAAATATGATTTATTGCTAATGTTATTGGTTTACATGAGAAGTTGAGTAATTTTTTTAAGAAAATTGTTGTTGATAATATAAAAATTGGGCCAAGGTGTTATTATGAAATCATGTTGCAAACTTGCATTTTAGCCTTATACTGCACATCAGAATTTAATGTTATGTTATATGTTTTCTTGATGAATGAAGGCATGAGGTTTATATAAAATAGTGAGTTAAAGGTATGTATATTGATGATAGTAGTTTTAAAACCACCATATTTAGTACTCATCCCCCTCATGATATTGATTTGATTCTACACATGCGTATGATATGATTTTGTCGACCCGAGTGGGTCGAAGGCCCGAGCAAGGCATATATCACTACACAGGATTTTGCTAGCCCAAGTGGGTTGAAGGCCGAGCGAGGCAAATATCGTTAGACATGATTATGCCGGTCCAAGTGGGTCGGAGGCTCGAGCATGGCTGATATCGCTAGACATGATTTTGTTGGCCTAAGTGTGTCTAAGACCTGAACGAGACAGATATCACTAGACATGATTTTGTTGGCCCAAGTGGGTCGAAGGGCCTAGTAAGGTAGATATCGCTAGACATGATTTTGCCAGCCCAAGTAGGTCGAAGGGCCGAGCGAGGCAGATATCGCTACACATAATTTTGCCGACCCAAGTGGGTCAAAGGCCCGAGCGAGGTAGATATTGCTAGACATGATTTTATTGGCCCAAGTAGATCAAAGGACCAAGCAAGGCAGATATCGCTAGACATGATTGTGCCGACCCAAGTGGTTCAAGGACGAGCGAGGCAGATATCACTAGACATGATATGATTGTGCCGACCCGAGCGATGCATAGTCTCGTTGGGTCGAAGGCTTAAGTGGTGATCCATTCTGCCTAGCAAGATGGATCTGGTGGTTCAAACCGTGCAATGTTAGATCTTGCTAGGTTGGATGAATTTTCCCCTAGGTACTAGTTGGATAAGAGTTTTCACATGTGATTGAGAGATGGTTTGGATATGTATATGTATATCATGAATTTAAAATGGAAATTTATAAATGCAAGTGCTATCTGTATATGAAATGTTTTTTGAAATGAGATGTTTTAGAGAAATTTATAAAAGTTTTCAGAAAAAAGTTTTTTTTTTTAGTAAGAGATTTCGGCATTGGTTATGAAAGATGGTTCATATTATAAAATGTGTTTATGGAAATGAGATTTTATGAGCATGAATGTTTTATTGTATATTGAAATATTTTATTTCATACTCAAGAGATCCACCTATTGCTTGTTAATATGTTTACAAGACAAAATACCATTCGGATGGCACGATAGAAAGATTAAAAGCCAAGCTTATTGCTAAAGGCTATACTCAACAAGAAGGGATCAATTATCATGAGACTTTTTCTCCTATGGCCAAGATTGTCACTGTTCAATGTCTCCTAGCTATTGCAGCCATTAAGCGCTGACATTTGCAGCAATTTGACATAAATAATGCTTTCCTTATGGGGATTTGGATGAAGACATATATATAATCAGGTATGCAAACTCCCTTAAAGCAAGCTTCATGTCAATGGCATGCAAAATTTTCCAATTCTCTCATTCACTATGGTTTTACACAGTCAACTTCCGATTGTAGTTTATTTACCATGGTGACTAAAGATTCATTTACAGCTTTGTTAGTGTACGTTGATAACATTATTGTTGCTTCCAATTCCATTGCTTGGATTGAGTCTCTTAAGAACTTTCTGAACACTTGCTTCAAAATTAAGGATTTGGGTCCACTTCGATATTTTCTTAGCATTGAGGTAGCAAGATCTACCAAAGGAATTCATTTGTGTCAGCAAAAATACACACTAGATATACTCTCAAACTCTGGTACTCTCGGCTCCAAACCTGCCAAACTACCTATGGATCAAAATCTCAAGCTGCATAAAGACTCCGGGACTGCATTCCAAGATTGTAGCTCTTTCAGGAGACTCATTGGCAAGCTCTATACTTGACAAACACTAGGCCAGATATTAGTTATTTAGTCCAACTTCTTAGCCAGTTCATGTCTTGACCAAGTGATCTTCACCTATAAGCTGCACACAAGATTTTAAAGTATCTCAAAAGCAATCTAGGTTAGGGTCTTCTCCTCTTAGCTAACTCCCCTCTTCAGTTGCATGGTTATTGTGATTCCAATTGGGCTTCATGCCTTGATACCCGAAAATCAACCACTGGTTTTTGCCTTTTCATTGGACAATCCCTTGTCTCTTGGAAATCCAAAAAGTAGTCCATTGTATCTTGTTCTTCTGCCGAGGCTGAGTACCGTGCTATGGTAGCCATTTGTTGCGAGTTTACATGGATTTGTCAAATATTTTATGACTTGCATATCCCACATCCTAATCCTGCCATTCTGCATTGTGACAATCAAACAACCTTACATATTGCTGTGAAGCCTGTTTTCCATGAACGTACCAAGCACATAGAAGTGGATTGTCACATCATTCGAAACAAAATTCAAAAGGGAAGCATTGCCACTGCCCATTCCCTAGCCACTCACAGTTAGCCGATATATTCACTAAAGCACTCTCTTCTAATGTGCTTAATACTCTTCTTTCCAAGATGGGAATAGTTAATCTCTATTCTCCATCTTTGGAGAGGGGGGGTGGTCGCGGTTGGAGGTGTGGATTGGACAATAATAAACTTGAAAATGAAGATCACATATAGTTGCAAATCACCACCACTACTTTACAAAAGGGCCCTCGGCACATTTTAGATGAGAAGGGGTAGTCATGGTCTGCATTGTAGTTTAATAGTCAGTTATTTTGTTGCTGAGTTGTACAAAGATTAGTGGTAGAGTTAGTTATTCTTTTTTCTTCGAGAATCATCTATATAGAAGCCATATTTAGGCTATTTTTTGTACTTGTTTTACAATACTATACAATAAACTCAATTGAGGAATTCTTCAGCCAAACATTGGTATTCTCCTTTCCCGAAGCTTTTCTTGTGCCCTGTTTTCAATTTTAACAAATAAAACTATTTGTAACCTCTAAGAGCAAGAAGAGACACCAAGGTATGAAGAAACAAGCAAGAATGAACATAAAGTTAATGCTAGCACAATCAAGGCCTTTGAGTGGCTAAAAGATCGAAACTTTCAATGACCCTCTAGTTTCTTTCCACTAAAAACTCTGGTAATGCCGCTTTGCTAAAGGAAATGAAGTTTATTTTTGCATGTTCAAATAGTCAAACACAGAGCCAAGGTATTATATAAGGTTTATTTATTTTTTTTAAAATGAAAATAAGAAGTTATTAAGTATATTTTTTATCTGAAAATAAAAACAAAAACAATAATAATAATAAAAAAGTTGTAAAAATTATTAAAAATGTACACTAAAATTTACCGTTTTCCAGTAATCTTTATTATTATTACATCTTTTTAATTTTCCTTTAACCTTGTATTGTATTACAATATTTTCTCATTTTTTTCCATAACCTTATTGTAAAGATTTTGGAAGCTTATGTAAGCAAAGATTACATTAAAAAAAAAAATGATTAAATATTAATTCAGATTTCATAAATAATGAAATAACATTTATTTTATTAACCATTTTAAACCATCCAAAAAGAGCTTTTAATCCCTAGTAAGAAAACTTTTACTATCTAAAAATAGTTTTTATATCAAATACATAATATAGAGATATTTACTTATCATTTAGGTACTAGTAATTTCACAAAACCTTCTATCGTTTGTTAGAAGTTAACAAAATTGACAATAGCTCTTATTTTTCTCTTTTTGCCATACCAAACTAGAAAAGAAAAAAATGGGTTTTAGATGACATTTCCCTTAAAATAAACATATTATTCAAATTTAGCAAAATAGCTCATTCAAGTGCAAAGGTGTCTTCCACTTCAGGCAGGTAGGACAAAAAAGGATATAATAACTTTTATTATTCGTACATTTACTATTTAGTTCACAATCAAATAGATGGTTAAATTCAAAATAAATATTTAAGGGTGTGCTTGTTTTGTTATTTTGGGTATGATTTTTGAAATAATATCGTAGAGTTGAGTTGGGTTATTATTACGAGAATAGGATTTGAATAAAATGTGTTTAGTAGAGTATTTTGACCTTATTATTTGAGTTGAATAAATTGTTGAATATTTGTTTGGTATATTTTTTATAAATGATTTATTAATACAATATGTTAGTGCATTTTGTTAAAATAATTTATTATTATAACCTAAAAACTTATCAATTTACATTTTAATAATATTAAACAATTGATTGTTAATTTCATAACCACTAAATTAAAAAAAATCTTATATTAATTTCAAGTATTAATCCAACTGTTTAAAAACACCATATTAAAACATATATGAGAAAGCTACTAATTATGAACCCTTAAAATCGTTTGTACACCTATACTCTATTAACAACTATGACATGGTCATATGTGCTGCCCACATTTCAGTCGTTATGTTACCTCGTAGAGTCGCCATGTCGTCTATAATACCTTGCTACGATTGACTCGATCCGTCTCCATTTCCGCCATCTTCTGCTCGTTTTGGCCATCAAAATATACTTACTCATTCACCCGTATTTTCAGTATACCGTTGGATGATAGGGTCCTCCATATTGTACATTCTAATAAAATTATGAAGTACACAACATGCCATAACAATTTTCCCTTGTTTGTCCAACAAGTAATTGTTCATTCCATTGAGAATACGGAACCTTTTTTTTAAAACACCAAAGGCTCTCTCGACAACAATGCGGAGTGATGCATGTCTGTAATTAAACAACTATTGTGGCCTGTAATAACTCTCTCTAGCTAGTATAGTTTGGGAAAATATATTATGAAATCACTAAATATGTTATAGAAAACACATATGTACATAAGTATAAGATAGTGGGCCCAAAAATAGCATTGCTTTTATATACAAATCTCTACATCAAAGTACCATAGTCACAAAGATAAACTCAAAATACAGTCGGACAGTATTGCCTTTCTCCTCCGCTGTTTGACGTCTGATCCGACGCATCTCATCTACTACATGCAAAAAAAGTGAAATCAATGGGGTGAGCACTAATTGCTCAGTAAGTAAACCCACAACACTTCTCTTCTTTCTCCGTTACTCAGATCTTGGATTTTCTTTCCTTACACCAAACTTCTCGATTCTTCTCTGCCCTTTATAAAATTCTAGTTTTTCACTTACCGATACGTAAGCACAAATAGGGAAACTAACTCGGGATAGTAGAAATGGTATGATGCATATGCACAAATGCATAAACGTTTTCTATGCATTGAAATTTTTTTTCTGTGTTTCTTTCTTTTCTAGTTCTATTCTTTCTTTTCCATTTCTCTTGCTTTTCTAATCTTTCTTTCTTTTCTATTATATTCTATTCTTTTTCTATTATTTTCTTTCTTTTCTTTTCTTTTCTATTCTTTTCTTTTCTATTCTTTTCTTTTCTATTATATTCTTTTCTTTTCTATTCTTGTTTGCCGATCGGACTCAGTTGAGGTATGGATTCAGAACCCTGGCCATGTGAGTGGGTACAGTCTTCATCTACATACACTTCTAACAAACTGTACAAATTCTTCTCTCTTATTCTGAGGCCGCTCACTAAAGGCGGCGTGCATGTAGGTATGCTCTGCTGGGTATAGTCCTCATCCACATGCACTTCTAACGGACTGTACAAATTCTTCTTTCTTATTCTGAGGCCGCTCACTAAAGGCGGCGTGCACTTGGGTTATTCTTCTTCTCGGTCACTCACGGGTTCCCCATCGCAACAACCTTCTCTTCTCTTATCTTTTTACATTTTGTTAAATAAAATTTCAGATTTGAACTTCTTTAATTTTATTCTTTAGAGGATGATTCTACAATTTATTTCTCTTTATTCTTTAATGTTCTCATACATGTGTATGTGCATGGAAATATGCTCATTCTTTGCTATTATTTCTACATGCAAATGCTCAAATGTGAGAATTCATCATGGCATATAAAGATATCATTAGGGAACTAGTATTTTCTACCAAAAATATTCCCATACTTGAAATCAATAATAGATTATTAGACTAAAAATAAACTAATAAATTGGAAGCACTTTTGAGGTAGTCATTCTGCACATGTCATATTCAAGGAGGCATATCTCGAGTTATACACATCGGATTGCTATGATCTTACTCTTATTTTAAAGCTTAGAGAAAGGGCTACAAATTTTATGTTTAGGTCTCAACCCAGTTCTTTGTAAAACCCCATTCTAATTATATATATATATATATATATATATATATATATATATATATATATATTTATTCCCTTTGGTTTTGTTTATAAGGAGGGACTTTTCTGTCAAATTTTAAATTTTGGTTGGGGAAGAAAATGAAGAAATGGAAACTGTTGGGTTTGCAGTAGCAAGGGCACAAAATCTAGAGGTTTTTGCAAGGAAAAGATGATGTGGCAGGGTTAGACAAATTAAGAGAAAATTGGGGGCAGATTTAAATTTCAGAAAAACTGTTTTGTTTAAAAGAAAAAGAAAAGCTAGGCTGATTAGCCCAAAAGGAAGAAGAAGACGAGAGAGAGGGAGAGAGAGAGAGAGTGATGCAGAAGAGTTTTAAGAAAGAAAGAAAGAGAAAGAAAGAGAGAAAGAAAGAAGAAGAAAAGAAGAAAAAGGAGAAAAGAGGGGAAAGGGTGTGGCTGAAAAATGGTAGAGTGAGAGAGAAGAGTGGAGGAGAGTGCAAGGAGCTTCGACTGTTAGAATAGTGAGTGGATCTAAACTGTTTTCCTTAAAAACTTAAGCTTATGCCCTTGCATGTTGATTTCCTTTTACTACCGTCGTTTGTTTTTGCAAAAATCCTTACAAGCATGATGTTTGTGAGTGGAATAGTAGAACTTTGCATAAAATCATGTTTTTAGTGAAATGATTTCTATGTTTGTGCATAAATGCCTTAACTTCGAATTTATTTCAGCTTTGATATGGTTATATTCATCTTCTGTAAACTATCTTTGGCATGCATGTGAATGATGTTATATATCATGAAATTTGGAAGTAAGTGTGGACATGCATGTATAAATAATTATGCCTATACCAAATGTTGTTGAATGGAAAGCAAAATTTTGTGTTTCCGGCTGTTTGATTTGGTCGATGATTGAGAATTCCAGCTAATTTTGGTAGGGCTGGTTTGTTTGATAATTAATTGTTGGTAATGGTTGGAATGAAGAGTATGGAAATTATGGATTTTATATATTGATTAATTTTGGCAAGCATATGTGCATTTTATGCATATTCACAATGTTTGTGATAGAAAAGAAATTATAGGAAGTAGTATGTTGGATATGGTGGCTGAATTTTGTTGTTGACTGAAATTGGAGATTTAATGCAATAGTTTTATATGGGTAGAGTGGTAGGGTTTGGGATAGAATTTGTTTATATGAGGAACATAGACCTCCAAGAACAAGAGATAGAAAGACTAGTTGACAAAATTCTTTATTGATTACCACAATCTAGATTTAGGCTATTATATAGCCTTACACTTGACTCTATTGACTCCCAAAAGGACTCTAATTGTAAAAGGATAATAAGTCCCAAAAGGACTTTAATTATAAAGGTATAATAAGATAGCCCTAATTCTATCATAATAAGATAATAATAAAATTATAAAAGATAATAATAAAATACTTAACACACTTATCCTAATTCTAAAATAATCCTAACATTGCCTTCCCCTTCGCCTCAACCTTGTCCTCAAGGTTGCAAGGTACGACACCATCAATACCAGTTATCCCGGTTCATCCTCGTGCTTATCATCATCTTCTTCCATCAGCAAGAGAAAGA
Organism: Pistacia atlantica; assembly: GCA_026229545.1. NCBI lineage: Eukaryota > Viridiplantae > Streptophyta > Magnoliopsida > Sapindales > Anacardiaceae > Pistacia > Pistacia atlantica. The sequence goes on from CM047907.1 coordinate 3,935,599, forward strand.
ACTTGGCCGTGCAGTGATGCCCAGGGTGAAAGCGCTCGTCGCAATTATAAAGCACAAACCTTTGTTGCGTCGTTCTTGCATTTGTGTTGCTGTGAGTTGCTTAACAGGCAAGGAATCCGATTTGTTTGGTGTAGGCAAAAGGGCCTGCTGCATTGAAGGAACATTAGGAGTTGATTTACTAGGATTGCAAGATACGGGGTCAACAGAATGCAAGTATAGGTGTAAATCCTGTAGCTTATCCTCTTGTAAGCGAGCAAGACTCATGGCATGGTTGAGGGTGTGAGGCCGAAAGGACTGCACCTCCCTTCGGATTTCTGGTTTGAGCCTTGATACAAAGCAACTTAGAAGGAACGTACCTGGAAGGCTAGAAACTTGATTAGAGAGTTCCTCAAATTATGTTTGATAAGCAACTACAGAACCTGTTTGAGTAAGTTTCGCCAATTGCCCTTGGTAATCCACAAATTCCGAAGGCCCAAAACGAACATCTAAATCTTGTAGGAAAGAATGCCAAGAACGGATTTGCCCATTGGAATGCATCCAGCGATACCAGAAGAGAGCTGGCCCATCCATGTGGAAGGAAGAGATCGTCAATCGTTGCTCAGTAGAGATATTATGGTAATCAAAGAATTGCTTGGCTTTAAACCTCCATCCACGTGGATCCGTGCCATCAAAACGAGGGACTTCTAAACGGAAAGACTTGGGAAAAAAACTCCTGAAAGTCAATCCACCTCGCCCAGTTAAATTTGAAGATGATTCACCGGAATGTTGGTTTTGGTGTTGGTTTTGCTGGCAAGTTTGATCGAACTTGTTGTTTAAAGCTGAAATCTGCAAAGTAACATCTTGAAAACCAACTGCCAAAACTTCCAATTTCTCTGTTAAAGAAGTGAGAGTCTCTGCCTGGGCAGATTGTAGAGCCATAATTTTAGCAAGCTGCTCATCGAAAAGACGCAAGCGAATGCCTTCAGCCATAACTAGGGAACAAGAGCACCAATGATAGGGTTTGGGATAGAATCTGTTTATATGAGGAACAGAGACCTCCAAGAACAAGAGATAGAAAGACTAGTTGACAAAATTCTTTATTGATTACCACAATCTAGATTTAGGCTATTATATAGCCTTACACTTGACTCTATTGACTCCTAAAAGGACTCTAATTGTAAAAGGATAATAAGTCCCAAAAGGACTTTAATTATAAAGGGATAATAAGATAACCCTAATTCTATCATAATAAGATAATAATAAAATTATAAAAGATAATAATAAAATACTTAACACACTTATCCTAATTCTAAAATAATCCTAACATAGAGCATATATGTTGATCCTAAAGGACCAAGAGTTATTAAAGTATGTTTTTGGTTATAAAAAGTTATGCTGTGAAATTCTGACAGCCTGAACTTCTGAAAATTTTATATATGTTTCGGGTTTGCAAATGAAGCTAAATTTCAGATATTTTGTTTTAGCCTTATTAGAGATTGGTTGAAAATTGATTTCACCCCAAAATTCGAAGTATTGGATTTTTTAATGATTTTTGAATTCTGCTATGAAATTCTGGAATTTCATGTTTTCTGTAGAGCATGCATTTTTAAGAACTGAAATAATGCACTTATACTTATCCAAATTGAGTGATTTTAAATTCTGGTGAATCCTATATGTGTCTAGTTTAATTTTGGAGAGTTTCATGAGGTTTAAAATTAAGGGCTGAATTGTCAATTCTGGAAACAGTTGGCAGATTTAAATGAGTTGAAAGAAAATTGTGTTTTAAATAGTTGTTGATTTTGAAATGACTTGAAAATATTACTGGATCAACATATATTTGTCTAGAATGCCCCATTGAAATTATAGCTTTATTTGGTGAGTGGATTAAATCAAATCTTCTTCCAAAAGCTTAAATCCATGTTTGCATGTTAACTTGTGATTTTATTTTAAATGTTTTGATGAAGTTTTGCATATAGAATTTATATGTATTCATGCTATATGAATAAAATGTTGCTGTTGAGAGTAGATAATTGGTTGAATTGTATACGGGTTGAGGTTCGTGATGCTGATAAATGGTTTCTTGGTAAAAAAGAAAAAAAGAGGAGGGGTGCATTCTGTCAGTTTTGAAAGTATGTTTTAAAACTTGCATTCTACCCCCATTTTGCATGGAATTTCATATGTTTTGGCATGATTTGCTTTTTTATGAAATGTGGTATATATCTTATGATTAGTGTCGGACATATGCTATGGTAATGTGATGTTGAAAGTAATTTTTAATCTGGGTTAAACTGTCAGTTTTGAAACATGTTTGGAAATTTTCAATTTCACCCCTGGATGTGATTTTTGAATATTATGTCATATATGCATGATTTATAAGCACATATGTGGTATGTTCTTGAATTATATATGTTACTTGAGATTAACATGAGATGCATGATTGAATGAGAGTTTAGTGATTTTGATAAATATATTAAATGAGAAACGAAAAAGGGTTGATTTGTCAGTTTTGAGGCATGTTCATAAATGTATATTTTCCCACCTTGGGCATAAATATCATATTTTTCAAGCAAACTATGCATTTTTCATGAAGAAAAATATTTTAGACTATATATAAGAATAAAAGTGGTTTTCAAACCACCCTACAAAGTACCCGTTCCCCAGAGATACAGATTTTTGGCTTTGCCCGAGCGATGTAGGATTCCGCCGAGTATGACAGTTTCATATTTTGGCTCTGCGCATGCGTATGACAGATTTTATTGGCTCTGCCTAGGTGTTGAGTGGTCCGCCAGGTATGAAAGTTTCAGTGGCTTTGCCCGCGTGATGATAGACCTTGCCAGATATGACAGGTACATCCTTTGCTCTGACTGCGTGCTGGACGCCCACCAGGTAAGACAGATTTCCCCGAGGGTACTAGTTGCGGTGAGAGTTTTCTGTTATTAATATCAGAATCAGTTTTAGAATGTTTAAAATCACATTCAGTTTTTAGCATCTACTATGAGCGATAGTCTCAATATGAGTTTTAAGAATATTAAGAGAGCCTTCAGTATTAGCCACAGTTTGGAAATAAGATATCAACTTATAGTTTTCAATATCAGTAAAAGCTACAACATCCAGTTTAAAGTTCTGTTATCAGCATAAAGTTTACAGTATTCCAAAATCAGTTATTAGTGCATAGTTTCAGAAAAATCAGTTTTCAATTTTATATCATCACAATAGTTATAAATTTAGTTACCGATTTTGTTTTGAGAGTCATGAGCGTTCATTGAATGATGGTTTGGATGTTTGCAGAATGACTAGTAGAGTTATTATCTTCATAATCATATGCATTCTTGAGTGATGACATAGATGGTTGCAGCATGACTTATAGGAAACATTGTTCCCAGAAGCATAAGTATTTACAGTTATGTTTTAAGTTTCCAAAAAAAGAATTTTAAGCATTTAATGATGAGTTATAATTCAAGATTTGTCTTCAGCTTAAATGATGAGATTACAGTACTTAGAACAATTTTAGAAACGAGTTATACGTGCATACATGAATGATTTAGTTACTTCCATAACACGTTCATAGAATCATGTTGTTTTCAGGATTTCATAAGAACTATTGCATGCCATGACTATTGTTTGAAGAATGTTTTGCAAACTCTCCCCAATCCCCCACTCACTGAGTATTTCAGCTCACCCCTTTTTAGAACCTTTTCCCCTAGGTTCATAGGAAAAGTCCTGCTGAGGAGCATTTCCTCTCGAGGTTGGGCCACATGTCACCGACTCATCATGTGTGTAAAAATGTCATGCCTGTTCCCGCTAAAGAATTATGTTTTATTCCCATGTTTATCTCCTGTGTTGATTATAAAGGATATGAAGATCTGATACCATCCGTTTTTTGGATTTTATGAGCATACGAGTTAGCTTTCAGATTTTCAAATGTATATATATATTATGTGTTTATGCTTTCAAAATGAATCCAAGCGAATGTTTGTATGAAAAACGTATTCAGAATACAGGTTTTTAGATTCCCACACGGCATGTCTCGGCCGCCCGAGTCTCACAGGTGCACCTGGAGTGTATGGGGTAGGGGAGGGTCGAGGCGGGTCGTGTCAAGTTCGATATGTAAGATGCTAAAAAATTACTCAGAAGGCCACATATTTGACAAGGCAACCATGGTAACATGTTTTCTCTTAGGATTTTCATCAAACAATTCATATGCACATGCAAATACTAAGTTGGCTACACTTCCGCATCTTTCTCAAGCCACCAAAATAGGAGTAAGAACTCCCTAAAGCCGACAATCAACCTAGCTGAATTCATCCTCCACCTTTCCACATCCATACTTTCATTTTTCATCCAAAATTCCATCAACTCAACACATATAAATACATCAATTCTCATCACATATTAATAAATCAATTCTCATCCCATACTAATAAATCAATTCTTTACACATACTAATGAATCAATTTTTCATCACATACTACTAATTCACTTCCCATCATATACTAATAAATTACTTCTCATGGTTATGAAATTCACATATCAAACAACCTCAATTTTCAATCCATAATTTCTCATCATCCAAACACACGTACAACATAAATTAAATTTATCTACACAACTTGTGATTAAATCAAGGCTAAAGTTGGATTTACTTACCTTGAATTTAAGCAACTCCAACACTATAATCTCTCTTTGGTAGAATGCTCTTTCCTCTTAAACCCTAAGCATATACAACCATAAGAATTCAAAACTTCAAAATTTAATCTCACTTCTTGATGCAGGAATCTTATATTTGGATGCTTAGGATTGAAAATCTATCAAAATCTAGCCAAAATTCTATGAATTTCCTTGGAAATTTAGTGAAGAAATTTGAGAGAATTTGGGTAGAGAAATGGCATGAATGGAGGGGTAGAGTGGCTAGGGTTTCTTCTCTTGAACTCTTATTACATAATAATATATATATTAGTTTTCCATTTTACCCTTGCACTTTCTAAAAATTCCATCTATGTCCCTTAGTCATTTACAAGAATGCCCTCATTTTTATTATCTTCTCCATGTTATTCTATTTATTTTCACTCCCCACTCTTTCATCTAAATATGAGTGAAATGACCATTTTACACCTAATAACATTTTAAAGAATATTCTTCACACTTGTTCAAGATAACTTTAACAAAATTCAACTAAGGATACTAGGGCATGAATAAAGCTACATACCTTGATGCGGGTGTTACATGGCCCCCTCCGGTTATGGTGGTGATCATGAATATGGTACGTCACTCACCTATGAGGAGTGAGGAACCCCTCTCTATTTGGATAACCCGCATCAAACAAATAATATTTTCCTATAATAAAATCACACATGTTATTTGAATTCCAAGGCCTCAAAAATAGAGTCAATACGCTATAATACGTAAAGAAGATACTTATACCTGGTGGATGATGTGGGAATCCAGAATTAGGATCATCAAGAACTGAATTTAAAACTCTTGAATCATGCGTGGATCCTTCCCACCCAGTGATGACATAAGTGAACATCATCCTAAAGTCGCATACAACCATTAGATTCCGTGACAACATTCCTTTGCAATTCCGGTACTATCGCCAAACTCCCGTGGCAACCAAAGCATAAACATGTGTGCCATCAATGGCTCCAATACAGTCCTATCATCAAAATTGAATTTTAGTAATATTAACTAAATATCAACATTAATAACACAATGAACTTAACTACCCACTAATATAAAACATAATGAAGAAGTAACTTAAAGAAAGGGTAATTTTTTCGGTTGGTCGATATTTCTAGTGGAACATCACTGAAGTCAAGTGGCCTAATGAACTCTGTCTTTAACTCACATATCGCCTCGCAAACTTCGCCAACATATCTAGAGATCGTCTCACCCAAATGTTGGAAATCCTCCATCATCGTTCTGATTGTCTCGTTTTTACCTATGATTGTCAAAAATATCATGACTTGTTCTTCAATACTCATCCTCCTAGTTGCTCATATTTTCCCTTGTTGTGCCAAAATGTAACATAAGTTTGTAAAACAGTCTTTGTCCATGCAGCACATTTCAAAGATTTTGTCATCATGACCATTTAGTACTTCCAACATGTAATCATGTCCAGTTAATATGGATGTATGTCGTAAGTGATGCCTGTCTGTTTCCAACACAGCAACAATGCATAATGTAACTATTATATATGTCAGTATTTCTTCTTCATCATCTGTAGTATTTCATCTTCTTCCTATACGCCTAGACGACGTCATTTAAACCTGTATATTTGTAAAACATTGATCATTATTAAACAGTTGTAGTAGTACTTAACAAAATATAATATTCAATTTTTAATTCTAATTACAATCCCAAACTCATGTGAAACATGTTATCTCACATAAAACAGTAGCACAATGAATAAGTTCATACAGTAGCAAACATTTGGGTACATTTTTCAAAATCAAGGTGCTGAAAAAAAGTTTAGGTTAGTTGTTAAAGGAATAAGTTCCCACTGGTGCATATAAAATTGTGGCCAAACAGTTAAGACATATAGGGTCATCTACAAATTGCGAAAGTTGTTATAAATCCAATTAGCCTTTTCCTCGGGCGGCAGTTTTACGAATACCTCCCACTTCAGAATCGTCCGTGTTAGGAGTAGAGCCTTTTGTTCAGACCTAGAAGCTTTTTGCTCTGAAGCAATAGCTTGGTTCTTCAAAACCTCACTCTCTGCTTATTACGAACCAGTTCAGCCTCCAGGAATAGAGCCTTCTGTTTGGAGCTGGAAGCTTTTTGCTCTGAAGCAATAGCTTGGTTCTTCAAAGCCTCATTCTCTGCTTGCTTCTTGATCAGTTCAGCCTCCAGGAATAGAGCCTTCTGTTGGGAGCTGGAACCTTTTTGCGTTGAAACAATGGCATGGTTCTTCAAAGCCTCATTCTCTGCTTGCTTCCTGATCAGTTCAGCCTCCAGGAATACAGCCTTCTGTTAGGGAGCTGGAAGCGTTTTGCTCGAAACAATAGCTTGGTTCTTTAAAGTCTTATTCTCTACTTGCTTCTTGATCACTTCGGCCTCCAAGGATTCAGCTCTAGAGTTCCACCTCAGATGATTCATAACTCTTCAGCTCTGCTTCTGCTTCTGCTAACTTACTAGAACTTAAGGTAACCTCAGCACTCAGATTGGACATTCTGCCCTCTAACATCGTCAAAAATGGATATAAGACTACCTTGTCCTGGGAAAAGGAGAATATGAAATGGAAAGTTGAAAGAGAAGAGAATAAACAGAAGAAAATGGACTAAGTATTAACCCGAACAACGGAAACTTTAGAAGGCACAGATGCCATCAACTCATCTAATAAATAATTTTTCAAATCCTTCATTCCTGTAGAGCGGAGCCTTTTAGATAGCTTTAAAGTGGCAGCCGGATTCCCGAATACGTTCTGCAAACCTATCTATTCCACTTGACGATTAAAATTTTCCCCAAGCCTAGTGAGAGACATGATGACCTCACTGGTGGCCTCCTCAGCTCCCTTCTTTCCAGTAGGAGTTTCTTTTTCAATTCCTTCAAGGTTCTGAGAGGAATCAAGTAGAAATTTAAATCTCTTCGCACGAAGAAGACGTTGTAAATCTCATTATAGAAAACTTCAGACCTTGTATATCTTACGATACAAAACTTCTAGCAACCAGAGTTCTGCATCAGGATGAGACAACTCCACCTGCTCCAGAAATTTAGATTTAAGTAAAAAAGTGAAGCACAAATAGATTCTGCTGAAAAGCAAGAAAAAGGCTTCAACATCTTTTAAGAGTAACTTAAGAAATTGATCAGCATACTCACTTCGCCCTTCATATCATGATGAAATGCTACTTTAAGAAATTTCAGACTTTCTAATTCTAGCAGAGGAATGTCCAATGTTCATTAGTACAATATATCAGAAGTCTGTCCAAGAACATGATCAGAAAAAGCATAATATTACATTTTCCATTAAATTTCAACATCCCACATTAACTAGGCATATCCGCCAAATGATCAATGCCACGGTACTTAATAGGTTGAGGATTGGGTTGCTGAGAGTAGGGGTTATGTGATGTAAGCCTGATTTTGGATGGATCATCCAAATTCAATATCTGAGGTACTCTTTCTACAACAATATCATACATAAAAAGCCTTTGACCTTGACATTCAAAACACAATAGCATCAGATACAATTACTAGGAAATATACATATACATAAAATAATGCATAATCAAAAAGATAAATCTGCAGTAAAATAACAGAATTCAACTTCATCTAATATTAAGCCCTTACATCTCTAGACAAAAATCATCTTCCTTCCGCTTTTCAAGATATCGGAAGTGAACAACCACCTACCACACAAAATCATGCAAAATTTAGCAAAGTTAAATGATGAATTGATGAATACCAATTAATTATAAAAAAATAAACCCAATGTCTAGGGATGACAAGGAAGATGTTCACTACAAAAAAGTAAAGAGATAAATCACAAATGCGGGAGATTGTAAACCAATAATAAAACAAAATGAATATCAAAGAAAATTTAGTTTTCTGAATACAATAGGAAGATTGTAGTGACTAATTAGGACTTTCAGCAATATTGATCAAATCAATCAATGAGCTAAAACAATCTTCTCAATCAACAAGCAATCAAATAAGAGATTAATTAAAGCATGAAACTAAACAGAAAAAACAATTGACACAGGGGATTTATAGTGGTTCGGCTAAGGAAGCCTACATCCACTCTTCAAGGCACACTCTAAGATATTTCATTAATCAAGAGAACCAAAGGTTACAAAGAGTAAACAATCAAAGAATAACAAGAAAGAACACACCCGTTTCAGCCCTCTCTCTACACCCTCTATATTCGCACAAAACGGTCAGAAATTTATACACATCAAGACCCCATTGATCATCTTCCAGCTGTCCTCTAAGATCTGCAGTTTGTTAGAGCAGAACACTAGAATCTTCTGTCGTTAGGGCTGAGAAGGAACCAGGAAAAGAAAAGGGGTGAGCTGTGAGTTTGTTGCAACAAAATGAGATGCGTGTGCTGTAGGTGGGCACTTATCTTTGATATCCAAAACGACACCGCATCAGCTTAAACTTAAATCCATTTCCTTTGACTGAAGTTGACTCCACCGTGGCAATTTCAAGCCACATCAACATCACAATTCTCCACCTTGGCTTGTAAATTGACACCCTAAGTGGCCTTTACAAAGCTGAATTATGCTTGAACATGTAATAGGCTCATACAGAGCCTATGTTTGTCTGCAGTGACTGGTTTGGTGAGCATGTCTACAGGGTTGTGAGTGCCTCTTATCTTCTCAACCTTGACTTCTCCTTTTTCAATCAATTCTCTAATGAAATGCATTCTTACATCTATGTGTTTTGTCCTCTCGTGGAAGACTTGGTTCTTGGACAGATATATTGCACTCTGACTGTCACTTTTGATCTCCACAATTTTTGTTCTAGCTCCAGTTCATTCACAAAACCCTTAAGCCATACTGCTTCCTTTGATGCTTCTGTCAAGGCTACATATTTAGATTCTATTGATGAGAGAGTAACCATATGCTGAAGCTTTGATTTCCAGCTAATCACATTTCCCCACAGTGTAAAAACAAATCCTGAAGTGGACTTTCTCTTATCAAAGTCCCTTGCATAATCAGCATCAACATAACCTCTAATGCAGTATTTTTCTTCCTTGTTCTTACTAAAAACTATGCCCATAGATTTTGATCCTTGTAAGTATCTCAGAATCCATTTAAGTGCAGACCAATGGAGTCTTCCCGGATTACTCATGAATCTACTTACTAAACTGACAGAATATGCCAAATCTGGCCTGGTGCAAACCATTAGGTACATTAGACTGTCCAGGGCATTTGCATATGGAATAGTGGACATTTTCTTTTGCTCTTCTTCTATTTTCGGGCACTGATCATGGGAAAGTTTTATGTGCTGCCTTAGGGGAGTTTGGATAGCCTTAGCAATCTGCATATTGAATTTCTACAGAATTTTCTCTGCATATTCTTCTTGAACCAGTTTCAATCTTCCCTGCATTCTGTCTCTTATAATGGTAATACCAAGAATCTTTTGAGCCTGACCCAGCTCCTTCATTTCAAACTTGGTATTGAGAATTTTCTTCAATTCGAATAATCTCAATTTTGTCATGGCAAGCAACCAACATGTCATCCACATAAAGCAACAAGTAAGTATAAGACAAATCAGAATTTCTTTTAAAATAAAAACAGCTATCAAATTGACATCTATTAAATCCAATTTCAATCATAAAAGAATCAAATTTCTTGTACCACTATCGTGGTGATTGTTTTAGGCCATAAAGTGATTTTCTAAGAAGACAAACTTTACCTGCTGGTCCTGAATATCCCTCTGGCTGCTCCATCAGAATATTCTCTTCCAAGTCACCATGTAAAAAGGCTGTTTTTACATCCAGTTGCTCCAGTTCTAGATTGAACTGTACAACCAAAGAAATCAGAATTCTAATTGATGTATGCTTTACAACCGGGGAGAATATTTCATTGTAGTCTATGCCTTCCACTTGAGTAAATCCCTTTGCAACCAATCTAGCCTTATACCTAGGTGAATCTTTTGAGGTTAAACCTGGTTTCCTTTTGGAAAATCCACTTGCACTTAACCACCCTACAATTTTTTGGTTTATCAACTAGGGTCCAGGTATTGTTTTTCATTAAGGAACTGAATTCATCCTCGATTGCCCTTTTCCACTCAGTTTTATCAGTCCTAATATAGCTTCCTGAAAAGTTTTAGGCTCATCATTCAGCTCTTCTTCTACCTGAAATGCATAAGCAATCAGATCTGCATATCCTAGTCTGTTGGGAGGTTTAATGACTCCCCTGGACCTATCCCTAGCTAGCTGATAGTTTGTCAAGTCTGGTTCCTCTTCTTTTTGTTCATCCAACTCATCTATATTAGGATTTTCAGGATTCTCCTCTGTCTCATCAGCTCCACCTTGATGATTAGTAACTACATCCTGAATTTCCAGTTCTAGAAGTTCTGATCATGAGTCAATATCAACTGATTTTGATCCTGAGTAACTATCAACTGATTTTCCAGGTTCACATTCTGGTCCAGGAAGGACTTCTTCCCTAAAAACCACATCTCTACTAATTATACATTTCTTGGTTTCTAGATTCCAGAACTTATAACCTTTTACTCCCTCTGGATATCCAAGAAATAGACACTTTACAGCTCTAGGTTTCAGCTTATCATCCTTTACATGAACATAAGATAGACACCCGAAAACTCTTAAGTTGTCCAGCTTTATAAGGTGTCCAGTCCATTTTTCTAAGGGCACCTTGAAACCTATGGCAGATAAAGGGGTTCTATTAATCAAATACACCACAGTATGTGTAGCTTTTGCCCAGAATTTTAGCTTAGAGTTTGATAGGATGCTCCTAACTTTGTCTAGGATGCTCCTATTCATTCTTTCACAGAGGCCATTCTGTTGTGGGGTATTTCTAACAGTTTTGTGCCTAACAATTCCATGGTTCTTACAGAAACTATTGAATTCATCATTCACAAACTCAAGACCATTATCCGTCCTAAGCCTTTTAAGTTTCTTCCCAGATTGAGTTTCAACCATTATTTTCCATTCCTTAAACCTAAGAAATGCCTCATCCTTAGTCTTCAGAAAATAAATCCAGACATGCCTAGAATAATCATCCACAAAGCTAATGAAATACCTACAGCCCCCTAGTGAGTAGTGTCTAGCTGGTCCCCATACATCTGAGTGAACATACTCAAGTGGTGAGCTTGAGTAATGCTTACCAGATCCAAATTTTACCCTGCACATTTTGCCAAAAATACAGTGTTCACAGAAGGTTAAGTTTCCAGTCTGATCCCCTCCTAACAGGTTCTATTTACTCAACTCATCTAACCCTCTTTCACTAACATGTGCCAACCTTTGATGCCACAGTGAGGTTTTATCCTGTGTTATTGGAGACCCTACAGTAGCTATGCCATAATCTGTCCTACCCTTTAACACATAGAGACCATTTTTCTTTTCACCTTTCATCACTATTAATGACCCTTTCATTACACTAAGACTTTCACTTGAAGCTTTGTAACTTAGTCCTATTGAGTCTAGGGTACCTAGTGATATTAGATTCCTCTTGAGGTCAGGGATGTATCTTACATCGGTGAGAGTTTTGGTTAGGCCATTGTGAAGGCTCAGCTTAACAGTACCTATGCCTTTAATGCCACATACTGCATTATTTCCCATCACAACCTCTCCACCATTTATAGTTTGAAAAGAGCTAAACCACTCCCTATTTGGTGTCATGTGGTAGGTACATCCTGTGTCTAAGATCCATTCTTCATTGTTTCTACCTTCAGAGATGACTAATACTTCTGAACTTTCATAACCTTCAGACACAACACTAGCACTGCCCTCTTCTTCCTCATTTCCATGCTTTTTCTTATTTTTTCTCTCAGGACAGTCCCTCCTAAGATGCCCTTCTTTGTGACAGAAAACACACTTCCACTTCCCATTTTTGGACTTAGATCTATTCCTATTTTGTCCCCCCTTTTTTCCAGTTTCTCTTTTCTGATCTACCCCTTACCATGAGACTTTCCCCATCACTGCCTAATGTCATTCTGTTCTCTCTATCCTTAGTTGTGATTGCTTCTACAACCTCTTCTAATTTAAGTGTCTGCCTACCATATTTTAATGTTTCTACAAAATTGGAGTAAGGTTTAGGTAGGGAATTTAGAATTACAGCCTAATCTTCATTATCAACCTCTACTGATATGCTTTCTAAATCCTGTATAAGTTTAAGAAACTCATCCTTATTGTCTTTTAAAGATTTCTGCTCATCCATTTTAAACCCAAACAATCTTTGTTTTAAATACAATCTAATAGGAATAGCTTTAGATTGGTACAGAGAATCTAACCTGCTCCAGATCTCAGCAGCAATTTTCTCCTTCTTCACTTCTCGTAGGACTTTGTCACCCAATCCTAGAATCAAGGAGCTCTTAGCTTTGTTGAGCACATCCTACTTCTCCGCTTTAGTCATGGTGTCAGGAAGCTCAGATTCCCCTTTCAGAGCTAATGCTAGTCCTTCTTTAATCAGCGCAACTTCCATTTTCATCTTCTAGAGTCCAAAATCATTGTCCCCTCTAAACTTTTCGAGTTTAAATTTAGTGGACATGTTTTTGGAATAAGATTTTCAACGACAAAAAATGAATTTCAAATAACCCTAACTCAGATTCGAACTAGGCTCTGATACCAATTTGTAGTGACTAATTAGGACTTTCAGCAATATTGATCAAATCAATCAATGAGCTAAAACAATCTTCTCAATCAACAAGCAATCAAATAAGAGATTAATTAAAGCATGAAACTAAACAGAAAAAACAATTGACATAGGGGATTTATAGTGGTTCGGCTAAGGAAGCCTACATCCACTCTTCAAGGCACACTCTAAGATATTTCATTAATCAAGAGAACCAAAGGTTACAAAGAGTAAACAATCAAAGAATAACAAGAAAGAACACACCCGTTTCAGCCCTCTCTCTACACCCTCTATATTCGCACAAAACGGTCAGAAATTTATACACATCAAGACCCCATTGATCATCTTCCAGTGCCCCTCTAAGATCTGCAGTTTGTTAGAGCAGCACTAGAATCTTCTCGTTAGGGTGAGAAGGAACCAGGGAAAAGAAAAGGGGTGAGTGTGAGTTTGTTGCAACAAAATGAGATGCGTGTGCTGAAGGTGGGCACTTATCTTTGATATCCAAAACGACACCGCATCAGCTTAAACTTAAATCCATTTCCTTTGAGTGAAGTTGACTCCACCGTGGCAATTTCAAGCCACATCAACATCACAAAGATGTTCACTACAAAAAAAAAAAAAAAAAAAAAAAAAAGAGATAAATCACAAATGCAGGGAGATTGTAAACCAATAATAAAACAAAATGAATATCAAAGAAAATTTAGTTTTCTGAATACAATAGGAACCATGGATGTGTACCTGTTGATTATGCACATAGTCCAAAAATGAAGGAACATTTGGATAGCGATACTGTTAAGCACTTTCAACTGCATGAGATTTTTGAAAGCAAATAATATCTCCATCTATAAGCTGTAACTGAGACAATGCCGGAGTTAACATTGTCAAAGGGAAAACAAATCACACCATGTTTGTTATGCATAACATTTACCTTGCTACCTCAAAATGTATATCTCTTTTCAATGGGTGTGCATTGTTGAAGAATGATTCAAAGCTTGACTTGGTCTTTGGTTTGTTAGTAGTGGTCCACATTTTTCTAAGTTTTGTTAGTCAAATAAGGGGTCTGATATTGTGGCTAGAATCCCGTTAGTAGCTGTAGTTGTTGAAGTAAATCTTTGTTAATTTGTTTCTAGTTGTAAGCCTATATATATAGGCACTTTCAGTTAGTAAATTAATGTGTAAGCTTCAATATTCTGCATTTCTTTTTATTATCCTCTTTGTTGCAACTTCTTATTCCAATACTCTGTTTTAAATCCCCAACATTTTTTGGTATCGAGCATGAGCATTGAATGAGTAGAGAGAGCTAAACACGTGAGTTGAGTGAAACACCTAAGAGACTATGGCTGGCAATGGAAATGCAATGAGTTTCGCAAAACGACTCATTCCTGTCTTTACGGGAAAAGGCTATGAATATTGGAGTATCAGAATGAAGACTCTCATCTCTCAAGATCTTTGGGACTTTGTAAAAAATAGGGTATGATGATTCTGATAACGAAATCAGATTGAAGGATAACAAAAAGAAGGATTCTAAGGCATTAGCAATCATCCAGCAAGATGTCCATGATAGTGTTTTCTCAAGAATTGCAATAGTGACTACATCGAAGCAAGCTTGGTTAAGTCTGTAGAAGGAGTTCCAAGGTGATTCAAAAGTAAGGCTGGTGCGACTACAATCTCTCCGTCGTGACTTTGAAACTCTGTATATGCCAAATACAGAATCAGTGCAAGATTTTTTGTCTCAAGCAATGGCAATAGTTAGTCAAATGCAATCCTACGGAGAGACGATTTCTGATCAAACAGTTGTTACAAAGGTATTAAGAAGCTTGACTCCAAAATTTGATCATGTAGTTGCCGCAATAGAAGAGTCAAAGGATTTGTCAGTTTTTTCATTTGATGAACTAATGGGATCTTTGCAAGCTCATGAGTCAAGAATCAATAGATCACTTGAAAAGAATGAAGAAAAGGCATTTCAAGTGAAAGTGGCAGCCACCAAAACTGGAGAAATTGAAAGTTGAATCAATAGGGGCCGTGGAAGTGGAGGATTTCGTGGTCGTGGTGGTCGTGGCAGAGGAAAAGGTAGAAGTCAATTTGACCAACAACAAAGGTTGTCCAGTGAGCAACGAAGCTACAGGAGTGGTATTCAATGCCATCATTGCAAAAAGTTTGGTCATAAGAAAGCGGATTGTTGGTACAAAGATCAACAAGTGAATTATGCATCAGAGAAAGGTGAAGAGAGTAAGCTTTTTATGGCCCATTTTGGTACTAATTATGAGTCAAGTGATGTGTGGTTTGTAGACAGTGGCTATTCAAATCACATGATAGGTATAAAATCCATGTTCAAAGAGCTTGATGAGACACGTAAGATGCAGGTCAAGCTTGGAAATGGAACAGAAATTCAGGTTGAAGGGAAAGGTACAGTGGCAATCAAAACTAGCCATGGTAAAGTAAAACTCTTGCACAATGTTCAGTTTGTACTTGATTTGGGATACAATTTATTAAGTGTTGGGCAATTAATGGCTGGTGGATATTAAGTCGCATTCGATGATGGTGCATGTGTTATTAAAGATAAGCATTCAAGGCAAACACTGATCAATGTTAACATGACTCAAAACAAAATGTTCCCACTAGAAGTCTCAAACGTGGGAAATTTTGTTCTTGTTGGTGGTGGAAAAGATGACTCGAAGCTATGGCATCTGCGATATGGGCATCTAAACATCAAGGGCCTGAAATTGCTGAGTGGAAAAGGTATGGTTCTTGGACTTCCAAAAATTGAATTTATTGAATTATGTGAAGGATGCATCTATGGAAAGCAAACTAGAAAGTCGTTTCCAATTGGAAAGGCTTGGAGGGCTTCAAGTTGTCTTGAATTGATACATGTGATTTATGTGGGCCTATGGACACTAAATCTTTTGGTGGGAGTCGTTATTTTTTACTCTTTACTGATGATTATAGCCGTATGAGTTGGGTTTATTTTTTGGAAAACAAGTCTGAAACACTTGAGAATTTCAAGCACTTCAAAGCCATGGTTGAGAAACAAAGTGGACTTTACATTAAAGTTCTCCGCACAGACAGAGGTGGTGAGTTCTTGTCCAAAGAATTTAACCATTTTTGTAAAAGAAATGGTATTCACAGAGAGTTGACAGCACCTTACACTCCGGAGCAAAACGGTGTCGCCGAGCGGAAGAATCGTATAGTTGTGGAGATGGCAAGAAGCATGTTACAAGCAAAGGGACTTTCAAATCAATTTTGGGTTGAAGTTGTGGCAACGTACTATCTATTGAATCTTTCACCCACAAGAGCAGTCTTGAATCAAACTCCATATGAAGCTTGGCTTGGTAAAAAACCATCTGTAAGTCACCTAAGAGTCTTTGGCTGTATTGCCTATGCTTTGGTCAATTCAAAAATTCCATCATAAACTTGATGAAAAATGCATTTTTGTTGGTTATTGTACACAATCCAAAGCATACCGGTTATATAACCCTCTTAGTGGCAAGATAATAATAAGCAGGAATATAGTATTTGATGAAGATGCAAGCTGGGATTGGCATGGAAGTGATTAGAACATGCAAAAACAGATTCCAATATACAATGGGACCTCTCCAAATGAAAGTCAAGAGCCATCTCTGTCAGCATCACCAAGCTTATCATCCTCAGCGTCACCAAGTTCATCATCCACAACCTTGAGCCAAAACACTACATACACCTCTGAAGAGTTTTCGGATGTGACACCACCAAGAAAGTTCAGATCCGTGAATGACATATATGAATCTTGTCATTTTGCTCCTGTTGTTTCAGATCCAATAACTTATGAAGAAGCAACAACAAAAGAAGAATGGCTACGAGCAATGAAGGAAGAGCTTATGGCAATCCAAAAGAATGAAACATGGGAGATGGTGGACTTACCTGAAGGCAAAAATGCAATTGGCTTGAAGTGGGTATTCAGAACAAAATATCATGCAAATGGAAGTATACAATGTTGAAGTAAATGATATTTTGCTGGAAATCATTTTGCATGGTCGGTTTGTAAGTTTGGCGCCAAGTTTTTGAATTAAAAGGGTTGTCTGTCATGTGCAGTTCCCATCCTTTTTTGGAAGTTATTTGAATGATGTTTTAGGTGAAGCAGTAGGTGATTAAGCCACAAAATCTCGGTGAATTTTGTGTTTGTTAAGAAGTGGTTTAAATTGTAGTATATTTAAAGATTATTTATACTTGAAAAGTAGTTGTATAGTGATGTATTAGGTTCATATATTTCTCTGTTTTGAATGAAAAACATGTCTTTTTGCATCGATTCTTTCTCTTCTGTTTTTGCTCTCTCTTATGCACAAATAACCTTCTTTCTCTTAGCTTTAGAACCCTGAAAAACCTACAATTGGTATCAGAGCCACTTTGATCCTTCATGACTAGAATACTAACTCAAAAAAGCTTCTCCATGGCATCCAGTTCTGCTCCAGTTTTCAACGGTGACCAGTACCATGTTTGGGCTGTCAAGATGAAAACATATCTGAGAGGCCATGGCTTGTGGCAATATGTGGAAGAGGAGAAGCAAGTTCCCCACCTTGGACCCAACCCGACGCTGAACCAGATGAGAGTTCATGAAGAAGAAGAAGCCAAAGCTCTAAGAGCATTGTCTTGTATACATTCAGTCGTGACAGATCAGGTCTTCTCCAGATCATGGCATGTGAGACACTTAAACAAGCCTGGGACACTCTCAAGGAGGGAGTAACCAGACAAGAAATATGCAGGTTCTAAACTTGAGAAGAGAATTTGAAGTACTCAAGATGCAGGAGGCAGAATCTGTCAAGGAATATGTGGACAGACTCATGGCTGTGGTGAACAAAATCAAGCTGCTAGGGGAAGAACTAACCAACCAGAGAGTGGTAGAGAAGGTCTTGGTCAGCTTACCTGAGAGGTTTGAAGCAAAAATTTCGTCCCTAGAGGACTCCAAAGATCTGTCCCAAATCAGCTTGGCTGAGCTGGTTCATTCACTTCAAGCCCAGGAACAAAGAAAGCAGCTGAGGCAAGAAGACTCAACTGAGACAGTCATGTATGTAGGTCAAAAAGGAAGAGTACAAGGAAGAGAAGACAAGAAATATAGTGGTGAAAAGAAAGGAAAAGAGAAGAGCTACAATCAAGGAGGGAAACGTGGTGGACAAAGATCATTTCCTCCATGTGTGCACTGCAAAAAGAAGAACCATCTAGAATATAAGTGTTGGTCCAGACCTGGCATACAATGCAGGTCATGCAAGAAGTATGGACACATAGAAAAAGTGTGTAAAAGTAAAGGAAATCAGCAGGAGCAGCAAGCTGCAGTGGTGGAGGTCCAGCAACCAAATCCAGAAGCATAACAACTCTTCATGGCTTCATGCACAAACCACAACATTTGTGGTGATGTATGGCTGATTGATAGTGGTTGTACAAACCACATGACTCCAAATCTGTCAAGTTTTGTGAGCATTGATAGGTCTTTCCACTCCAAAGTTAAGATTGGCAATGGAAAATTTGTGGAAGTCAAAGGAAGAGGTAAGGTTGCTGTCCCAACTCCATTAGGCACTAAATATATTGCAAATGTTCTCTATGTACCTGAAATAAACCAAAGCTTGCTGAGTGTGGGTCAAATGTTAGAAAAGAACTACTCCTTACACTTCCAAAACATGTCTTGCATAGTAGTAGACAACTTAGGGAATTAGTTGATGAATGTGAGAATGCTAGGGAAAAGTTTTCCAATTGAATGGAAAAACTCAGCTTTACATGCCTTGTCTACAAAATGTGCTGAAACTGAAGTTTGGCACAAAAGATTTGGGCATTTTCATTATTCTGGTCTTAAGGAAATGAGGAGGAGAGAACTTGTTCAAAGTATGCCTGAAATTGAGGAGAAGGAAGGGGTATGTCAAGTCGCATGGCCGGGGAAAATCAGTAGGCAACCATTTCCAGCAAATCAATCCTGGAGAGCTGCTGAAAAGCTTCAGCTTATACACACAGATGTGTGTGGTCCAATGCAGGTGCCTTCTCTGAATGGCGGCAGGTATTTTTCTTGTTTATAGATGACTTCACCAGGTGTCTTGGGTCTACTTCCTAAAACAAAAAGGTGAGGTGGCTGCAATGTTTAAGGTGTTTAAGCAAATGGTTGAAAATGAAACTGGTTTGAGTTTGAAAACCATCCGGAGTGACAATGGTTCAGAGTATACCTTCAAATCAATTTCAAGAACCGTGTGCAGGGTCTGGAATAAAGCACCAACTGAGCTCCCTTTACACACCACAGCAAAATGGTGTGAGTGAAAGGAAAAACAGAATAGCAATGGAAATGGCAAGATGTATGCTGTTTGAGAAAAAACTGCCAAAATTTTTACGAAATGAAGCGTGAATACGGCATCTATCCACTCAACAGGCTGCCAACTAAAGCCTTGGATAACAAAACACCATTTGAGGCTTGGTATGGAGTAAAGCCAAGCATCAACCACCTCAAAGTGTTTGGAAGCATTTGTTATGCTCACATTCCAGCCAACAAGAGGAGTAAGCTGGATGAGAAGGCTGAAACTGGAATTTTTGTTGGTTATAGCAGCTTATCCAAAGCATATAGGATTTACAATCCTAAGACCAAAAAATTCCTGGTTAACCGTGATGTAAAAGTAGATGAAGAAGGGCTGTGGAACTGGGACAGAAATGAGATTGAAGGGAGTAATATGCAAGAACAAGGAGGAGACTTGATAGCTACTCAGGATGCTCCAGTTTCGATTCATTGAAGGTCGATTCTCCGATGGGGAAGTAGACCTTTGGCTGAAATTTATGACGATGCAACTTGGCCTTGATGGAACCATCATGTTATGCTGAAGCAGTCCAAGTTAAAGAGTGGAGGACAGCAATGGATGAAGAATTTGACATGATAGAGAAGAATGCAACCTGGGAACTTGTAACCAGACCTATCGGAAGAAAAATCATTAAGGTGAAATGGATTTATAAGAAGAAACTGAATCCTGATGGTTCAGTTAACAGACACAAAGCAAGGCTTGTAGTGAAGGGTTATGCACGAGTTTGGGGTGGACTTTACTGACACTTTCGCACCAGTTGCAAGGCTTGACACCATCAGAATTCTACTTGCAATTGCAGCCCATTTCAAGTGGAAAGTCTTCCAAATGGATGTGAAATCTGCTTTCTTGAATGGGTGGCTTAATGAAGAGATCTTTGTGGAGCAACCTGAAGGGTATACGGTTGAAGGGCAAGAAGATAAAGTGTATCTCCTTAGGAAGGCTCTTTATGGATTAAAACAGGCCCCTAGGGCTGGCACGAGAATCAATAAGTTCTTGATGAGTTTGGGGTTTGAAAGAAGTCCAAATGAGCACACCCTATATGTTAGAGAGGTTGATGATGAAAGGATATTTGTATCCTTGTATGTTGATGACCTTCTGGTGACAGGGACTGACTCCACTAGGCTGCTGGATTTCAAGAGAGAGCTGCACAAGGAATTTGAGATGACCGATTTAGGGGAGGGGATGAGTTTCTTTTTGGGAATGGAAGTATGGCAGTCTCCTTATGGGATATTTATCTCCCAAGAAAGGTATGCTAATGAACTTCTCAAAAAATTTGCAATGGAGAATCGCAAACTGTCAACACACCTCGATGCAAAATGTGAAGGCGTGTAAAAATGATGGTCTTGCTAAGGTTGATGAAACTAAGTCTGAAGCATAGTTGGGTGCTTGTTGTACTTGACTGCAACAAGGCCAGACATTATGTTTGCAGCAAGTTTACTCTCTAGGTTCATGAATGAGCCAAGTGAGCTGCATTTGCAAGCAGCAAAAAGAGTCCTCAGATACATTAGAGGATATCCAGACTTGGGAATATGGTTTAAGGAAGCTAAAAATTTCAGTTTGCATGGTTTCACTGAGAGTGATTGGGGTGGCTCCTTGGATGACATGAAAAGCACCTCTGGATATGTTTTCTTTGTGAATGCAGGTGCCATAAGCTGGAATTCAAAAAAGCAAGAGGTGGTAGCACAATCCACTGCTGAAGCTGAATATGTAGCTGCTGCTGTTGCATTCAACCAGTTAGTTTGGCTGAGAAAGATCTTGAAAGACTTAAGGCTGGAACAGACTCAAGGAAATGTGCTGCACTGTGACAACCAATCAGCAATTGCTATGTCCAAGAATCCAGTACTCCATGGTCGCACAAAGCATATCAGAATCAAATATCATGCAGTGAGAGAGGCAAAGCAAGATGGTGAAGTAAATCTGATTCATTGCAGGGGAGAGGAGCAAGTGGCTGACATAATGACCAAACCCTTAGGCAGATCCAAGTTTGAAGAATTAAGATTCAGACTTGGAGTTTCCAGCAAAAATATCAAGGAGGAGTGTTGAAGTAAATGATATTTTGCTGGAAATCATTTTGCATGGTTGGTTTGTAAGTTTGGCGCCAGGTTTTTGAATTAAAAGGGCTGTCTGTCATGTGCAGTTCCCATCCTTTTTTGGAAGTTATTTGAATGATGTTTTAGGTGAAGACAGCCGGTGATTAAGCCACAAAATCTCAGTGAATTTTGTGTTTGTTAAGAGTGGTTTGAATTGTAGTATATTTAAAGATTATTTATACTGAAAAGTAGTTGTAACAGTGATGTATTAGGTTCATATATTTCTCTGTTTTGAATGAAAAACGCAGACTGTTTTTGCATCAGTTCTTTCTCTTCTGTTTTTGCTCTCTCTTATGCACAAATAACCTTCTTTCTCTTAGCTTTAAAACCCTGAAAAACCTACATACAAAAGCACAAAGCTAGGCTTGTGGCGAAGGGATATGCGTAGCAATATGGTATTGATTTCGAAGAGACTTTTTCTCCAGTAGCTCGTTTTGAAACTGTGAAAATTGTCTTAGCCTTGGCTGCACAATTACGTTGGCCTGTTTTTCAGTTTGAAGTCAAATCTGCGTTTTTAATGGAAATTTACAAGAAGAAGTTTATGTAGCTCAACCTAAAGGTTTCATAGCAGAAGGCAAAGAAGCAAAGGTATACAAGCAACGAAAGGCGTTGTATGGATTGAAGCAGGCTCCACGGGCATGGTATAGTAAAATTGATAGATATTTTCCAGCAAAGTGGGTTCATAAGGAGTGAGAATGAGCCAACTCTTTACTTGAAAAAGGAAGGTAAAAATGATTCATCATAGTGTGTCTTTACGTTGATGATATCATTTACACAAGCTCTTCTGACTCCCTTGTGGCTGAGTTTAAATTGCAAATGATGAATGAGTTTGAAATGTCATATATGGGTTTACTACATTATTTTCTTGGCCTTGAAGTACAAGCAGCAAAAAATGGAATTTTTATTTCACAGAGAAAATATGCCAAGGATCTTCTCAATAAATTTGGCATGCTCAACTGCAAATCTATAGCTACGCCAATGAACATTAATGAGAAATTGCAGCTTGAAGATGGAGTGCAAATGGCTGATGCTAAAAGTTTCAGAAGTTTAGTCGGAGGCTTGATTTATCTAACTCACACTCGGCCCGATATTGCATTTTCTATTGGTATGATTTCCAGGTTTATGCAACATCCTTCAAAGCAACATTTTGGAGCAGCAAAGGGGTCTTGCGTTACATTGCAGGAACTATGGATTATGGAATCTGGTATTCAAAAGTTTCCAATTTCAGATTATGTGGGTTCACTGACAACGATTGGGCAAGTTCGTTAGATGATAGGTGGAGTATTTTAGCAAATGTTTTCAGTCTTGGATCAGGAGTGATCACTTGGAGCTCAAAGAAGCAAGCCACAACAGCATTGTCTTCTTCAGAAGCAGAATACGTTGCAGCAACCTCAGCAGCTTGTCAAGCTATTTGGTTAAGGAGAATATTAGCAGAACTTCATCAAAAGCAAGAAGGAGCAACGACAATATTCCGTGACAACAAAGCAACAATCTTCATGACAAAAAATCCAATTTTTCATGGCAGAACAAAGCATATTGATATTCGTTTCCATTTCATCCGAGATTTGGTTGCGAAGGAGGAGATAACTTTGAAACATTGTAATACAAATGACCAATTGGCAGATATACTTACCAAGCCTCTGCCAAGAGGGAAGTTTGTTTACTTCAGATTTCAACTTGGTGTTTGTAGCTTTGAATCACAGGGGAGTGTTGAAGAATGATTCAAAGCTTGACTTGGTCTTTGGTTTGTTAGTAGTGGTCCATATTTTTCTAAGTTCTGTTAGTCAAATAAGTGGTCTGATATTGTGGCTAGAATCCCGTTAGTAGCTGTAGTTGTTGAGTAAATCTCTGTTAATTTGTTTCTAGTTGTAAGCCTATATATATAGGCACTTTCAGTTCAGTAAATTAATGTGTAAGCTTCAATATTCTGCATTTCTTTTCATTATCCTCTTTGCTGCAACTTCTTATTCCAATACTCTGTTTTAAATCCCCAACATGCATATCACAATGGGCTCAAACCTAAGTTCCTGAATATCAAAGCATGAGTAAGCTACCATCCTCAAAATAATGCATACAACCATGCAAATTTAAATATGACATGCTAATTCCTTATCAAATAAACCTACGTTCCAATACAACCTCTAGAATGGACTTAAACCACAAAATCCAGTCACTAGAGATCTTAGCTCTCAGACAATATTAAAAGTCAACCCTTAATTCACTAGTCACTCCAAATAACCAAAGCATGGAGAGACAGACAAGTGGACTTGAGACAAGTTGCATACCAGCAAGTACCCTACACACTCTATGGCAGGGAGCAGGGGCGGATCCAGCCCACTTTTGGGTGCGCCACCTCAAATTTTTTTTAAATACTAACATATATAATTTTTAGATTTTGGCCCACCCTAACAAAAAATATTAATATGTAATTAGTTTTTATTTTGGCCCACCCTAAAAATTTTTTTTGGATTTGCCACTGGCAGGGAGCACCTAATTATCATAATTCTCATAGGCAAGGATGACATTGGCTTCAAGTCCAAGCATAACTAAAGGAGATCATCTCCAAGAAATTCTTAAACTACTCAGCTTGAGTTCGCCACAATTCATTTTGCCAAATATTCCATCGGATTACCAGTACTCTTCACAAAAAGCCTTCCAACATAGCTGTTAGCATAGAAAAAAACATACTCCTCACAAACACAAATATACAATAGAAAACAACAAAGTATCGTAGCTCTTCTTTCGCAGGGTCATAAAGCTTGAAGAAAAGTAATATATCTTCTTTTGTCTTGTCAGGTGGAGCAATAGGCTGTAAATCCTGAACAGAAAATACAAACGTAAATAACATTTGTTTTGATTGGTAAGCAACTCTAAATTAAATATTTTTGAGGGCTGTTTAGCTTCAGGTAATTTTGGTATTATCATAACTGTGCAGATAGCTATAGAAATCAGCATATAGACTTTATAGTAGTAGCCTCACTGAGGGATGCTTCTATTCTGCTAGTGGACACCTGTCCCCAAGTAGATTTTCAATCATTTTTTGTCGAACAAGCAATTTCGTATCCTTGTGAGTGTTAACAAGATAATTCATTAAGATAACATATAGTCACATAAGAGATTATCATCACATTGACTTTGCTCGAACGCCAAGAGGTTGTTCATTACATATGCCTATCACGCTACATATACTGAGTTGTGGAATTTCCAAATATTCCATCACAGAATTTATTAATTTATTTTTTGCTTTTGTAATAAATTTTTAATAAGTACTTATTGAAATTTAATTATTCATTTTAAACATTAATTTCAGCATAAATTTAAATTTCTTATTAAAAAATTAAAAATTAATGGGAAAGAAGCATTTATTAACACTAACAATATTAAAAAGAATTTAAAAATTAATGTATTCCACGATATTTTGGACTCTTTCTTGAGCACAACCATAATCTTTTTTAATTTTAGTCCTCTTCTTATGTTTGGCTCTTCTTTTGGGAGAACGAGACTGTACTAAAATTTGTCCTACTGCACTCTTCTTGTTTAGTCTCAACCATAATCCTAAATTGATCGTTTTTATTTCCCTAAAAATCTTTTTGTATGATGAAATAAAATCAGAAAAAATAATATAAACGTAAAATTGTTTGAAATATTTAAATTAATTTTCTTGGATTTGTGTATATTATTAATCATATATATGTTTATATTGAAAAAATGAAGATTATTATAAACACTTAGAGGGTCATTTATCTTTCTTTTCTTTGACTTTGGCATGTTGGTGTTTTCACATCGTCTTTTATTATGACCCAATTTCCCATATATTCCACAAGTGGTGGTCAATTTATTTCCTTCATCTTTGTCCTTCTCCAACCATCTACTACCTTTGTCAATCACCCTTTGTACACTCTGAGGTATCGAATTGTTCCATTTTTCAGCCTCAACTCTTCTATCATCAATCCTTTGCATAGTCATGGTCCCTATCATCTCAAGCATGCTCATAATTGGTAAGGTCCTAGATTCATTGAGCCAAGCATTCCAAGATTTGGACATATTGTTAGTCGTGTGATCAACCTTCAATTCAGGATTGAAAGCATGCTTGGATCACTGTTTTATTGGGATCTTCCTGAGGTAGTTAAATGCATTGATGTTAATGGTCCTTATCCATGGCTTTGTTGAAGTTCAGCATCTAAGGTAGCTAAGGCCACCGTAGCTAGAAGCCTTCTCATACCATCTTTCGAAGTCGATGAATCTAGCTCTGCAGAATACTATGGGGTTGAGATGTTAGTTAAGAAATAAAGAGTTCCTCCGCTGAATACAAGGAGCCTTACCTAATTCTTAACAGTTGAAACAAATTTATCTCAAATTGTTGTTTTAACATTTAACTCACATGTGTTAGAAAAATCAAACAATCGGGTTGAAGCAATATCACACAACAAATAAAATTGAGACACGAAATTTACGTGGAAAACTCTCAAACAAATTGAGAGAAAAACCACAGGCAAGTAAAGAAGGATTTCCACTATAGTAAAATATGAGTTACAACAACTTATCTCTAAATACAAGGAGAAAAACAAATAAACTTCTCTCTTGAAATAGGAGAAATAACTTTTTGCTACAACAAAAGGAAGGAGAAAATTCTACAAGTGGTCACACCTCTCTCTATTAAGTTCCTACACTCCTATTTATAGAAGCGCAATGGTGGTTCCTTAGCAATTAAGGCTTCCTACCATCTTTGACTGCCACCTTTGATAGTCACCATCTTTGACAGCCACCTTTGATAGCCAACCATCTTTGACAACCACCATCTTTGCCACCATCTTTGACAGCCACCCTCTTTGACAGCTCAAGTTGTAAAAATTGAGTTTACAACTCACATTCTCCCACTTAAAGTCACTTTTTACTATTCCTCAATCCTTTCTGAACTTGCCACTTTCATGTTGCTTACGGCTTTAACAAGCCATAGGAGGATCTACACCATATAAATTTGTCAGCGTTGATTGGTTTTGTCATGACATGTGCCAAGTTGTCTTTTGTGTGAATCTTTTGCATTTTCACATTGCCTTCTTCTACTACTTCTCGAACAAAATGATACTGAACACCTATGTGTTTTGTTCTGGAATGGAAAACTGGATTTCTTGCAATATAAAAGGCACTCTGACTATCACATTACAAAGAAATTTTATCTTGTTTGTGTCCGATTTCTTCCAGTAGTCTTTTAATCCAAACTGCTTCCTTACAAGCTTACGTAGCTGCCATATATTCAGCTTCAATTGTAGATAAGGCCACAACAGTCTGTAACTTTGATACCCAGCTTACTGCACCTCCTGCAAGTATGAACACATAGCCTGTAGTAGATTTTCTGTTATCGACATCTCCTACAAAATCTGAATCAACATAGCTTCTGATAGTAAATTCTGATCCTTCATAACATAATGCAACGTCTAAGGTTCCTTTAACGTATCTAAGGATTCTCTTAATAGCGTTCCAATGCTCTTTACCAGGATTTTCCATAAATCAACTGACCATGCCAACTACTTGAGTAATATCTGGTATCGTACAAGTCATGGCATACATAAGACTTCCCACTGCTGATGCATATGGTCCTCGAGACATTTCCATCCTCTCTGCTTCATTGCTAGGACTCATACTTGAGGATAATTTAAAATTGACAGGAACTAGGGTAGAGATTGGCTTACGATCTTGCATATTGAAGCGCTGCAAGATTTTCTTGAGGTAATTCTTTTGAGAAAGCCAAATTTTCTTGTCTTTTCTGTCTGGGTGAATTTGCATCCCTAGAATCTTGTTTACAGGTTCTAAATCCTTCATATCAAACTCCCTAGCCAATTGTGCCCTTAATTCTTGGACTCGATCTTTGTTGGAACCTGCTACCAACATGTCGTCCACATATAACAGCAAAATAATGAAGTTATCATCTTTAAACCTCTTGTAATATGTACAATGGTCTGAACTTAGTCTGTTGTATTTGAGGCTAATAATGAAGGAATCAAATCTTTTGTACCAACATCTTGGCGCCTGCTTTAGACCGTACAGAGATTTGGTTAACCTACAAACCAAGTTTTCTTTTCCTTTTTCTTCAAACCCTTCTGGTTGGAGCATGTAAATCTCTTCTTCAAGTTTTCCATGAAGAAAAGCAGGTTTTACATCTAATTGTTCTAGATGTAAATCAAAACTAGCACACATAGCCAAGACTACTCTAAAAGTTATTAGTCTAACAACGGGAGAAAATATCTCATTAAAATCAATACCTTCTTTCTGAGCATATCCTTTCACCACCAATCTTTCACGATATCGCTCCACTTGGTTGTTGCTATCTCGTTTGATTTTATAGACCCATTTGTTATTGATAGCTGTTCGTCCAGGTGGTAGTGACACAAGTTCCCATGTCTTGTTTTTGTGCAAAGCTTCTATTTCTTCTTGCATTGCGGTCATCCACAGAGAAACATCAGGAATGTTTAAGGCCTCTTGGAAAGTTGATGGCTCTCCATCTTCAATTAGAAGACAATATGCAGAATTACTTGCCATAACATACCCTGAGTGCCACGATGGTTTTCTTGTCTAACGTGTTGATTGTTTGAACTTCCATATCATTGGACTCATCTAAGTCTTGTCCTTCGTGCTCTGGTTCTGCTTCAGAAGAATCTTCATATTTTGACTTATCTTTTGTCTGAACAGTAGTAGTCTCTGTTGGAGTGCTATCATTTTCTTCACATTGTAGTTGATTATCTACAAATATCACATCTCTACTGATAATAACCTTATGGGCAGTGGGATCCCATAGGCGATACCCCTTAACTCCATCAGCATATCCCAAGAATATGCATTTCCTAGACTTTGGATCCAGCTTTGTTCTTTCTTGGGAATTATACATCACGTATGCAGGACATCCAAAGACATGTAAAGAAGAATATTCTGCTGGCTTACCAGTCCACATCTCCATTGGTGTCTTCAAATTAATTGCAGTTGATAGTGACCGATTTATTACATAACAGGCGGTTTTGACTGCTTCTGCCCAGAATGACTTTGCTAGACCTGCAGTTCTCAACATAGCTCTCGTTTTGTCTAGTAGAGTTCTATTCATCCGCTCTGCTACACCATTTTGCTGAGGTGTATGTGCAACAGTAAATTGCCTCTGAATGCCCTCTTGCTTGTAGAATCCAAGAAAGTTGTTATCAATATATTCTCCTATATTATCTTTCCTCAAACATTTGATCCTTTTTCCAGATTCAAGTTCCACTTGCGCTTTGAAGTCTTTAAATATTGGAAACACATCTGACTTCTTCTTGATTGGGTACACCCACAATCTCCTAAAGTAATCATCAATAAATGATACAAAATATTTTGCTCCTCCTAGGGACATCTCTGGTGACTCCCACACATCAGAATGAATCAAGTCTAGAATGTGTTTACTTCTAGCAGTAGATCTGTCAAACTTTAATCTATGTTGCTTACTTGTAACACAATATTCACAGAAAGGTAAATTTACCTGCTTGAGCCTTGGTATGAGATTATGTTTAGCGAGAATCTGCAAACCTCGTTTGACATGTGGCCTAATTTGCGATGCCATATTGCTGTTGAATATTCTTCACTAGTTGATGCTACTAAAGTGTTTGCCTCCTGAACGTATCTCCCAAAAGCATGTATAGATTCGCCGCAATCTTTTCTGCTTTCATTACTACAAGCGCGCCTTTGACAATCTTTATGATCCCATTTTCTATATGAGTCTTGCAACCGAGGTCATCCAATTGTCCAAGAGACAATAGATTTTTCTTCAAGCCCTTCACGTGTCACACCCTTTGGATAGTGCGAATTATACCATCGAACAACTTTAATTTGATGGTACCAATGCCAACAATTTCCAAGGCATGATCGTTACTCATAAACACAGATCCTTCAGAGATAGGTTTATATGTCTGAAACCAATATCGGTGAGAGGTCATGTGCCAAGTTGCTCCTGAATCCAGTATCCACACATCAGTGAGCTGCTTTTTGCCTTTGGAATCGGTTTCTGCTTCGATGAATAAAATTTCTCCATCATCAAAGGTACTTGCAACACATCCTTGAGAATTTGTTGCCTTAGGAGTCTTCTTCGTACTCTTTTTGTGATGCCAACAATCCTTCTTGACATGCCCTTTCTTGCCACAGTGGTAACACTTGACATTTTTCTTACTTCTTGACTTTGATCTACCATGATTGTGACTCCCACTAGAGCCTCGTTCCATTGATCTTTTTCTCATCATTAACAAGGCATCTGCTTGCTGTGAGCTGGCTGATCTATCTTCCTTATTTTTGCGCCTGGATTCCTCTTCTAAAACAGCAGCTGCAAGTTCATCAAAAACTAGATAATCCGTGGGAACATTATTTGTCAAGTTAATAATAAGTTGATCATATGAATCAGGTAGACTTTGGAACAGAATCTCGACACATTCATTTACTGCTATATTGTAGTCCAACACTGAAAGTTGGGAAAATAGCTTATTCAGGTTGTTGATGTGATCTGTCACTGATGTAGATTCACTCATTCGAAAAGTATAGAGTCTCCTTTTTAAAAAGATCTTATTGTGAAGTGACTTGACCTCGTACAATCTGGTAAGTGCATCATAGATTTCCTTGGTGACTCATTTTCTGCAACGCTGGATAGGACGGAATCTGCCAACGCTAGATGCAAGCTGGACATAGCATTGTCATCCATCTCCTTCCATTTTTAATTAGTTACTCCATCTGGTTTAACACCTCTAATTGCTGCTAAGCAATTATCTTTCCTCAATATTGCCTTTATCCTCAATTTCCAAAGGGAGAAATTGACTCTGTTTAATTTCTCAATTTCGAACTTTGTTGCCATGGCGATGACTACGATTTGCTTCTTAACTTGAACCGATTTCCACCTTTTACCGTGAACAATACCCGCAACCTGGCTCTAATACCACTGTTAGAAAAATCAAGCAATCGGGTTGAAGCAATATCACACAACAAATAAAATTGAGACACGAAATTTACGTGGAAAACTCTAAAAAAATTGAGAGAAAAACCACGGGCAAGTAAAGAAGGATTTCCACTATACTAAAATATGAGTTACAACAACTTCTCTCTAAATACAAGGAGAAAAACAAATAAACTTCTCCTAATAACTTTTTGCTACAACAAAAGGAAGGAGAAAATTCTACAAGTGGTCACACCTCTCTCTATTAAGTTCCTACACTCCTATTTATGAAAGCGCAATGGTGGTTCCTTAGCAATTAAGGCTTCCCACCATCTTTGACAGCCACCATCTTTGACTGCCACCTTTGACCGCCACCATCTTTGACAGCTACCTTTGATAGCCACCATCTTTGCCACCATCTTTGACAGCCACCATCTTTGACAACTTGTTGTAAAAAGTGAGTTTACAACTCACAACATGGACTAGATAGATAAAACCAAGAGATGGGCAAAGTGAAGTGACTAGAACCAAGATATATAATCAGATATAAGCTGCATCACATGTATAACATGTGAAGTTACCGCTTGACCAAAAAGCATAATCTGATATGTAAGAGTTCGACATTAATATTTAAGTCTAACAAAAACAAATTCAGTATTCTCAACTTCTGAGACTTCCCTAGGAAACAAGCTTAGGATCTAAACTACGGAAAATTTACAAAAAAGGAGAAACTAAGAGGCATCGAGAAATAAAACAAAGAGGAGAAGAACATGTGAATTTTGTTCTGTAAAGTAGAAAAGTGTAAACATCTAGGATTCCCCAAAAGCAAAGGGCCAGAGTACCCACACTCCCATCTCTATCCCAAAACAAACTTGGTGGTTCATTAACCCTTGACAAAATTTGAAAATTTAATTCCCCAAAATAAGTACCAATCTATGCTCTTTCTAGTCAAAACAGAAGGCCTGCTCCTCATAAATAGAATTGAAACCAAAAATCTACTCTTAATATGTAAATATACTCCATTCCATACCTACCTAAAAAAAAAAAAAATTGCATTCAACATCAGTAATATCTCAAGTTTCTAAAATAAAAGTTAATATCCAAAGTTGGGAAGAGCAAAATCTCTAAAACAAATTATATTCCTAAGAAAGCAAGAACACAAACACCTTAGGCAGAAAGCTAAATTGTAACACTTAAAACCTGAGATGTTACATGCACTTGCAACAAAATAATAACTTGTAAATGTTACAAAACATTGCATTGCTGCAAAAATGAAAGCACTGAAGAGAGGCAGTTAAACCAAAGCTATAATAGTTGATGCAGATACCGAAAGCAAACTCAAAAGGCATCAACTTTAAACTAATAAAACTATTTGTAACCTCAACAAGCAAGAAGAGACACCAAGATATAAAGAAACAAGCAAGAATGAACATAAAGTTAATCAAAGTTAGGCATACCAGTTCATATTACAAAACCCAAATGAAAGAAAATACCCAAAAAAAAAAAAAACCCCAAAAGCTAGAGCAACTAGCCTTAATGCTAGCACAGTCAAAGCCTTTGTGTGGCTAAAAGATCGAAACTTTCAATGACCCTCTAGTTTCTTTCCACTAAAAACCTTGGTAATGCCGCTTTGTTAAAGGAAATGAAGTTTATTTTTGTGTGTTGTGAAAGACAAACAGTCAAACACCAAGCCAATTTTTTTTTTTAAATGAAAATAAGAAGTTATTAAGCATATTTTTTATCTGAATAAAAACAAAAATAATAATAATTAAAAAAATAATTGTAAAAATTATTAAAAATGTACACTAAAATTTACCTTTTTCTAGTAATTTTTATTATTATTACATCTTTTAATTTTCCTCTGTTGGGGATTGGATTACCCATTTTAACGTGCAACGGAATATTACCAAGTTGATTAAGAGATTTTCAGTTTTTAACCACAACAAACATAGGTGCATAAAGTAAAGAACACAGTCATATACATGATTCGGCTAAATCCACTTTTAGCCTACATCCATGGGACCTTGTCCTGATCGAAGCAATCCACTAAATTAAAAACACATTACAATATATAGTTCAAAGCTAATCTAAGTTATGGTAAAAAGAACTCACTATTAAACTTTACACTTAACACCACACTGAATCCTTAACATGTAGCAACTCATTGAAGCTTCCTCTCGTTGGGAATACACCCGAAAACAGCTTGTAAACCAACCAAGCTTCAAGCACCAACGCCACGCACCAGCATTAGTAGAGGAACCACGTTCCAACAGTCATCAAATCTATGTTTGATATGGTAAGGTTTTGGCACAAAATGAACAATGAACCTTGAACCTTAAGAGAAAGAATACTCTAAAAAATTCAGAATAAAATAAAATAAGAGATCACTACAAGAAAAATGGCTTTCGGCGTCTAGCAAAGTTAGATGCCAAAAGTAAAATTTAGACGCTAAATCTCTTGTGCGTCTAAATTTTGAGTCACCACGTAGTTGCAAAATCGCTGTCGCAGAAAGTATGGGCGTCTAAATTGTTGGTTAGACTCGGAAAGTTTTTTTGGCAACTAGCAAATTAGTCGCTATTTGCTGGTTGAAACAGTCCCCCTGCTTAGACGCTAATTGTTCAAGGGTAATTGGGTAAAATGGTATTGCTACTAATCAATTAGTTGCAAATGTACCTATTACTGTCTAATAATTTGTTGCGAATGCCACAAAATTTAGACGCTGAATGTGTAAGGGTAATTTTGTAAAAGGTTTTCGCAACTATTTTATTAGTGGATGAATGTATCTTTTGGTGACCAAAATTTGGTGGTTAATTCTTATACTTTTAGATGCTGAATGTGGAATCCAAAAGGTTTTCGTGACTATTTTATTAGTGGACGAATATATCTTTTGGTGACCAAAATTTGGTGGTTAATGCTAATAATTTTAGACACTAAATGTGGAATCCAAAAGGTTTTCACAACTATTTTATTAGTGGATGAATGTATCTCTTTGATGACCAAAAATTAGTGGTTAATTCTAATCATTTTAGACGCTGAATGTGGAATCCAAAAGGTTTTCGCGACTATTTTATTAGTGGACAAATGTATCTTTTGATGACCAAAATTTAGTGGTTAATTCTAATAATTTTAGACGCTAAATGTGGAATTCAATTATGATAAATTACTTTTTGGTACTAAAAAATTAGTTGCTGAATGTGTTTTTTTTTCAGAAAATAATTAGTGGCAAAAGCATTTCGTATTGACCTAGTTTATAAATTCAACATCAACAAAATAATTGATTCAACATCAACAAAATAATTGACACAACATAAAAATCTGATCACTCAATAAAAATCCAAAATGCACTATCACTTGTGCATTAAAAAAAAAAAAAAAAAAGCATGCACCCACATTTTCATCACTAGCTATCTATCTGTGCATAACTAACAAAAAAATGCCCATCCCATGTACACCATCTAACTGATATATGCAAACAATCCTAAAAAAATGGTCCTACCCCCATGTCAAAAATATCTACTGCCCATATAACAAAAAACTAACCATCAATATTGGTACCATCAATATTGGTACCATCTCAAGTACCACTAGTTGAGGTTTTTGAAATAGCTGTAGCTGATGAGGACGAGTCTTCATCAATTGGAGATGGCGATGGCCATCGAGTTAGAACTTTACCAGATTGTTGTAGTTCAAGGGCTATAGTTAGTTGCTTCATCATCTTCCAACAGGACAAATTGTTGTTGTTCAAGGCTTTTTATTTTCTGTTTTTGTTGATCAAATAAGATAAGCTGCTCCTCCAACTGTTTAATCTTATTTTCTTGTTCTTGCACTATGTACCTTAACTTTGCTTCTGCTGCAGTATCATGATGCTCAGTTTGTGAAAATGCAAAATTTTGGTTAAATCCAGAAGCTTTACCCAGAACTTCTTCACATATTTTTGCTTCTGTTTTTTCACTTTCCCCTGCTTGTGTTTCATCTTCCAGCTCTATCATTTTTTTCCTACAATCAATTCAATGCATAATCAATAAGTCAACCAAGAAACTAAATAATTACGAATAAATTATAATTATTCTAGGGTTATAAAACATGTGACAAAAACTTATGAAATAGCAACATAAAAGAAAGACTACTCAAAGTTCAAAGAATATACTGCAACACCAAACAAAAATAAAATTGATGGAGTAGAAAAGCAAGTATCTCACAAATTATCAAACTAAATTCAATTCCCTAGTTTTAAATTTTAAAGTTAAATATTTACATAAGTTTAAAAACAAGCTAACATAAATTAAACAGCTATGAAAAACTAACCTTAATGAGAATGAAATTCCATTAAAGGGATAAGGTTTCATCTTTTTATCACATCTTTACAGTGGAACTGCCCAAAATAAATAAAACAAAAGGCTGGTTTTTTACTACATAAACAGATAGGCATGGCAACAATGACCATTTTCATTCCAAAAGCCATTAATGTATACATCATCATATAAGGAAAACCTTCTAAATTGTCATCAAATCAGCCCGTGGCAAGGTGTGTTCTTAGATATAGCAGGCCATGATTTAGAGGAAGTGATTAGAGCAAAAAAAGATGAAAAGGCTGACGTTCAAAAAGAAGAAAAAATGTGTAGCTCAATGTGTCTATACTCCTTGTGGACTAACCTTCTCACCTATATGCAATATACTACAATTTCCATGCTAGTCTTCATACTAATAGAGATTCCTATCATCAGAACATATAACACAAAGCAGAATCATATTTATGTTTAGGAAAAAGCTACTCCTTTTCACACTCCTGATCACAACACATAACATATAACAGAAGAGACCTTGTATCGATAATTGAAAGGATAATCAACTTATATATAGCTCTCTTGCTTGTTCATTAATCAACCCTTTCTCAGCGCTCCAATGAGTGTCATGAAATAATTGTATAGGACCGACAAATTCCCCAAGTTGGTTTGCCTTAACAGTTCATATGGTCATTGACCATAAATTGAAATAAAATTAGTAAACAAGAAAACAAAGTTGTATATTTGTATAGGTGAATAATATTAAATACCTTTTCCTTTTTGTGCTGAATAAAGTTCTTGGACCACCGCGGTGGTTACACCTATCTTCGACTGATTATCAGAATAATTTTTTGACTGTGCCTAACACCACAAAATTTAATATTAAAATACAATACATATATAATAACATTAAAAGCCATGTTGACCTTACCTGAAACTTTTTAGTAGGAAAAAGGTCACAAAGATATATCCAATCATCGGGATCTTTAATTTCTTTAGGTCTATTCTGTAATGCTTCCTCCTTAGTAGCAGATGCTTTGAATTTCTTATGTAGAGCACTCCAAAAGTTGTTGAATCTCTTACATAGTTTGTGCTTCAGCCATTTGAGTACATGGGGCTCCGTGACATCAATGTTAAACTTGGTCTAAATTTAGCAATAATATACATGCATTAAACTTATATGGGTATTATATATTATTTTATAAGGAAGTATGACAATATGGATAACGATATGAAACACATTACCGTGATACGAACAATCATTTGTTTCTCCACATCGTAGGGAACTTTCTTCCAAGTAAGCACTCTAACGAGGGCATAGTTCCTTGCAACTATTCCTACCTCAGTACTCAACTTTGATGCATTTACTTCAGTAGGTACTTCATCTTATTTTTGAAAGTCTACATGTAACTTCGATTCGCAGTTTGTATGAGTCTTTCACATCCAACTCCTCTAGTCTTCCCTCTCATGTTCTTTGCCACAATATTGCCTACAAAATCAAAATAATGCATCATTAGTAAATAATATGTTATCACAAGGACTGTTTATATGTTGGTAAAGTAAAATGGATTCTTAAATTTTAAACAAACATTGGAGACAATATCTAAAATCCAAGTATATATTTCAGTATGCTTATGTTAACCAATATCATAACTTCACCAGTGTTTGCAGCAATTTCAGGAGTCGATACGGCACTTTGATTCATTCGAATAACATTTGCATGTCTAGCTGGGGTCCTTCTTATACCAGGAGCCATCTTCGGAATCTGCAAACATCAACATAAGAGAAAAGATACCAGGTAAGATTTAAGCCACTTTATAAATTAATCTCATGAAATTAGATCATTAACTATATTTAAACATACACAAAATCAGTAAAGAGTACATAAAAGCATACAATCATACCATCAGAAGTTGTTATCAGAATCACTCATTAAATCATTTTCATTATCAGTACAATAATCAATCAACGTATCATCATCTTCTTCAACATCAACATTGACATCATCTCCCACTACTTCAGCTCCAACATGTGTAATTGTTGCATCAACCAAGTCAGGATCAATATCATTTCTAATTAAATGTCCCTTGTCAAACTCATCTTCTTGTACAGGAATAAGATCTTCCTTTTCTTCATTTGTGTCATCCATCTCTTGTACATCCTATAGGTTTCTATGTTAAGCTTTTCGAACCACTTTCCAATTAGTCCCAGGTTTGTAATCATCAACATAGAATACTTGTTGAGCTTGAATTGCAAGTATAAAAGGATCATTTTCATACCATAATTTGCCAACATTAATATAAGTGAGATGATAATCTTTTTGTATCCTCTTCTTTTTTGCATCAGTGTCAAACAACTACACTTGAATAATATAACCCGAAACCCATTAACATAATTTAGCTCTAACACACCACTTAATACACCTATAAAAATCCAATTGGATCACTATCATGCTGCCCTGGCACCATCAATCCACTATTTTTGTAACTTCGATAATGTGATTGATCATTGTTATGGAAACGCACTCCATTGACAATAAAATTGTTAAAAAATTTAACACGAAAATTAGGACCGCAAGATAAGAAGTACAGTTCCTTAGTTGTATCATTGCACCTATCAACATGCAAGGTGTTCATCTATACAAAAACATCAATTCCAAATCAATGAAATTACCTACAACATATTAAACCTTGTTTTGTATGTTTTATAAACGATTAAGGTATACTTATACAATCTGCAAACCATTTAGGAAATAACTCTTCTTGTGTTTTGAATATGTTATCACAATTTTGGGCCTCCAACTCACTTAAGTGTTCTGTGTTTGTTACATAAATAAAAGAGACAATTATGGTTATAATGCTCAACTTATATACAATTGAAAACATTTGTTTCTCAACAGGTTTCAAACTAAACT
The DNA here is from genome assembly GCA_026229545.1 of Pistacia atlantica. Lineage (NCBI taxonomy): Eukaryota > Viridiplantae > Streptophyta > Magnoliopsida > Sapindales > Anacardiaceae > Pistacia > Pistacia atlantica. The sequence continues at coordinate 3,973,358 of CM047907.1, forward strand.
TAAAAAGAGACTCACTCTAGAAAAAGTTGCAATTCTTCACAATTGTTCAAGACGTACCAATGAGCCTTTTGCAATTCATCTTGTGAAGTTCGATTAAGTTCCTTAAACCCCATGGATGAGCCTTTTGACATAAAACTGATGGTACTCCTTCTGGATGTCCATGTAAACTATCATCATTTCTTTCTACTCGATTAAATCTAGTTTCAATTCCTCGCAGATTCACTGAACAAAATGTTAATGCTTCATTCACAATATAACCTTCCGCAATAGAGCCCTCCGGTCTAGCTTTGTTTCTAACATATTTTTTCAATTTCCCCAAAAACCTTTCAATTGGGTACATCCACCGATATCCAACTGGACCACCCAATTTAGCTTCCAGTGGAAGGTGTACAGCCAAATGAACCATAATATCAAAAAATACAGGAGGGAAAACCATTTCAAGGTTACAAAGAATTAGGACTATATCTTGTTCCAATCTATTTAGATCATTTACAAACAAAGTCCTAGCACATATTTGTTGGAAGAAGTAGGACATCTCGACAAGTGCGATACAAACGTCTTTATGCAAATATGGACGTATTCCTACGGGCAACAGTTGTTGTAGCAGAACAAAACAATCATGACTCTTTAACCCATGAACCTTGTCGTCTTTCACATTGACACACCAAGAGATATTACTTGCATACCCTCGTTTGGAAACTTCACTGATTTTAGGAACTGGCAAAATTGTCTTTTCTCATCTAATGTAAGAGTATAACATGCTTGTGGTTTCAAATATCTATCACCATGAGGCTGCAAATGTAACTCTTTGCGTATGTTCATATCAACCGAATCGAGTCGAGCTTTATCAGTATCTTTTGATTTCCCTTCAATGTTCAATAATGTGCCAATGATGTTGTCACATATGTTTTTTTCAATGTATCACATCAAGGTTATGTCTGATTTTAAGTTTGCACTAGTATTCCAACTCAAAGAATATACTTTTCTTTGTCCAATTTGATTCACCAGGACTATGTTTCATTTTTCTACCTCTGTCAACTGATAATATATTTTTCCCAAAATGCACATCGTTCACATGAGATTGTTGTTCATGAATTTCATCCCCTGAATATAGTTTTGGCGGAGATCTAACTTCTCTATTCTCATCGAATTGCTTGCTTTGCCTCCACCGATGATTTGGAGACAAGAATCGTCGAAGTCCCATGTTTTACTTCTCAGCAATTGGGATGAAGTATTCTCATTATATACAGGACAAACCTTATGGCCTCTGGTTTTCCATCTAGACAAATTGCCTAAGGTGGGAAAATCATTAATTGACCACATGACAGCGGCATGTAAATGAAAATGTTCTCCCCAAGCTGTATCATAAGTCTGTACACCATCAACCCATAACTCTTTTAATTCTTCAATCAATGGATGCAAATATACATCAATATCTCTTCCAGGTGCTTTAGGCCCTGGAATGGGCAATGACATCATAAAGTAAGAGTTTTTCATACACTTCCATGGAGGCAAATTGTAAGGGACAAGTACCACTGGCCACATGCTATAAGATAGATTCATGTTCCGAAGAGGATTAAAACCATCAGTTGCAATACCTATCTGGACATTTCGGGCATCTTGTGCAAATGAAGGGTATATCTTGTTAAATTCCTTCCAAGATTTAGAATCAGCAGGATGCCTCAACACATCTTCTGTATTTAATCATTTTTTCTTATGCCACGTTATATCTTCAGTTGTGTGCCTTGACATGAAGAGTCATTGGAGTCTAGGTTTCAATGGGAAGTAACGCAGAACCTTATGTGCAATTTTTTTACCCTTTCCATCATTAATCTTATATCTAGGTTCATCACATACAAGACATTTATCAGCATTCGCATGCTCCTTCAAAAATAATGCACAATCAAACCTACATGCATGTATTGATTCATATCCTAAGCCTAATTGTTGCATAATTTTTCTAGCTTTGTAGTAGGATTCGGGGAGATTAGATCCTTTAGGCAACACACTTTTTATCAACTATATTATCAAGTCACATGATTTATCTGTCATGTGACTGATGGCTTTTATATGCAACAATTTAACTATGAACTCCAGGACTGAGATGTTGGTGCACCTTGAATATAATTCTTGTTGAGCATAAGCAAACATGTCATCAAATTTCTCATAGTCTACACTCCTAAGATTTTGGGCTGTACTACCACCAACATTTGATGAATGCCCATCCATATGCATGTCTACTGGACCACGAGCATCATTCAGCATTTCCATGATTTCATCATCATCTTCATATTCATTGTCCACTTCATCGCCAAACATGACGTCAAATATGGTTCCAAGATTCATGTGTTACCCTTGAAAAGTCCATATAACTTCTTGAAAACCCATGTCTATACAAATGTAGCTGAATGGTGTATATATCATGTGATCTTCTATTCAAACAAGTTCTACATGGGCAACAGGTCTTACCCTCACTATCCAAATGTTGTTTTGCAATGTCTATGAAAGAGTCAATTCCTTGAATATATTCATCACACAACCTATTAGACAACCAAATCCATCTTCTATCCATTGTGACCTTTTAGGTTCGCAAACAAAACATAAATTCAGTATCATAAATATGTTCTATCACAAAGACAATACTCAATCCAATTAAACCACATTCATCCATACAAAGAATATAGTACTAGTGATAATGTAAATGAGTATAAACGATCAATAAATTAATTAAATATCAATTTACGTAACTTATACCTTCTTTTTTATGGTTGTAGTAGCAGTAATGCCCAAACTCTTCTTAGCCTCGGTCTTCAAGTCAACTTTAAGATCCTCAAATACCTTAGTTAAAACAAATTAATTAGGTTATAATTTTATAATTTATCAAGAATATTTCATTTTCCTTATATGAAAAGAAATACCATAGTCTAAATTTTAAGTGAATGCATTATAGGTCAATTAAGTATATTATGGTTCTGATAGAAACCAATGGTTTCCCTGCAAGTTCACTCACAAACCATCACTCAAAATACTATAGCAATCTTAAAGCTAAATGCTACACAATATTAAAACCAGAACCATGTTAAGGCAACCCCAAAATCCTTCTTGGTTTAGTGTTCGTCGTAGAAGATATATTTAAGAATAAAATTGGCATATTTTATAAAAATAAAGATGAACACAAGTGAAGGAAACATTCAGTGCTGAAAGCTAATGATTTGAGGTAAATGTGGCAACAGGCAATTACTGAAAAAAAAAAACCACTTACTCAAGAGAAGGGCACAGATGAAATGAGATAATGGGCAGATAAAATAATCTGAGATATGGCATCTTTTGATGATGACTTAAAGTCCTTTACATATGTTAGCATGTGTGCCACTATCACATGTGGGAATAAATGAATCAGCAAGCAATGGCTAAAATTGAAGTCAAAGGTAGCCTAAAAACAAGCAACATGGGTAAAAGATAAGGAAGATAAGTTTATAATTCAGAGGATATGGCCTTGGATTAACTTGACAGACACAACCACCAAAAACAAGAAAAAAGAAAGGACTTGGTAGTCATGCAGCCAAACCAAGAATTCAATACAAGGCTTCAATGAAGTGGGCCGATAAATGGAGTAATAAGGGTGTAAAGATGACAGGGACAGCATAAAATAATCTAAAATGCGAAGTACATATTCAACTACAAACGTATATTTCTTGCATATTATAAAAGAGCCATACAAGTTTTATCCTAAAATTGTGATCATCAATACAATTTGAAAGAAGAGTCAGAAATTGCCCAAAAATTAAGAAAAGCTAGAAGCCAATATCACTAAATTAAAGTCCTCTCAGATCAGATCCAACATTCATCTTGTTCTCTATGCCACTAACAAAGCATGCTGCCTTGGAATATATGTTCCATGCTATATGAATGTGGTTCGTTTAAAAGAGTTAAAACATAGCTCCATAACAGAAAACATGATGGGACCCTGTGCCTTACTCCATTTTGTTGACCAACCCACCCTGTCTTGCATTGAGTGTGTGACAAAATTTGGTATAAAACTCTTTTATCCAAGTAGGGAAGCGGTTTTCCCTTGACCGCCCCAAGCCTTTAAATAAATGACTAGCAAGTGCATGTGTGCTTTTGAGAGAGACACTGCCAAGATCAACAAGGATTATGACTAGCCTTCAGCAACCAAAAGGAAATTAACTATAAAGTTGCAGAACGTCAACCAACTTAGTAGCGCGTAGACCAAACCCAAAATGCTACTAAAGTTGACACAATTGGAGGAAAAACCTTAATCAAATTTTAGTTTAGGAGCCCTATATATTCTCCTTAGAAAAATAGCAAAAGTGCCCCATTCATTCACATAACGGGAAACTCAACATTGATATTACCAAAAAAATTTTTATGAAAAAAAACTAATCAACTACACAAATTACTGTAAACAAGAAAACGGTATGAAAAGCACATCATCTTTCTCAAAATCACCTATAATTGTACATTACCAGTTTCCTAACACAATACATACCAAGTCTGACGTGGTCCATCAATCCATCAAATGAGCACCAACTCAAACTTCTTCCATTGGAGAAATAGTTAGGGATTTGAATGGAGAAGAGAAGAGCTAGGTAAGGTTATGAGATTGGGAATTTGGGGAAATAGCTTAGGGATTTGTGTGGAGAAGAGATTGAGAATTTGGGGAAAGGCTTGCTTTATATAGGTTAGGGTTTTCTATAAATAACTTTAAAAAGTAAGGCTTTTAATTAGTTGTTTAATTTTTAAATATAATTATATTTTGCAAACAAATCAATTTGTAACTAAATATTTAGTCAGGAAAGAATTAGTCATAGTTGCCTATAATTGAAGTCTAGCGGGAACTAATAATTTGGGGGGAACATGAATTTTTCAACTTAAATTGGCAACTAAACCGAATTTAGTTTCTGTATATAATTTTTTGCAACTATTGTTAATATGAACACAAACATTTGTTGCTAAAAATACATTGGGGCCCTTGTAATTATTGTCCAAATATGGTATATTTTGGTAATTTCATTTTTTTGTAACTAATCATAATAGTTACTAATAAATTCCTAATTATTCGCAACTAATTTAGCTACTAAGGGGTAGTTGCAAAAAATTGTTTTTTGTAACCAATAATGTAGATGCAAAATATAATATTTTAGATGCAAATTGTCAAATTATGGAGGGAAAAATCGCTCGCCAAAAATTGCAACTAAATTTATTAGTCATTAAAGCAACCTGTTCTACGACTAACAAAATAGTCGTAGAACATTAACTTTAGACGCCAAAAGTTGGAACATGTGGACCCCAAAATTTTAATCCTGTTTTTCCGACCAATGGCAATTTAGTTGGTAAATGTAGCATTTCTACAACTAATTTTGTTTAGTTGCTAAAAAATTGGTTACAGAATGTAGTTTTCTTGTAGTGGATCAAAAGGTTAGATTTATTTACAAAAGAAAGAGTACTATATAATGAAGGATTTCTTACTCAACAATACAGTGCCATGTCAACCAACAAGGAGATGACCTATGTTTGTCCAAATAAGGAAAGTATTCCCTCTTTTGGTTTGGACCACAAAACAAATTGGGAAATATAACTTTATTCCCTAAGACCACTTAAGGAAAATATGGCACATGTAGAAAGGTCCTAAATATCAACAGACAAAGATAAACATAATCTTTTTCTCTTTATCAGATATGCAACTTGTGTCAGGTTGCAAAAAGTGTAAAGCGAGAGTGTAAGCATAGACTGTTGTGCACACACACTCGAGATGAAACAAGCTAGGGCACATGTATTGCAAACTATGTGCACTAAGAATTGATGTGCACACACACAATAGATGAGACAAGTCAAATAAAAGGATTGGTAGCAAGTGTGCACACATAACTATTGTGCACACACTCAATTCATAAGTTTGACAAAAATAAATATTCTACATTCTCCCCTTTTATCAAATTTATGAACAAAGAACATAATAAAAGAGATCAAGGGCAATCTTGTCTAAATCAACCATTTAAGACTACATATTTGCACACACAAACATGAAAACAAGATAACCAAAAAAACACAAATGTAAACACATGGTTAGTAAATAAAACTGATAAAAATGTCAAAGCAAGATAATTAAGGAGTTTTAAAAGGTAGCAAACAAAATAACAAACTCCCCCATGGAGAGATAACATAAGATTCTAAAATTTTCCAATAGTCATAACAAGAACTTCAAAAACATAAATAAAACTATAAACTCTACTCCCCCATGCTTCTTACTTCTTCTCTTTGTTCATAAGTCTTGACGACTTTCGGGAGGGCAGAGAAGAGCGACCAGCTTTTCTCTTGGTTCTGCGTTGTGGAGAGGCGGTGATGGTGACTTATGAGTCCTTCACTTAAACTTCTAGAAAGAAAGCAGGATCAGTGCACACAGGAGAATTTGTTTGAGCAGCTATACCTTTAGGAGGTTCTTGATGATCATCATCAGCACCTTTTTCTTGTTCTTCATCACCAACCTGTTCTTCTTCTTCATCAACAACCTCATTTTGAATAGTTTTCTCTTTCTTCTTTTTCTTATTTTTCAGACCAGCCTCTATTTTGTCCATTCGTGAGCAGAGAGAAGTGTGAATTTCCTTCACATATTGAACGACAGACTCCATTGAAGTCTCCAAATCTTGCATGGCAACAAGAACGTTGGATTTCCAAGTGTGATCAATTGAGGAAGATGGTGGCAAGTGCCCTGTAGGTTGTTTAAAAGACTTCTTGGTGACAATCTTTATCTTCAAAATAGGTTCCACTCTATAGGACATAGGCTTGTAAGTGGAAATGAGTTTGTAAAGTAAGGAAGGAAAGCACAAAATCTATAGAGAGTGAGTTGATTGCGCTACAACTCTAATACTGTTGAAAATCAACTCAACCAAGTCAATATTTTTCCTTTGAGCAATTCCATAAAGAAGCTGTGCTCGTTTAGGTCTGACTGTCGAATTGTGCATTGAAGGGGACCAATTTTTCAGTGAGATTTTAAACAATAATTTGTAAAACGTTGTGAGCACATCAGGCTAAAAAACACCAGTTCTCGGCCAAACAGCAACTGATCCACTAGTGATGACTTTGACAATTTTGTCTAAGTCGAAGCATTTCAAATCAAAATTCTTTTTGCTCTTCTTCAAACCAAGAGCATCTCTCACTGCATTTTTCATAAACAAGACCCAATGTCCTCTAACATAAACTCTATCATCATGTTTGTTTGATTTTGAGGAAGCACTGTCAAACCCAAAATTTGCATAAATCTCTTGGACAAGAGTTTTTACAGATGCAATCAAACCAGAGATAGTTCCTAACCAGTTTCTTTCTTTCATCAAAGCATGGAATTCATCAAAATCTTCTAGTCTAACATTTGCTTCGCTCACAATTGTTTTCTTGACAATGTGGCTCCTAAATCTACTCTCAGTAGTAGGTACGACAAAAGGTGAGATTTTACCAAAGAAGGTTCCTCTATGATGGCTTTTCCTTTCTTTTTCGCTAACTCTGTAGGAGTCAAAGATTTTGAAGACATGCCCTTCAATGAACCTTCTATAACACCCACATCAAGGTACGTAGCTTTATTCATGCCCTAATGCCTTTAGTTGAATTTTGTTAAAGTTATCTTGAACAAGTGTGAAGAATATTTTTTAAAATGTTATTAGGGGTAAAATGGTCATTTCACTCCTATTTAGATGAAAGAGTGGGAAGTAAAAAGAAATAGAATAACATGGAGAAGATAATAAAAATGAGGGCATTCTTGTAATTGACTAAGGGACATAGATAGAATTTTTAGAAAGTGCAAGGGTAAAATGGGATATATATATATATATTATTGTGTAATAAGAGTTCAAAAGGAGAAACCCTAACCACTCTACCCCTCCATTCATGCCATTTCTCTACCCAAATTCTCTCAAATTTCTTCACTAAATTTCCAAGGAAATTCATAGGATTTTGGCTAGATTTTGATAGATTTTCAATCCTAAGCATCCAAAGGTAAGATTCCTGCACCAAGAAGTGGTATTAAATTTTAAAGTTTTGAATTCTTATGGTTGTATATGCTTAGGGTTTAAGAGGAAAGGGAATTCTACAGAGAGAGATTATAGTGTTGGAGTTGCTTAAATTCAAGGTAAGTAAATCCAACTTTAGCCTTGATTTAATCACAAATTGTGTAGAGAAATTTATTTTATGTTGTATGTGTGTTTGGATGATGAGAAATTATGGATTGAAAATTGAGGTTGTTTGATATGTGAATTTCATGACCATGAGAAGTAATTTATTAGTATATGATGGGAAGTGAATTAGTAGTATGTGATGAAAAATTGGTTCATTAGTATGTGTAGAGAATTGATTTATTAGTATGGGATGAGAATTGATTTATTAATATGTGATGAGAATTGATGTATTTGTATGTGTTGAGTTGACAGAATTTTGGATGAAAAATGAAAGTATGGATGTGGAAAGGTGGAGGATGAATTTCAACTAGGTTGATGGTTGGCTTTAGGGAGTTCTTACTCCTATTTTGGTGGCTTGAGAAAGATGTGGAAGTGTAGCCAACTTAGTATTTGCATGTGCATATGAATTTTTTGATGAAAATCCTAAGAGAAAACATGTTACCATGGTTTCCCTGTCAAATCCATGGCCTTCTGAGTAATTTTTGAGCATCTTACATATCTAACTGGGTTGAGACCTAAACATAAAAGTTGTAGCCCATTTCTCTAAGCTTTAAAATGATACCAAGATCATAGAAATTTGATATGTATAACTCGAGATATGTCTCCTTGAATAAGACCTGTGCAGAGTGACGACCTCAAAAGTGCTTCCAATTTATTAGTTTATTTTTAGTCTAATAATCTAGGATTGATTTCAAGTATGAGAATATTGTTCGTAGAGAATACTAGTTCCCTAATGATTTCTTTATATGCCATAATGCATTCTCACATTCTCACATTTGCATTTAGAAAGAATAGCAAAGAATGAGCACATTTCCATGCACATACACATGTAGGAGAACATTAAAGAATAAAGAGAAAGAAAACAAAAAAATTGTAGAATCATCCTCTAAAGAATATAATTAAAGAAGTTCAAATCTGAAATTTTATTTAAAGAAATGTAAAAAGATAAGAGATAAGAAGGTTGTTGCGATGGGAACCCATGAGTGACCGAGAAGAAGAGTAGCCCACATGCACGCTGCATTTAGTGAGCGGCCTCAGAATAAGAAAGAAGAATTTGTACAGTCCGTTAGAAGTGCATGTGGATGAGGATTGTACCCAGCAGAGCATACCTACATGCACGCCGCCTTAAGTGAGTGGCCTCAGAATAAGAGAGAAGAATTTGTACAGTCCGTTAGAAATGCATGTAGATGAGGACTGTACCCACTCGCACGGCCAAGGTTCCGAATCCATGCCTCAACCGAGTCCGATAGGCAAACAAGAATAGAAAAGAAAAGAAAGAATAGTAAAGAAAAGAAAGAAAGAATAGAAAAGAAAAGAAAGAATAGAAAAGTAAAGAAAAGAATAGAAAAGAAAAGAAAAGAATAGAAAAGAAAAGAAAGAAAGAATAGAAAAGTAAAGAAAAGAATAGAAAAGAAAAGAAAGAAAAGAATAGAAAAGAAAAGAAAGAAAGAATAGAAAAGCAAGAAAAACATAAAAGAAAGAATAGAAACACAAAAGAAAGAAGAGAAACACAAAAAAAAAAAAAAAAAAAAGAAAATAGAATAGGAAAACAGAAAAAGAAAAAAGAAAATGCAATGCATAGAAAAAGTTTATGCATTTGTGCATATTCATCATGCCATTTCTACTATCCCAAGTTAGTTTCCCTATTTGTGCTTACATATTGGTAAGTGAGAAACTAGAATCTTATAAAGGGCAAAGAAGAATTGAGAAGTTTTGTGTAAGGAAAGAAAATCCAGGATCTAAGTAACGGAGAAAAAATAGAAGTATTGTGGGTTTACTTATTGAGCAATTAGTGCTCACCCTATTGATTTCACTAGTTTTTTGCAAGTAGTAGATAAGATGCGGTTGAATCAGATGTCAAGTAGCAGAGGAGAAAGGCAACACTGTCTAACTGTATTTTGAGTTTATTTTTGTGACTATTGTACTTGATGTAGAGATTTGTATATAAAAGTAATGCTATTTTTGGGCTCACTATCTTATACTTATGTACATATATGTTTTCTATAACATATTTAGTGATTTCATAATATATTTTCCCGAAGTATACTAGCTAGAGAGAGTTATTACACCTTCTTTGTGAGATTTCAGACCAGCAATCAGCGGGTTCTCTAAGGAGTTGTCTGACGCCAAAGAGGATTTGTTAGACATCTTCTTCATTGAGGCAAGGGCATACTCACTCTATAAGGGTTCCGAGGTTCGGTGGTCACTGGAAGTCGAACCAGGGGAGGTTGAGTGATTTGATTCATTCTCTTGACTTCCCTCTTCAGAATCTGAATCGTTTGCTGAGGAGGAAAAGGGTTTTTCGGCAGCATTTGACTCTACAATCTAGCTTTCTTCATAGTCAGGAATCCCTTTCTCAATGATTCATCTTTTCTTATAAGGTCTTCCATTGCTTTTTTCCTTGATTCCATGTGAGAACAAAAAAAAAAAAAAAAAAAAAAAAGAATGAAAAAAATTTTGAGAGAAAAATCGTAAGGAACAGAGGAAGTTGTTGGCGCTATTAGGGTTTTAGAAAAAAAAAAAAAAAAGAAAACTGACACAATGCATAAAATGGGTAGCACAATTAAGGCAAACGGTTATTTTGATATCCTGAAAAATAATTTTACCAAAAATAGGACTCTATCCTAGATGAGTATACTTATGCAATCGTGTGAGCACACAATATCCCAAAAGAACATTAGAAATTTTCAAAAGACAAGACTTTATTGAGGGAAAAAAAAAATTAAAGAGCGTAAAATTAGAATTATGAAATGCTTCATATGAATTTTTGAAGGTAAAGACAGTCAATCTATGCAATTCATCCTAATAAATCAAAATTTTCAATCTTAAAAAGGCCCAAAAAAAGCCCCAAAAAAAAAAAAAAAAAAAAAAACTCATAAGGAAGTTGTCAACATTATACAATCAAAATAACACTTCCTCAATCACACACAAATGAGATAAATTTCCAAGAGCTTGTCTTAGTGTGTGATAGTGTCCTCAAGGGGGCAAAATGACACATTGGTCAATTTTAGATTTTTGCAAGAGAAGCTCCCCCTTCCCTCATGCCCTACAATATTTTGCATTTTTCTTTATCAGCAAAGAAGATAAAGGTTTTTCTTTTCATTTTTTGATTAAAGGGCAAATAACTCGCATAAACGTAACCAAAATATAGCTTACACACTTGCACAAAGGTAATCCTCTTAATGGTAGATGTTCCAAAATATAGGGATCTCAACAAATTAGAAAACTACTCAAAACAACTTTCACACTTCATGCAAGGTAGCTCTTTCATGATGGTGACAAGAATGGACAATCAATCCATGACACAATAAGGTCATGTTATAGAGAGAGTCTTAGTGGATACAACATACCAGAGTTAGCACACAGATAAGAGAAAATAAATGACAATTAGAATGCTAGCATAAATCAAGGAGACTTGACAAACAAAAATAAAAGTAGCATGTTCATGCTTTATTCATCAACTAAAATGAAAACTATTCAAGTTGAAGTAGTCCAATGCACTTCGTCAAGAAAACAAAAGTATCATAGTCAAGTACTTTTGTAAATAAATCAGCCAATTGGGATTTCATGTTCACATGAGCAAGTGCAATGATATTCTCCTGAACTAACTCTCTAATGAAATGATGTCTTATGTTAATGTGCTTAGTCCTAGAATGCTGGACTGGATTCTTAGAGATGTTAATGGCACTCGTGTTGTCACAAAAAAATAGTCACACAATCTTGATCAACACCATAATCATTCAACATTTGCTTTAATCATAAAACTTGAGTGCAACAACTCCCTACGGAAATGTACTCAACATCGATAGTGGATAACGAGATTACATTTTTCTTCTTGCTGTAACATGTGACCAGATTGTTTCCAAGATAGAAACATCCACCTGAAGAACTCTTCCTATCATCCAAACTTCCTGCCCAATCCGCATCAATATATCCAACCAAACAACTGTTAGAATCAAATGAGTACCAAAGGCCAAAATCACATGTACCTGAAACATATTTCATGATTCTTTTCACTTCATTCAAGTGCAACTCATATGGGTTACTTTGAAACCTAGCACAAACACCAATACTAAAACAAATATCAGGCCAGCTTGCAGTTAAGTATAAAAGACTTCCAAAGATGCTTCAACACAACTTATTGTCTACCTTTTTACCATGTTCATCTTTGCACATCTTAAGGGTAGCACTCATAGGGGTGCTAACATGCTTTGCATTCTCAAGACAAAATCTTTTTAACATGTTTCTAGCATACTTTGTTGGGAAACAAACATTCCCTAATTCATTTGTTTAATTTGAAGACCAAGAAACATATTCAATTCCCCTACCATACTCATCTCTAACTCATTTTTCAGTAGACTAATGAATTCAAGAGCATGTGAAGGAGATGTAGAACCAAAAACAATATCGTCAAAGTAAATCTATGCACATATGATTTCACTGTTAGCGTGCTTAATGAAAAGGGTTTTGTCGGCATTACCTTGTTCATAGTTATGCTCAAGAGGGAAAGTTGTCAACCTTTCATACTAGGCCTGTGAGGCTTGTTTCAAACCATAAAGAGCTTTCTTCAATCTAAATACATAATCAGGTTTGTGGGGGCCTTGAAAGCAAATAGGTTGTTTAACATAAATTTCTTCGATGAGCATTCCATTCAAGAAGGCGCTTTTGACATCCATTTGGAATAATTTGATCTTGACGTAGCAGGCAACGGACAACAACAACCGGATTATTCAAGTTGAGCAACTGGGGCAAAGGTTTTATCAAAGTCTATTCCTTCAACTTAAGTGTATCCTTGAGCTACAAGCCTAGCTTTGTTCATAACAACATTACCAAACTCATTAGTTTTATAGTAGGTGCCTAGAGCCAATCAATTATTGTAAGATTGACTCTATAATAAATGTTTATTCATCAATAAAAGGCATATTCTTCGATATCAATAAATCATAGTTATATGTAATAATATATGTCCTTAGGATGGTAGAACCGTGACAAGGGTATCAAGTGTTTCTTGATAGTGAGAACCATATGATCACGTATGGTAGGCCATTCTAGAAACGTCCATAGCCCCAATATTATTCTGATCAAGGACACAAATAATACAGTAAGGCTATCATAGCGTTGAATGACCCTGTTGAAAGACAGTGACTAATCTCACTTGTAAAGGTTGTTTGCCGACAACCTGGTGCAACGCATAGGTGCTTGTTGGAGGCAAGTTCACTGGACAGTCCCACCAAAGGATTCCATATGGATGGTAACCCTAGTGTCTATGGAATGATTCCTCTAACGGATGGTGGTGCATGTGATCCTTAGACTTAAGATCACTAGAGTGCCTTATGCACCAATTGGTATAGTTTGACACTAGCCCAACGTAGTTCTATTCAGAGCTATCAATATGGTAGTGATTGGCTACATTGAGAAGTTTATCGAGACTATGGTGGATCAACAAAGGATTCATCACTCCTAGGTACGGGAAAAGTTATCTCATTGGGTATTTCAGTAAATGGCAATGAAACTAAATATGTGGCCACAATGGGATTGAGTTCTTGCTCAATCCAATTTAATATTCCTGTCATTGGTCCAATAACTGAATACAAACGTGTCGAGAATATCTGAGGTTGACACTATTTTTGTACCTCAGCCTCGATAAGATAACGGATAATGAAAGGATTTGATTGCATGGTAACCATACTGTTGACAGGCTAGGATTTCGCTAAATCCGAATCTATCGGGTGGCCATGATGCCTTGCTAGGGGCTAATCTTGGCTGTGTGTAGTGAGAAAATTAATTGGAGTTAATTGCAATACTAATCATTGTCGATATGGTGAGAAGCCTATGGGTCACATACTTAGAAGACAATTTAAGAATCAGTCTATGAGAGGGGTATTTTAGTCTTTTGTGACGAACGGGTATTTTGGTAATCTCACAATGCAATTAAATTTGCTGAGGTTGTTGCCTATGTTTAATTTTAATATCAATATTAAAATTAGTGAGATTATATTTGAATGTATATTTAAATGAATTTTTATTAATTAAATGTTAATGTGTGTGTGTGTGTATTAATTGATTTTAATGATAATAATTATTTGAATTTAAAATACCAATTATAGGGTGTTTGGCTGCAAGGGTGAGTTTGTGTTGGTGCACATGGCTATTCCTTAATGGAATACAGTTTTAATTAGTTGCACTATATGAGTGCAACTTAAATTAAAACATTATAAGAACTTTAAAAAAAGAGAAAACCCTAGCCACCCAAAGCTCTCTCTCACGTTTTCAGTCTTTAGTGCAAGAGAAAAAAATTATTTTTCTCTTGATCTTCCTTGATTCTTGAAGCCCTTGGTTATTCTAGCAAAATAATCAAGGGTTCTATGAATTATCTTCATGTGGATAGCGTGAATGCGTTTCTACATTGAATCAAGTAGCAAAATCAGATCCAGAGATATTTGGAGAAGCCTCCAAACGTGCGTAAGTGTTCTAGATCCCTGTATGGGTTGTTTATTTTACTTAGATCAGCTTTTATACATTTTTAAGTTTATGCATGTAAACAATATAATATGTCCCTGGATTTTGGGATGTGTAAGTGATCTTTTTCATTTTAAAATATGTTTTTTCCGCTACGTGAAGATGGTCACTTGCCAACAGAAAATTCAAGAACTATGCCTTAGAATTCACAAAAATTAGCAAAACCAACATTCTCAAATTCCTTTCCATGGTTCGAAAAGAAATTATATAGCCTTGACAAGCCTTATTTGGTTGAGCTTGATCCTGATGCCACTTAGGAAGTAAAGGATACTTACCAAAAGTTCCTTGATGATATTGACATTGTTCAATGTCTCATGTTAGTATTAATGACACCTGAGCTACAAAAGCCGCATGAGAATATGGCTGCCATAATTTTGCACCTCAATGAGCTTTTCGAAGGAAACGCTCGACATGAGAGGTATAAGGTGTCGAGTGCATTGTTTAGAAGTCATATGACTGAGGGAGCCCAAGTTAGTCCTCATGTGCTCAAGATGATAGGGTACATAGAGAGGCTTGAGACTTTGGGGTTTGGTGTGGATGCAGACTTACAAGTGCATTTAATTTTGTAGTCACTACCAGATTCTTTTTCATCGTTCATAATGAACTTCAATATGAACACAATGGTGAAATCCCTGTCAGAGCTTTTGAACATACTGAGGATGTGGAGTAGGAAATAAAAAAGTTCAAGTTTCTGCCCCACCGCATCAGCCAAAGAAAGGAAAGGGACCGGGAAGGGAAAGGGAAAGGCCAAGGAAAATCCCAAGCCCAAGTCCAAGCCCAAGCCAAAAAGACACGATGCTCTTAAGCTTGAGGGTGGTGTTGGGAAAGGTGGGAAGGTAGTCTGTTTCTATTGTGGCAAGCCTGGCCACAAGAGGAAACTCTGTGAGGCTTTCCTCGTGAACAAGTTAAAGTTAGACGCTTCAACTTTAGGCATGTACATGATTGAGATTAACTTCTCTCCTTCAACATCTTGGGTCATTGACACAGGGTATGGTAATCACATTTGCACTGATGTGTAAGGACTAAGGCAAAGTACATTACTCGCCAAGGGAGAAATGGACCTATGAGTTGGAAATGGAGCACATGTGGCTGCATTAGCTGTAGGGAATTATTGTTTATCTTTACCTACAGGCTTATTATTAGAACTCAAAGATTGTTATCTTGTACTTGCAATTTCTAGAAAAATTATTTCAGTATCTGCTTTAGATAATATAGGATATCATTTTGAGATTTCTAATGGATTGTTATCCTTTAGTTTCAATGGTAGTCTATTTGAAATTGCAAGGTTATATGTTCCTGATTTAAACAATAAGGATATTCTCAACATTGAAACTAAGAAAGCCAAACATAACGATCAAAACCATACATACCTCTGGCATTGTAGATTGGGTCATGTTAATCAGACCCGCATTACAAAACTTCAAAGGGATGAAGTTTTGGACCCTTTTGACATTCAGTCATTTGAGGTATGTGAGTCATGCCTTTTAGGCAAGATGACCAAGTCGCCTTGCACAAGACAAAGTGAAAAGGCTACTAAACTGTCTGGCATCATCCATAGTGATGTAGGTGGTCCACTAACAGTTGAAGTCAGAGGCGGATATTCCTACTTCATCACATTTACTAATGATTTCAGTAGATATGGATATGTTTATCTTATGAGACATAAATCTAAAGCCTTTGATAAATTCAAAGAATTCAGGAATGAAGTATATAATATGTTGGGCAAAAGTATTAAGGCTATTCGGTCAGATCGAGGAGGTGAATACTTGAGCTCAATGTTTTCTGGATACTTAAAGGAATGTGAGATAGTTTCACAACTCACCCCTCCGTACACACCCCAACACAATGGTGTGTCTGAAAGGAGGAATAGGTTCTTACTTGATATGGTTAGGTCTATGATGAGTTTTAGTGATCTACCTGCATCATTCTGAGGTTATGCCCTAGAGACTGCGACTCACGTACTGAACCGTGTGTCATTAAAGTCTGTAGATAAGACTCCATATAAACTATGGAGTGGGCAAAAGCCTAACTTGTCTTATCTAAGGATTTGGGGTTGTGAAACTTATGTCAAGAAGTTAACTTCGAACAAGCTAAGCCTAAAATCTAACAAATGTATCTTTGTGAGGTATCCTAAGGAGACCAAAGGGTATTATTTCTTCCATCCATAAGAGTGCAATTTTTTTGTCGCTCGTATTTGTATCTTCTTAGAGAAGGAATTTCTTTTAAGACGTACTAGTGAGAGAAAAGTATAACCCGATGAAGTTCTAGAACCGCAAGATACATTAGACCAAGGACGAAAAGATGTCCCACAAGAGGTGGTTGAACATCTTGAGGAGGTTAATCCACAGTCCGTGGATCAAAGTGAACCATCTCAAGTAGCACAGAGCTGCGTAGGTCTGGGAGAGTACGTGAGATATGGTTTTCTCGTAACTTAACATGTTAATGTACTGGTCTACCAAGACAATGAACCTAAAACCTATGAAGATGCTATAACGAATCCAGATTTTGTTAAATGGCTTGAAGCCATGAAATATGAGATGGACTCCATGTACCAGAACCAAGTATGATCTCTGGTGGATCCACCTGAAAGGGTAAAACCCATAGGGTGTAAATGGGTCTTCAAGAAGAAGACTGACATGGATGGCAATTTGTACACTTATAAGGCAGGACTGGTTGCCAAAGGTTTCAAACAAATTCATGGTATAGACTATAAAGAAACCTTTTCGCTAGTTGCCATGATTAAGTCCATCCGAATTACGCTTGTGATTGCTGCATATCATGATTATGAAATTTGGCAAATGAATGTCAAAATAGCTTTCCTAAATGGAAACCTTGAAGAGGATGTGTATATGACACAACTCGATGGTTTCGTTCTTGATGGTCAAGCTGACAAGGTATGCAAGTTGCAAAGGTCTATTTGTGGACTCAAGAAAGCTTAAAAGAGTTGGAACATTTGTTTTGATGAAGCTGTAAAAGAATTTGGTTTTATCAGGAATGAAGATGAGCCATGTGTTTACAAAAAGGTAAGGGGGAGCGCAGTGGCATTCCTAGTGTTGTGTGTCGACAATGTACTTCTGATCAGGAATGATATATTAAACTTACAGTCGGTAAAGACTTGGTTTCAAAGTGCTTCTCCATGAAAGACTTAGGAGAAGTAGTTTACTTTCTCAAAATAAAGATCTACCGAGATAGATCACGTAGGTTGCTTGGCCTAAGTCAGAGTACATACATTGACAAGGTACTGAAGAGATTTAGTAAGAATCCAAGAAAATATTTCTTTCGATGTCACATGGTGTCTATCTCTCTAAGGATATGTGTCCTAAAACACACAATGAGAGAGATAGAATGAAAGGGATCACGTATGCGTCAGCAATTGGATCCATCATCTATGCCATGTTGTGTACTCGGATTGATGTCTCATGTGTGTTAAGCACTTGTAGTAGATATCAATCGGATCCAGGTGAGCGTCACTAGATAGCTGTCAAGAACATCCTTAAGTACTTAAAGAGGACTAAAGACATGTTCTTAGTTTATAGAGGGGAAGATGAGCTCACTGTAAGAGGATACAGTGATGCTAGTTTCCAAACAGACAAAGATGATTATTGTTTGTAATCTAGGTTTACACTTTGTCTCAATTGTGCTGCAGTGAGCTGGAAGAGCTTCAAGCAAAGCACTATAGCGAACTCTACAATGGAGGCTGAGTATATTGCATTATCCGATGTGGCCAAGGAGGCGGTATAGATTAAGAAGTTCGTCACTGAACTTGGTGTGGTCTCCACGATTGTTGATTCAAAAGATGTCTATTGCAACAACAATTGAGCAATAGCTCAAGTAAAGGAACCACAGTCTCAATAGAAGTCCAGACACATAATCAAACGGTTTCATCTCATCAGAGAAATGATTAAGAGCAAAGATATACATATCAGTAAAGTGCATACAGATGACAATCTCGCCGATCCACTGACGAAGCCTCTGTCACAGCAAAAGCATGAAAAACACTTAAGGTCATTCAATATTAAATACATGAACGATTGGACTATAGTACAAGTGGGAGATTGTTAGAGTAAGGTGCCCTAGAGCCAATCAATTATTGTAAGATTGACTCTGTAATAAATGTTTATTCATCAATAAAAGGCATATTCTTCTATATCGGTAAATCATAGTTATATATAATGATATATGTCCTTAGGATGGTAGAACGGTGACGAGAGTAGCAAGTGTTTCAAATCTTAATAGTGAGAAGCATATGATCACGTATGGTGGCCATTCTAGAAACATCCATAGCCCCAGTATTATTCTGATCAAGGACACAGATAGTACGGTAAGGCTATCATAGCGTTGAACGACCCTGTCGAAAGGCAATAACTGATCTCATTTGTCAAGGTTGTTTGCTGACAACCTGGTGCAACGCATGGGTGCTTGTTGGAGGCAAGTTCACTGGGCAGACCCACTAGAGGAATCCACATGGATGGTAACCCCAGTGTCTAAAGAATGATTCCTCTAACGGATGGTGGTGCATGTGATCCTTACACTTGAGATCACCAGAATGCCTTATGCACCAATTGGTGTAGTTTGACACTAGCCCAACGTAGTTCTATTTAGAGCTATCAATACGGTAGTGATTGGCTACATTGAGAAGTGTATCGAGACTATGGTGGATCGACAAAGGATTCATCACTCCTAGGTATGGGAGAAGTTATGTCACTGAGTAATTCAGTAAATGGCAATGACACTAAATCTGGCACAGGGATTGATTGAAGCTCAATCCAATTTAATATTCCTGTCATTGGTCCAATAACTGAATACAAACATGTCAAGCATATCTGAGGTTGACACTATTTCTGTACCTCAGCCTCAATGAGATAACGAATGATGAAAGGATTTGATTGCATGGTAACCATATTATTGACAGGCTACGATTTCGCTAAATCCGAATCTATCGGGTGGCCATGATGCCTTGCTAAGAGCCAATCTTGGTTGTGTGTAGTGAGACAATTAATGGAGTTAATCGCGATACTACTCATTGCCGATATGGTGAGGAGCCTACGGGTCACAACTTAGAAGACAATTTAAGAATCAGTCTATGAGAGGGGTATTTTAGTCTTTTTGACGAAACGGTATTTTGGTAATCTCACAGTGTAATTAAATTTGCTGAGGTTGTTGCCTATGTTTAATTTTAATATCAATATTAAAATTAGTGAGATTATATTTGAATGTATATTTAAATGAATTATTATTAATTAAATGTTAATGTGTGTGTGTGTGTGTGTGTGTGTGTGTGTGTGTATATTAATTGATTTTAATAATAATTATTATTTAAATTTAAAATACCAATTATAGGGTGTTTGGTTGTGAGGGTGAGTTTGTGTTGGTGTACATGGCTATTCCTTAATGGAATACAGTTTTAATTAGTTGCATTATATAAGTGCAACTTAAATTAAAACATTATAAGAACTTAAAAAAAAAAAGAGAAAACCCTAGCCAACCAAAGCTCTTTCACACGTTTTCACTCTTTAGTGCAAGAGAAAAAAATTCTTTTTTCTTGATATTCCTTGATTCTTGAAGCTCTTGGCTATTCTAGCAAAATAATCAAGGGTTCTATGGATTGTCTTTGTGTAGACAGTGTGAGTGCATTTCTACGTTGAATCGAGTAGCGAAATCAGATCCAGAGATATTTGGAGAAGCCTCCAAACATGCATAAGTATTCTAGATCCCTATATGAGTTGTTTATTTTATGCAGATCAGTTTTTATATGTTTTAAATTTATGCATGTAAACAATATAATATGTACCTGGATTTTGGGATGTGTAAGTGATCTTTTTCATTTTAAAATACATTTTTTCCGCTGCGCGAAGACGGTCACTTACCTATAGAAAATTTATGAAATATGCCCTACAATTCACAAAAATGAGCAAAACCAGCATTCTCAAATTCCTTTCCATGGTCGCTCATAATTCTTACTATCTTTGTAGCTTTAGAACTCTTCTTAACAAGCAACCTTTTTGCCAACTTCTAAAATACATTGAAAGAATCAGATTTCTCATGCAAAAAATCAACCCAATCATACCTTGAAAAATCATCAACACAAACAAACACATACCTCTTACCTCCCAAACTCTCGGTTTGCATAGGACCCATTAGATCCATATGGAGCAATTCCAAAACACATGAGGTATTGAGATTTGACAAAGCTTTATGAGATATTCTGGTTTGCTTACCTTGATGACATGGACCACACACATTAGCTTTTGGAAGTTCAAGTTTTGGTAGTCCTTTAACTACTTCTTTCTTTGAGAGTCTTACCAAGTCCTTGAAATTCATGTGACCAAGCTTCTCATGCCACAAGTTAGTGGAATCTATTTTTGAACTAAAACATGACAGACGGTTAGAAAGAAGTAACAATTGTCATTTGACCTTTTTCTCTCAAATAGAGAAACAATTTTACCATTCAAGATTTGACACTTGTTTTTTGAGAATTGAACCACAAAATCTTTGTCACAAATTTGGCTAATACTAATCAAATTAGCTTTCAAACCATCAAAAAGTAAGACATCATTCAAAACTAGAAAATCAGGAAGCACAATTGATTATTTGCCAAGAATTTTACCTTTCTTCCCATCTCCATAAATGACATGTCCACTATCAACCGATTCAAGTTCAGTCAAGAGAGATTTATTACCTATCATATGCCTTGAACAACCACTGTCTAGATACCAAAGATCATCTTGAAATGCAAGCAGAGAAGTATGAGACACGAAATAGTTCACATCAGCCTTAGGTTTCCAAACTTTCTTGGAAGAAAGACCATTGTTAGTATTATGAATTATACTAGCAACAAAACTATAGTTTTTAAAAACTTTCTTCAAATAAGCAATGAATCTAAAACATTTGGGTCTGATGTGACCTGTCCTATTACAAAAATGGCATACATGAATGAATTTTGATACCTTTGTAAGCTGTCTCACAACAGTTCCTTCAGTAGGGGTTTTGGTAGCTTTCACAAACATGTTAGCACCGGCTTTCGATGTGCTAGCACCAGGACTAAAGCCCAAACCACACTGATCTCCGAAGGATATTCCTTGACTAAGCACTTCATCAAGCTTAAGAGAACATGCATCCAATTTATCAATGATGACCTTAACCTCAGTTAGTTTAGCAGTAAGCACAACAATTTTTTCAGACAAGACTTTTTTTTGTTTCAACAAGGAAGCATTCTCAAAGCCAAGAGATTATAACTTTTTCATAGCCTTTAGCCATTAGTCATACATCTTATCATATGCTTCTTGTTGCCCAGCATAGATATCTTCAGTGTCGTCCGAAACTTCACTCTTACCATCTTCTTGATTCATAGTGAAAGCTAAAACATTCTCATCATCACTCGAATCATCATCACCACTCTCATCATGCTTACTCTTACTCAAAGTGACAGCCATGGCTTTACCTTTCTGCTTTTTCAATGTGTTAGCACACTCAGATTATATGTGCCCAAAACCCTCACATTCAAAACACTTGATACCTTTATTTTTCTTTTCTTTATCTTTTGATGGTCATAAGGCTTTTTCACAAAAGGTTTTCAGTCATAACCACTATTATAAGACTTTTTCATGTTTTTCTTTAAAACCTTTGAAAAATTCTTTGCAAGTAAAGATCAATTTTCATCATCCAAAGAGCTTAAATTATAGCCATCAAAAGGATCAGAATCAATGTCATGTTTGAGGGCCAAACCTTTGCTCAATTTATGTTTTTCCCATCGTTGCATATTCAGCTCATAAGTTTAGAGAGAGCCAATAAGTTCATGAATGTCTATAGCATCCAAATCTCGGCATTCTTCAATGGTGGTGACCTTTGACATAAATATTTAAAAGTAACAGTATACTGTTAAAGTAGAATATAGATAAATATTTTGCATTTATAATAAGATAATGAAAATAAATATATTGTCATTTTGAGATACTATGTTTAATCATAATAATACATACATACATTTCTCAAACTATAAGAACACGAGAACATTATGTTCAATGCTGGAAGCTTTCTTTCTACAGTAACAGCTTTGGAACTTCAAAACCTCAACATGCAAATTCTTAATGTTATGTGTCTCCAGCAAATTTACTCTGTAGATATGAAACAAATACCATATTCGAAAGAGTCCAGGTCTAAGTGGTCAGGGAGCTTGGTCTTGGCTAGCTTGAAAAAGAAAACATAAGTAGATCAGCACCCTGATCCTTAGACTTCCCAGAGGCATTAGGAATCTTCAATAAGTCAGGCTTGGAAGCAAAGACAAGACAAATTCTTTGAGTACTTATCCCGCTTCAGAATCATCCGCGCTAGGAGTAGAGCCTTTTGTTCAGAGCTAGAAGCTTTTTACTCTGAAGCAATAGCTTGGTTCTTCAAAACCTCATTCTCTACTTCCTTACTGATTAGTTCAGCCTCCAGGAATAGAGCCTTCTATTTAGAGCTGGAAGCTTTTTGCTCTGAAGCAATAGCTTGGTTCTTCAAAGCCTTATTCTCTGTTTGCTTCTGATAGAACCCTGGCCTACCTCTGTCACGCTCAACTGACAAACACTTCCTAGATTATTTCAATTCGCTAGTTATCAACCCGCACTTTTCACAACCAATTCTAACCAAAATACTACTCTCAATGGAACACAACAATGCTGGATAGATTTGATAATTGTACTCAATGACAGATCAAAGTAAATTCTATTAAGATAACAATTCTTTACAACTCAAATAAAGCAATAATCACTTAAATTAGAAAAGCAGCTCATCCAGGATGATTCTGCCAACAATAAAAATGCATTGGACTTCGAGAGCCAGCATCTCCCCAAATCCCTTCCCTCTACAAAATTCCCTGCTCCACAGATCCTTCCCGCTGCCTTTTATTCTTCGTGCTCTATTGTTGTAACTGAATTTAGCTCCCCAACCACTTAGCATTTGCCACTTGTCACTTTCCCATAAACCCAAAACCACCCTCCATCACACTCAAAGCTCGACTGAGTCCCTCAATCCTCGTTTGCGCCCTTATTTTTCCTCCTATATACCAAGGTATTGTTAGTCTTATCATTATAAACCCCTCCCCTCCCCCTCCCCCTCCCCCTTCCCCCTTCCCCCAAGGAGAGCCGCCTTGTCCTCAAGGTGAAAGGAGGGAAATTGCAGTTGGATGGTGGAGAACTCTTCCCAAGTACTTTCAAAATCTGGTAGGCCTTTCCATTTAATTAAAACTTCCCAACTCCCATTTAGTAGCTTTCTTTTCTTTAGTACCGCTTCTGGTGACATTGCTAAAATCAAGTCTTCATCCAGGCCAGTTGGTAGGGGTTGGACATTCGAAGGTAGAGAAGTAGTCTTCTTCCTAAGTTGGGACACATGAAAGACATTGTGAATCCGTGCTATGGAATGGTAGTTGTAGTCGGTAAGCAATTGATCCAATTTTTTTCGTAATCACAAAAGGCCCATAGAACCGTGGACTCAACTTCTCATTGTAACAACGGGCCAAGGACCGAAGGCAGTAAGGCTGTAGCTTGAGCAAAACTGAATCTCCCACTTCAAAGTTGACTTCTCTCCTTTTGTTGTCCGCAAACTGTTTCATCCGATTTTGAGGCCTTGACCAAACTATCTTTTAGTTCTTGAAGGATATTATTACAGTCATGCAGTTGTCGGTTGACTTCTTCAACATGGCAAGGACATTCAGAATGTTTCAGGATGATTGGAAGGTATCGACCATAAAATGCCTTAAAGGGTGTCATGCCAATTAAGCTGCTACACGTAGTATTAAACCAAAATTCTGCCCATGGAATCCATTTAGGGCCAATGTTGAGGTTGAGCACTAACAAAGCAACGGAGATATGTTTCCAAACAATGGTTTACTACTTCCAACTGATCGTCCGTTTACGGGTAATAGGCTGAACTCATACGAGTTGGGTTCTAGACTGCTTGAACATCTCACCCCCAAAAATGACTAATGAACACCCGATCGCAATCCGAGATGATAGAACGCGGGAACCCATGTAGCCAAACAACCTCTTTAACGAAAATGTGCAACATCTCGACCTGTATATGGATGTTTCAGGGTGAGAAAGTGGCTATACTTGGTTAAACAGTCTACCACCACCAAAATGGTGTCAACTTGATAAGCCCTTGGTAAGCCCGTGATAAAATCCATCGAAATGTCTTCCCACACTTGATTTGGAATAGGTAATGGTTGCAACAGCCCAGCCGGACTTAGAGCTTGATATTTACTCCTTTGGTAAACCTCACATGCTCAATAAAGGTGCGTATATCTTTTTTCATACCCTCCCAATACACTACATTGGCCAAGCATTTGTAAGTGCAGAAAAAACCTGAGTGACCACCCATGGGAGACGAGTGAAACTCTTGTAATAACAACTGAATATGCACCCCCGTGCGTGGCACAACCAGCCTATCATGGTACATTAACTGTTTCCCCACCTAGTTTATAGGGCAGTCGGCTAGACGGGTGAATCAGTAGTTCTTGCACTATTTTCCTCAACTTGGCATCTTGGTGGATCGTATTTTCCAAGTCTTCTCTACCTGCAAAACAACTCATGGATAAAGCATTAAGTTCCTTAACCTCAATTCTTCAAGAAAGTGCGTCATCTACTTTATTCTCTTGACCCGATTTCTATTGAATCTCAAAGCAAAGCCCGATCAATTTCATCACCCACTTTTGCTAATCCTCACTCAATAGTCTCTGATCATTTAAGAAGTGTAAACTCTTTTGATCTATTTTTATCACGAAATGTCTACGCGATAAATAATGTCTCCACTTTTGGATTGCCATGACCATAGCCATAAGCTCCCTTTCATAGATCGACTTCAGTCGGGATTGTAACGACAACCCTTTGCTCAAGAATGCCAAGGGTCTATTTTCTTGCATGAGAACAACCCCCAACCCATGGCCAAACGCATCTGTTTCAATCATGAATTCCTTAGAAAAATCGGGCATAACTAAAACTAGTACTAAAGTCATAACCTGTTTCAATTCTTCGAAGGCCCTCGTAGCAGCATCGTTCCATTTGAACGCAACTTTCTTTAATAGTGCAAATAGAGGAAGTGCAATCTTACTATACCCACTGACAAATCTCCGATAATACCCTGTCAAGCCTAGGAATCCCCAGAGAGCTCTATAATTTTTTGGAACTGGCCATTGCAGAATGCTATCAATTTCGCAAGAGTCAACTGCTACTCCGGCTGACTAAATGATGTGTCCTAAATACTTGAGTTCTCGTTGCCCAAAGAAACATTTTTTTGTGGTTGGCGACTAACCTGTTCTCGTACAGTGTCTGCAAGGTGATTGTTAAGTGTCACACGTGATCATCCATATTCACACTGTATACTAGAATATCATCAAAAAACACCAGAATAAACTACCGCAAGTATGGCGAAAAATGTCATTCATTAGCGCTTGGAAAGTTGCGGTGCATTAGTTAGACCGAAGGGCATGACTAGGAATTCATAATGGCCTTCATGGGTTCGAAGGCGGTCTTGAGTATCTTCTCCTCTCATTCGATTTGGTGGTACCTCGCGTCAAATCTAATTTCTAGAAGATTGTAGCGCCCCCAATTTCATCAAATAACTCATCCCCACTCTGGAATTGGGAATTTGTTCGAGACCGTGATTTTGTTTACTGCTCGATAATCGACACATAATCTGCATCCACCATCTTTCTTCTTGACTAATAACACAAGACTAGAGAATGGGCTGATACTCGGTTTGATAATGCCGGAGGCTAACATTTCTCTGACAATTCTCTCAATCTCATTTTTTTGGTAGTAGTTATAGCGGTAAGGTCGGATGTTTGGTGGTTGTGCATTGGGTAAAAGCTGAATGGTGTGTCCATGGTTCCTAATGGGAGGTAGGCCTGTTAAAGGTTTAAAAACCCCTTGGAACTGCTCCAAAATTTCCCTCAATCGACTGTCCACATCGTCCCCATTTTCTGGCTAGTTTTGCAAAGATCCAAATTCTACTAAATAACTCTGCCCTTCCTTCTGAATTGTCTTCAACATTGCCTTCAGATAGACCAATGACTTGCTCAGAGTTGGGTCCCCACAGAGTGTCACTGTCTTACCATTCTCCTTGAATCTCATTACCTGATTTTTCCAATCTATCGTGGTTTCTCCCAACGTTTCTAACCAAGCCATTCCTAACACCACATTCGAACTGTTCATATCAAATGGGAAGAAATCCAACACTGTAGTCACTCCCTAAAGATCAATACAGACTTCTCGGCATTCACCTTCACTTCTCACCCGATAACCATCCCCTATCCTCACTCCAAACAACTGTGTTCCAGTAATAGGAATTTTTAATTTCTCCACTGCTCCTCTACTCATCAAATTATGAGATGCTCCACTATCAATCAAAACAATCAACTCTGTATCCCGAATCCTTCCCTTCAATTTCATGGTTCTTGGCCCATTGATTCCCACGACAGAACTGAGTGACAACTCCACATCCTCCTGGTTAGCTTCCTCAGCTTCATCGTTCATCTCTTCCTCTTTAACAAGCTAAGTTTCTTCCTCTTCTTCTTCCACAAGGATGACTTGAAATTGTCTGTCTCCACAACAATGACCAAGAAAAAATTTTACATCACACCTAAAGCATAAGCCTCCCTCTCTTCTCTTCTGGATCTCGTTCTCAGTCATGTATTTAAAGGGAAACTCTCTGTGACCGGGGAGGTTCTGCTCAATGGGTTGATTAATGGTGGAGCTGCTGCTTCGTTGGATGTTGTTTGGGTTAGTATTTGGAGTTGGAAATCGTCGCTGCTGGCCATGGAGGTTATTAGATCTGGGTATATTTGTGAAGGAAGGCTGGAAATTATTATTATATTTGAATCCTTGGCTAATGGACCCAATATGACGACCTGACCCAACTCCACCAAAAGAGTTTTGACTTTTATTTGCCAAACTAATTCCCCTAAAACGTGTCACTCTATTCATTCCATTTTTAATTTCCTCTAAGGCCCAATTTTTGTCTTCAATCCTTTGGGCTAATTCAATTAATTGGATCAATGTTTCAAGCCTCCTCAATCTCACTTCAGCTTTAATTTCGGGCTTAAGCCCATTGATGAATGCAGCCCACAAAACATATTTCCTAACCTCACGAAGAGGGGCAGATGTCGCTTCAAATTTTCTGCGATACTCTTCCACAGTTCCTGTCTGTTTAATCGCCATTAACGCCTCATAAGGTCCTTCCTCTTGAGACCCACTAAACCTATGAATAAGGGCAAGTTTGAAAGTGGCCCACGACGTCACAGGAGCTCTAATTTCCATCCATTGAAACCAATTAACAGCATCACCTTCCATGAAACCGCAACAGTGTTTAATCGATCCTCTTCCTCTTAGATTCTGTACACGCCAAAGTATCTCTCGATTCTGAAAAGCCACCCATATGGATCGTCTCCTATAAAGATTGGTATATCCAATTTTCGGCCACCATACTCCGGTTTTCCTCGCTCACGGTTGTTGTGATTGTCATCTGACTCCCCTTGGTTTTGGTCGTTTTCCCCATTAACTCCAGCTGATCCACTTCATTCTCCCTTTCCAACTTCTTCTTCATCTTTTCGTCTCATCCACGCTTGCATCTCAACCAAACACTCTCTAATTTTACCCAGTTCACTTTCAATCTTATCAACCCTGTTCTCCATTCTTGTACCAACCATAACCTGGCTCTGATACCACTTTGATAGAACCCTGGCCTACCTCTGTCATGCTCAACTCACAGACACTTCCCAGATTATTTCAATTCTATTGGTTATCAACCCAGAATTTTCAGTCAACCAATTCTAACTAAAATACTACTCTCAATGGAACACAACAATGCTGGATAGATTTGATAATTGTACTCAATGACAGATCAAAGTAAATTCTATTAAGATAACAGTTCTTTACAACTCAAATAAAGCAATGATCACTTAAATCAGAAAAGCAGCTCATCCAGAATGATTCTGCCAATAATAAGAACCCACTAGACTTCGAGAGCCAGCATCTCCCCAAATCCCTTCCCTCCAAAAAATTCCCTGCTCCACAGATCCTTCCCGCTACCTTTTATTCTTCGTGCTCTATTGTTGTAACTAAATTCAGCTCCCCAACCACTTAGCATTTGCCACTTGTCACTTTCCCATAAACCCAAAACCACCCTCCATCACGCTCAAAGCCTGACCTGAGTCCCTCAATGCTCTGTTTGCTCCCTTATTTTTCCTCATATATACCAAGGTATTGTTAGTCTCATCAGCTTCTTGATCAGTTCAGCCTCCAGGAATAGAGCCTTCTGTTGGGAGCTGGAAGCATTTTGCTTTGAAACAATAGCTTGGTTCTTCAAAACCTCATTCTCTGCTTCCTTATAGATCACTTCAACCTCCAGAGATTCAACTCTGGAGTTATGATCCACCTCTGATGATTCAGAACTCTTCAGCTTTGCCTCTGCTTCTGCTAAGTTACTAGAATATAAGGCAACTTCAGCGCTCAGATTGCATATAAGACTACCTTGTCCTGCAAAAAGGAGAGCATGAAATGGAAAGTTGAAAGAGAAGGGAAAAGACAGAAGAGAATGGACTAAGTATTAACCTGAAAAATGGAAACTTCAGAAAGCATAGATTCAATCAACTCATCTAATGAATCATTTCTCAAATCCGTTATGCTTGGAGAGCCGAGCCTTTTAGATAGCTCTAAAGCAGCAGCTTGATTCTCCAATATGTTCTGCAAACCTATCAGTTCCACTTAATGATCAAAATTTTCCCCAAGCCTAATGAGACACATGATGACCTCACTGCGGGACTTGGTGGCCTCCTGAGCTCCCTTCTTTCCAGCAGGAGTTTTTTCAGGTCCTTCAAGCTTCTACGAGGAACCAAGTAGAGATTAAAATCTGTTTGCACGAATAATACCATGTAAATCTTATGATAGAAAACTTCAGACCTTGTAAATCTTATGATAGAAAACTTCTAGCAACCCGGGTTCTGCAGGATGAGACAACTCCACCTGCTCCAGAAATTTAGAATAAAGTAAAAATGTGAAGCACGAAGCCACAAACAGATTCCACCGAAAAGCAGGAAAAGGCTCAACATCTTTAACAGTAACTTAAGAAATTGATCAGCATACTCACTTCATCCTTGATAGCATGATGAATTGCTACTTTGCCAGTTTTCAGACATTGTAATTCTGGCAGAGGAATGCCCAATACTTCATAGTACAATATATCAGAAGTCTGTCCAAGAACATGATGAGAAAAAGCGTAATATTATATTTTCCTTTAAATTTCAACATCCCAGATTAACTACGACCACGACTACTACCTGGTTGCAGTGAATCAGCATATCCACCAAATGATCAATGCCATGGTACTTATTAGGTTGAGGTTTGGGTTGCTGAGAGTAGCACTTACGTGATGTAAGCCTGATTTTGGATGCATCTTCCAAATTCAATTTCTGAGCTACTCTTTCTACAACATCATCATACGTAAAAACCTTTGACCTTGACATTCAAAACACAATTGCATTAGATACAATTACAGTATGTATGATATATAAACTACCACCTACCAACTACTATCTACCAACTACCTCATTAATTACAATATTCTAGCATGTACAAGAGTATTCCGGAAGCTTCTAGATTGTCCGGGTGACGCACACCAAGTGTTTGATGAAATGCTTGAGTGGCGTCACACATGGTACTTATTAGGTTGAGGTTTGGGTTGCTGAGAGTAGCACTTACGTGATGTAAGCCTGATTTTGGATGCATCTTCCAAATTCAATTTCTGAGCTACTCTTTCTACAACATCATCATACGTAAAAACCTTTGACCTTGACATTCAAAACACAACTGCATTAGATACAATTACCCAGTAATGTATATATACATAAAATAATGGACAATCAACAAAGATAAATCTGCAGTAAAATTACAGAATTCAACTTCATCTAATATTAAGCCTCTACATCTCTAGACAAAAATCATCTTCCTTCAGCTTTTCAAGAGATCAAAAGTGAACAACCACCTATCACACAAAATCATGCAAAATTTTGCGAGGTTAAATGACGAGTTGATGAATACCAGTAAATTATAAAAACCATAAACACAATGTGTAGGGATGACAAGGAAGATGTTCACTACAAAAAAGCAATAATAAAACAAAATTAATATCAAAGAAAAGCCTAGTTTTTTGAATACAATAGGAACCATGGAGGTGTACCCGTCGATTATGCACATAGTCCAAAAATGAAGGAACATCTGAATAGAGATTTTTGAAAGCAAACAATATCTCCATCTTGAAGCTGCAACAGAGACAATGTCGGAGTTAAACATTATCATAGGGAAAACAAATCACACCATGTCTGTTATGCATAACATTTACCTAGCTAGCTCGAAATGTATATCTATAGTCAATAAGTTCGCACATCACACTCTAGCTAGCTCGAAATGTATATCTATAGTCAATAAGTTCGCACATCACACTTGGCTCAAACATAATTTCCTGAATATCAAAACATGAGTAAGTTACCATCCTCAAAATAATGCATAACCATGCAAATTTAAATCTGCATGCTAACTGATTATCAAATAAACCAACATTCCAATACAACCTCTAGAATGGACTTAAACCACAAAATCCTGTAACTAGAGATCTCAGCTCTCCGACAACTCAACTCTTGATGGTCCACATTTTTAAAGGACAATATTAAAAGTCAATCCTTAATACACCAGTCACTCCAAATAACCAAGCATGGAGAGACAGACAAGTGGACCTAAAACGAGTTGCATACCAGCAAGTACCCTAAACACTCTAGGGCAGAGAACACCAAATTATCATAATTTCATGCTCACAGGCAAGGATGACATTGGCTTCAAGTCCAAGCATAACTAAAGGAAATCATCTCCAAAAAATAAGAAACAATATAAGTCTTTAAGGGGCCACAAACTATTAGCACACCTAAACTTTAAATTTCATAAAATGGTGTGATTAACTACTCCTAACATATATCATTTTAAGAAACACTGAAGTTGCTTTTTTTTTTTTTTTTTTAATTGAAGGCCATTTTTTCTTGAGAATTTTGAGTGCTTGGATCCTTTTTCTTTCCAAATACAATACTAAATAATTTTGCATTAACTATTCAATAAGTAAAATAGAAAATAAGTGTGAAATACTATAGCAATCCACTCCTTAGTCACAAAAATTCAAGAGAAGCCTATCCTTTTTGCAGCTTTACTAATAAAGTAATGGACTAAGAAATTCTTAAACCACTCAGCTTAAGTTCGCCACCGTTCATTTAAGGCTTCTCATGAAAGATAAGCAACAGGAAACGGACCTCATAGAGTTTGATTTCTTCATCAGGATCATAGCCAACCATTTTATTTAGTTTTGCCAAATATTCCATTGGATTACCAGTACTCTTCACAAAAAGCCTCCCAGTGTTAAACAAACGGTATTTGTCCAAGCTAAAATTGCATGTAGAGAGTAGAGTTTAGCTTGACTGGGGCTGTTAGACAAGCGGTGACGTTTTAGAAAGGTTAAAGTGTCGTCGTTTTTATGTTGAAATAATCAGCTATTAAAGCTGACTTGTAACACTGTTCACTCCATCGAAATATTAAGAAAAGTTCTAATCCCTCTTTTCTCTCTGTTTTGCTCTCAAATCCCTAACTCTCATATGGTATCAAAGCTTCCTTGACTAACGTCAATGGCAAAAAAATCTGATAGCTCCAATTCAACCGACAACATTGACAGAATGTTTCACAACTCTGTCAAAAATTCTTTTAATCTCACTTCCTCAGCTATTTCCTCTAGTCTCCAAGTTATTAATCCAAAGCTTACTCTAGACAATTACAGATTCTGGTGTTCTCAAGTACTTTTTGCAGTAGGAGCTCACGAATTGGAAGATCATTTAACAAGTTTAGTTCCTGTCCAGCTCCTTTAATTCCTAGCAATTTTGATAATTCTAAAGATACTGCTAATGGTCAAAATATTGGGTTGTTTTCTAAAGAAAAGATCAATCTCGCTTACACTCTATGGAAACAAACTGATAATTTCTTGTGAGCTGGTTGTTAGCTTCGATATCTGAGAATATGTTTAGAACTGTTTCTAAATGTTAGTACTCCACTGAAATTTGGTTTGTTCTTGAAAAAGAATTTCATTACAGACTCCAAAGCTAGGGCTTTACATTTAAAGAATTAACTTCAGAATACTAGCAAAGACAATCTTAGTATAAGTGAATATGTTAGAAAGATGAAAGGAATTTCTGACAGTTTGTCAGCTAGTGGACAAATTATTTCTGAGGAAGATTTGCTCCAATATATCTTAGATGGACTAGGTATAGAATATGACGCTATTGTTGTAAACCTCACCTCAAGAATAGAATCTAGATCTGACTCAGGCTCCTTGTAAGAAGCTCAATTTCTATTGCAAAAGTACGAAATCAGGTTGGACAAGTTTAATTCAGTAGACTTTCAAAATAGCTCAGCTCACATTATAGCTACAATAAAAACTAGTTCCACATCTGTGCCTAGTAATCATACTCAGCATGTCACCCCTGGTTTTGCTAATGTGTCTCATAGTCTTGATCCATCCTTAAACACATTAGGAAGTCATAAACTACATGGCAACTACCCTGTTGCTACTGGAGAGATAGGCCAGTCCATATCTAGTTCTCAATTTGGTCAACAAGGTTATCCTAATACCAATAGTGGTTTTGGATCTAGTTTTGGAAACAACTTTGGAAGTTATAGACCTTATTTCAATAATTTTGGAAGAGGTAAAGGCAGATCCAATGGAAGAGGTAAACCGGTTTGTCAGGTTTGCAATAAGACTGGACATATTGCCATACAGTGCTATCACAGGTACAATTCAGCTTATAATGGATAGATGCAAGACACTGGTTATCAGAATTTTTACAATAATGGTAATTTGTAGTCCACTGGTCCATAGAGCTTCTACACTAATCCTGGTATTTCACATCAAGGTTATGGTGTGTTCAATATGCCAAGTCATCAGGATCGAATTTTAGTCAAGCATCCAGCTCTTCTAATTTTTTTACTCCATCTCAGCAAGGTTTTGGACATGTTACCTTTCCACAAAATTATTCTCATGCTAGCCGTTCTGGACATGTACCATCTCAAGCATTAGTTCAAGCTCATTTTGATGCTCAAACTATTCAGAATACCAATTATGTTACTGATTATGGTCATATTCCCAATTCATCTAACCATGGAGCTCAACCTGTTATGGTGAATCAGAACAGTGGTCTGTCTATTTATAAAGCTTCATCATCCACTCCACAAGATCCTACCTGGTACATGAACTCAGGAGCAACTGACCATGTTACATCTGACCTCACTCAGTTAAACATCAGCAAGGACTATGATGATCAGATCAACTCCAAGTAGGTAGTGGTGAGTTCCTTCACATTACACACATTGGTTTTACTTCTTTGCCTAGTATTTTGCAGAATAAATGTTTACATTTAAAACATGTTCTTTGTGTTCCTAGAATAACCAAAAACTTACTTAGCATATCAAAATTCACTAAAGACAATAATGTTGTAGTTGAATTTAATGCTGATTCTTGTATTGTTAAGGACAAAGTCACCAGAGCAACGTTACTACAAGGAGAACTTAGAGCAGGCTTATATCAACTGAATCTTTCCCCAAAATTACGTTCATATTCACCTTCTTGCTTAAAGTCATCGATTTCACCTAGAATTGTTCCTATAATGTCAACCTAACTTCTAAACCTTTAAATGAGTCTCATACTTGTACCACCAATAAAGATGCTGTTATAGTGATACATGATAGTTTAAATGGTCAAATAAATAGTATGCAGAATGCTACTACACCTTGTACTGATAACTCTACATCTTGTACTGAAAATTTTGTTTCATCCTATTCATCTTATGTTAATAAAAACAATGATGTTTCTGTTTCAGTTTGTGTTGATATAGCTTTAGTTGCATCTGATAATTCTTTTGTTTCACCTTGTGTTAGTGAAGATTTCATTGCATCTAATAACTCCTTAGTTGACTCTAATAGTAATAATACTTCACTACCATCTATTCAAGTTGTTCATAAACACAATGATGATGCTATGCTATGGCATATGAGGTTAGGACATCCACACTTACCAACCTTGCAAAAGGTTATAATAAGTATGATAGCAAATGACTCCCTCATCACCAAACCTAAACTACTAATTCCCTTTTGTGATGCCTGCCATTTAGGGAAAATGCATCAAAACACCTTTCCTACTTCACATTCTAGAGCTAGTGCACCTCTTGAACTTGTTTATAGTGATATATGGGGTCCTGCTCCATTGATTTCCACAAAGGTTTTAAGGTATTATTTACACTTTATAGATGATTACAATAGATTCACCTGGTTATTCCTTCTTAGGACAAAGGCTGAAGTCAAATCTATATTTGTAAAATTCCATCATCTAGCAGAAAGACAGTTTAACTGTAAATTGAAATGCCTTCAGTCTTATCAAGGTGGTGAGTATAAGGGACTGGTTTCATATCTCACCACTGAAGGCATTCAATTCAAATATTCTTGCTTCTATGTGCATCAGCAAAATGGTCGTACTGAAAGAAAACATAGGCACATTGTTGAAACAGGCCTTACTCTCTTAGCTCATGCATCTATGCCTTTAGATTTTTGGTGGCTTGCTTTTGAATCTGCTGCATTCCTCATTAATAGAATGCCTTTACCAGTAATCGATAATCTATCCCCTTATCAGTTGTTGTTTAAGACAGTTCCTATTTATTCAACACTGAAAATGTTTGGTTGTGCATGTTTTCCTTTTGTTAAAACTTTCAATAGGCATAAATTTAGTTTCCACTCTTCAAAATGTGTCTTTGTAGGGTACAGTTTAGTTCACAAAGGCTATAAGTGTCTCACATCTGATGGTAAAATCATTGTTACACCTAGTGTTAAATTCAATGAATCCGATTTCCCCTTTTCCACTGGTTCTAAGTATCCTAACCTGTCCACACTTTCTCCTTCAGACGAATCAGTCTTCCTGTTTTTCTGAACAATTTTCTAGTTTACCCTTTCGGTCTATAGCTTCTTCTGAGTCTCTTGCAGTAAAGTGCTCTGTACCTAAGTTCTCTATAGCAACTGGTAAGCAAAATTCCTCTACAACTTCTCCATTTCCTTTCTCTCATAACACAGTTCCCATATAACCTGTATTATCTTCATCTCACTCACCCACACTCTCTTCTACACCTTTTACAATTGATACTCCATCTAACATTAATCCAACATCATCTACATCTCTCTAATCACCACAAACTATTCCTTCAGACAAGGTTATTCCCATCTGATCTATTGAGGTTGATCTGTGTCCATCTCAGTATGCTAATAAAACTGAAACATCAGATTCTATTCTTAATGTGCACCCCATGATGACAAGAGCAAAAACAAAGAGCAAAACATCTTATCCTATAGTTTTTACAGTTGTTAGTTCTCCTGTGAGTGAACCAGCATCAGTTTAAGCTCTTAGCTTGCCAGAATGGAAACAAGCCATGCAGATTGAATATGATGCTTTAATTGCAAATAATACCTGGACTCTTGTTCCCTTTACTTCAAATATGCATGTTGTGGGAAATAAATGGGTTTTTAGAGTCAAATATCATGCTGATGGCACCTTACAAAAGTATAAAGCAAGATTAGTTGCAAAGGGTTTCCAACAAACTGCTGGATTGGATTATTTTGAGACCTTTAGTCTAGTCATAAAACCCTCAACCATTAGGATTATTTTTACCCTTGCTACAACATACAATTGGGATATACAACAAGTGGATGTCAATAATGCTTTCTTGAATCGTGAGCTTAATGAAGTAGTATATATGGAACAACCTTCTGGTTTTGTTGATCAGCATAAAGTTTCTCATGTTTGCAAGCTGAACAGGCCTTGTATGGTCTTAAACAAGCTCCTAGAGCCTGGTTTGACAAGTTAAAAGTAGCTCTGATCAGTAAAGGTTTTCACAATTCAGTATCTGATTCTAGTCTCTTTGTGCATAAGGAAAATCATCAGGTTACATATGTCTTAATCTATGTTGATGATATTCTTCTTACTGGATCAAACATTGATTTTGTTCATCAATTAGTGAAAGAGTTGAATGATAAATTTGCTTTGAAACCAATTGGTTCCTTACATTACTTCGGGTCTTGAGGTCACTAGAAATGCAGTTGGGATTCATCTAAAGCAAACTAAATACGCTATTGATTTGTTGCTTAAAAACAAAATGCTTGAAGCCAATCCTTGTTCTACTCCCATGGCCTTTGGTACTAAATTGTTTCCTGAAGATAGTCCACTGCTTGACAATCCTAGTCTGTTTTGAAGCACTGCAGGAGCCTTGCAATACTTGCTTCTTACTAGACCTGATATTAGTTTTTCAGTCAATAAACTTAGTCAATTCCTTCAAGCTCCCACTGACTTGCAATGGCAAGCATGTAAGAGGATTTTAAGGTATCTTAAAGGTATCGTCAGCCGTGGTTTGCTCTTTAGACTAGCAACTAGTTTAAACATAGAATGTTATGCTGATGCAGATTGGGGAAGTAGTATTGCAGATAGGAAATCCACCAGTGGATATTGTGTATTTTTGGGGCCTAATTTGATTCAATGGAGCTCTAAAAAATAGAGAGTGGTTGCCTTGTCATCTATTGAAGTAGAATATAGGGCATTGGCACAAATAGCTACTGAAGTAGCTTGGTTACAAAGTTTATTTTCTGAATTGGGTCTAACATTTGACAAATCTCCAGATGTTTGGTGTGATAATGTTAGTGCAGGGGCATTGGCAGCAAATCCAGTTTTTCATGCTCGGACAAAGCATATTGAGATTGATGTGCATTATATCCGTGAACAAGTTCTAGCCAAGAAACTTGTAGTTCAATATGTTCCCTTCAAGTTACAAATTGCAGATATTTTAAAAAAAGCTTTGTCCGTTTCTCAATTTCTTACTTTGAAGCAAAAATTGAATGTTGTTGATCAAGTTTGTTGAGAGAGAAATGCAGAAAGTGCTGATATTCAGAACTGAAAACTTTAGCTACTTGAGCTGAAGCTTGCTGTAGTTTACATCGTCCCTCAAGCTGAAGTTTAAGCATTCAATCCAAGCATAGTTTTGTAAAAAAAAAAAAAAGTTTCGCCACGAGCTTATGTATTTGCATGAGACGAGCTGCTTGTAGCAACTAGTTTGCCACGAGCTTCTGCATTTGCATGAGACGAGTTGCTTGTAGCAACCAGTTCGCCACGAGCTACTGCATTTGCATGAGACAAGCTACAACCAGTTCACCACGAGCTTCTGCATTTGCATGAGACGAGCTGCTTATAGCAACTAGTTCACCACGAGCTACTGCATTTGCATGAGACGAGCTGCTTGTAGCAACCAGTTCGCCACGAGCTACTGCATTTGCATGAGACAAGTTGCTTGTAGCAACTAGTTCGTCACGAGCTGCTGCATTTGCATGAGACGAGCTAATGTTGGACTGCTCTAATAATAATTAAAAAAAAAAACTTGAAATCATTTGTTATGTTCCTGATCGTCCCTCTATCTGAAGTTTGTAGCTTGCCCATCATCTTGTTATAAGGTGTTGGTATCTTGTTATGAGATGTTGGTATCTTGTTATGAGGTGTTGGTCTTAGTGGCAAGTTTTATTTGATAAGGGCTGTTAAGATGCATTTTTTTTATCAAGATGAAAGATGAAACTGTAAATGCAGTTTAGCTTGACTGGGGCTGTTAGACAAACGGTATTTGTCCAAGCTAAAACTGCATGTAGAGAGTAGAGTTTAGCTTGACTGGGCCTGTTAGACAAACGGTGACGTTTTAGAAACGTTAAAGTGTAGTCGTTTTTATGTTGAAACAATCAGCTATTAAAGCTAACTTGTAACACTGTTCACTCTATCGAAATATTAAGAAAAGTTCTAATCCCTCTTTTCTCTCTGTTTTTGCTCTCAAATTCCCTAACTCTCATACCCAGCATAGCTGTTATCATAGAAAAATAATCTCTAAATCAAATGGAGTTATTCCAGAAGAGGAAAAAAAAAAAAAAAAATACACTCACAGACACAAATATACAATAGAAAACAACAAAGTACCATAGCTCTTCTTTCTCAGGGTCATAAAGCTTGAAAAAAAGTAATATATCTTCCTTTGTCTTGCCAGGTGGAGCAATAGGCCGTAAATCCTGATCATAAAATACAAACGTAAATAACATTTATTTTGATTGGTAAGCAACTCTAAATTAAATGTTTTTGAGGGCTGTTTAGCTTCAGGTATTTTTGGTATTATCATAACAGTACATAGGGATGTTACTATTCTGATAGTGGACACCTGCCCACATGTATCCACTACTTTTTATCAATATAATTTCCATATTTCTTTAAAAGTAATAGAAATAACATTAATGAGATCACTTAAAATATGATGATAGTTCAAGGAAGAAACCAGAAAGCCTAAATAGGAAGGAAAGAATTACCAGTCCACGCTCTACTTCCAAGAACAACTTCAACTCCGCATTATGAACCTTATTTGATGCTCCCTCAGTTGCCCAACCTAAAATACCAAGATAAAAAAAAAAAAATGAAACTGGGCAATGCATATCTTCACATCCTCAGGCACTAAAACCACTAAAACAAGTGCCCAATTTATATAGTAAAACCATTTGGAATAATGACCCCCAACGGCAAAATGGAAGGAGACATTGCCAGAGCTGACGACAATTCGATACAATATTGCGGAAATAAAACATAATGCCGGAGATAAGCAACATCAATTATCTCATAACAAATGCATAGCAAAATTGAAATGTATATTTTCCTGTAGAAAACCTAAAACATAAAAACTATAGATTTGTGACAGCTACCACAAAGTGTTGTACCATTAGCAAGAGCCGAAAAAAATACACTGGATGGGAATTAGCACATACACTGAAACGGATGGTCAAAATCATAATGCTGAATAAATGAAGAACAATGATCATAACAATTCACTGGTTCTTCCAAGGAAACATATGGATATTAATTCACAAGGAAATTACAAATCATATAGGATTACATATTTGCCTAATATAGACAATTGCAAGCAACATATTAGCAATGGCCCAAAAGAAGAATGTTTGTTATAATTATTACATCACAAGGAGTCCCTTGAACAAACTTTGGCGTTGCCCGAAACTAAAAAAACCTACCAAAAAACTCTTGAAACACTAACTATAGGCTAGTAATAGCAAGCAGAACTACTTATAGTTTGTGTTTCCTCCAAAGGTGTCAACGGCTGATTAGGGCGGCTATGTATGGTTCTGGCGCTTTGCCCAAAGCCAAAAACCGCTGAAGTTGCACTGGAATACCAAACTCTTCAGCAACCTCTCTGTAATACCCCATATTTTTTGTACAGAATTTTATTAAATTTTATTTTGTGATTTTGGGGGGTAAAGTGTTATATTTTGAAATTTTTAGGAGAGCAAATAATAGCCGAAACAACTGAGGACTAAAGTAAAATTTATCAGATATTTTGATTAATAGTGATCAATCAAGAAAAGAAGAAGGGAGAAGAAGGGAACCACGGGGAGAAGAAGAAGAGAAGAAAGAAAAGAGAGGGAAGAGAGAAAGAAGATAGAAAGGAAGAAGGGAGAGAACGTAGAGAGAGAGGAGTAGAGAACGATGAAGGTGGCTGGAAAAGTGCCCGTCAGTGAACAAAACTCCAATGATCGGAAAGAGTGGAGGAAGATCAAGCATATGAGAGGTGAGTAAAGCTTAAAATTTCCCTCTTTGATGGTTTTAGTTCAATTAATTTGTGTTGTTCATAATTGAGTACAATGGCATTAGATTGAATTAAAATAGGGAGATTGATTTCAATAATTTTATGTGGGTGGAAGGTACATGCTATTCCTAAACAAAAATGGGTTAAAGATGTGATTTTTTATATAAGTGTTTATTGTGCAAAATCTGTCCATCTAGGAATCCAAAAATTGTTTACATGTTTTGGGTTTTTGATTGAAGCTGAATTTTGGATATCTTGTTGTAGGCTTCTTGCGGAGTGTTGAGAAATTTATTTCACTCAAAGACTCGAAGGATTAAATTTTATATGAATTTTTGAAGTTGCCTTGTCAATTCTAGAATTTTTGTTTTCTGCAGAGCATGTATTTTCGGAAAATGATTTGATGCATCTATTCTTATCCAAATTGAGTGATTTTAAATTCTTGTGAATCATATATTTGTCTAATTTAATTCTGGAGAGTTTAGTGAGGTTTATATTAAGGGTTTGAATTGTTATTAATTTTACAAATTAGTAACCTCAATTCTGGAAACAGTTGGCAGATTTGAATGAGTTGAAAGAAAATTGTGTTTTAAATAGTTACCGATTCTAGAATGACTTGAGAAAATTATGGGAACAACTTATGTGTCTCTCAAAGGCCCATCAAAATTATGGCTTAAAATGATGAATACAATTTTTATGAAAAATCTGAGAGTGACCAATTCGGTTATGAAACTAGGTTAATCTTTTGGTGTGTGTGAAGTGTCCAATGAATTTAATAATGATTATTGGATTTTGTATCTAGGAAGGCAAGCGGGGGGCATTGTTAGAGGATTTCAATCTTTTTTGGCTTAAGGGTCAAGCTCCAAAATGGTGAGTGGAAAATCCAAACCCTAACTTTCATTTTGAAATACTTGTTTGTTATAAACTTCAAATGCTAATGTTATTGGTTTACATGAGAAATTGAGTTTTTTTTTTTTTGGGAAAATTGTTGTTGATAATATAAAAATTGGGCCAAGGTGTTATTATGAAATCATGTTGAAAACTTGCATTTTAGCCTTATACTGTACATGAGAATTTAATGTTATGTTATATGTTTTCTTGATGAATGAAGGCGTGAAATTTATGTAAAATGGTGAGTTAAAGATATGTATATTGATGATAGTAGTTTTCGATACTCATCCCCCTCATGACATTGATTTGATTCTATGCATGCGTATGATATGATTTTACAGGCCCAACAAGGTCGAAGGCCCGAGCGAGGTAGATATCATTACACAAGATTTTGCTGACCCAAGTGGGTCGAAAGATCGAGTGAGACAGATATCACTAGACATGATTTTGTCGGCCCAAGTGGATCAAGGTCCCGAGCGAGGCAGATATTGCTAGACATGATTTTGCCAACCCAAGTGAGTCGAAGGCCTCAACAAGGCCGATATCACTAGACATGATTTTGTCAGCCCAAGTGGGTCGAAGGCTCGAGCGAGATAGATATCACTAGAGATGATTTTGCGTGGGTTGAAGGCCTAAGCGAGACAGATATCGCTAGACATGATTTTGCTGGCCCAAGTGGGTCGAAGGCCCGAGCAAGGCAGATATCATTAGACAGGATATGATTGTGCCGACCCGAGCGGTGCATGGTCTCGTTGGGTCGAAGGCTTGAGCGGTAACCAATCCTGCCTAGTAGGATGGATCTAGTGGTTCAAACCGTGTGATGTTAGATCTTGTCAGGTTGGAAAGATTTACGCCTGGGTACTAGTTGGATGAGAGTTTTCACATGTGATTGAGAAATGGTTTGGGTATGTATATCTATATCAGGAATTTAAAATGAAAATTGATAAATGCAAGTGCTATCTGTATATGAAAACGGTTTTCAGAAAGAAGGTTTTTTTTTTTTTTTTTTTTGCAGTGAGAGATTTCAGCATTGGTTATGAAAGATGGTTTATATTATAAAATGTGTTTATGGAAATGAGATTTTATGAGCATGAATGTTTTATTGTATATTGAAATATTTTATTTCATACTAACCTATTCTCCACTCATTGAGCATTATAGCTCACCCCTTGTTTTTAAATGTTTCTTTTCTACCCCCACCAAGCCAAGAGGAGTGAACCTCACTCAAGGTTGAGTCACACAACTTCATTTCATCATATGTGTCATAATTTTGTTTGATTTTCCACTGTAAAGTTTATGTTTCTTCATCATATATTTATTTCATGTTTTGGATTGTAAAATATATTTAAAAAAAAATGATACTATACATTTCATTTTGTAAAAATTCAGTTACATTTGTTTATTTACAAATGATGTTATAATTATTTGTGAGAAACAAAAAGGAGTGCCTGTAATTTTTTTTAGTTAGAAGAGTTTTATGATGTTTTAATTCATAAATAGGTTTCATAGTTTTCTCACATGATACGTCTCGATCACCCGAGTCTCATGGGTGTGCCCGAGGCCTTTGGGATAGGGAGGGTCGGGACGGGTCATGTCAAAGTCACTGATTCAATACATTGAAAAACCACACTAATGCAACATATAGAAAGTGAGAGAGGTAGAAATGGAGGAGTGTAAATTCACCGAAATAAAAACATCACAATTGCTAGTAGAAACACATTAGATACTCTAAAATGATGGGACCTTGAAGAGGTAAAAATGTATCTGCTTTTGAATATGAAAACTCCTGACTTTGTCATGGTCCACAAGATCAAAATATATATGCCTTCCAATTTGTTCCACAAGGTCCTCATCTCGTGCAACCTAGAGATATCATATAACTACTAGGAAGATGTGCTCAACTAGGTGTTGATTTTAACTATAATCAATAAATTTAGTAGTAACTAAAACAAAGATTGAGAGGACCAAACTTTATAATTCTATAAAGGTGTGCCTCCGCCTTTTCTTTCTTCAACCTCTCCTGGGAAAAATCCATAATGTATGGCAACGTGTTTCGCAGCCGAGACAATGAATTGAAACCAAAAGGAGTTGTCAATTAGATTATACTGAGAGAGAGCAAGTGGTCGAAAAATCACGAGACACAAAGAGGTGGAGTCTTTTATTATATTAGTCGGTTCTCATTTGAAAAATGCAGTTGCACCTGGCTGGACGTGCTAATGTTACTGGCCAGCAGTAAATATTAATTGCCTTGGAGAAGAAAATGGTGGCATGAAAGAAACACACAATGATTATCCATAATAAGTACACTCAAATTATGCCTGATCTCTTATTGCTTCGTAATTTAGATAAATCATGAAATGTTAAAATAATGATCTAATTTTGCTTCGCAAGATTGGCTTGAAACTGGAGCCCTGCCAAACACTACAATCTTTGAGAAGTGAGAAACAACGGTCTTTGGTCCTGTAGGTGACCGTGAGGAGGCTCAATCCCCAAATCTGTGGGAACAAATCATATGAACGATCCAGCTAAACCCTCATGGGTGTCAAGGACTCAACCACAAACACTATATTTCATTTAAATGGGAACGGAAAATCCATAGCATAGCAGTATAGATCTTTTAATATTT
The DNA here is from genome assembly GCA_026229545.1 of Pistacia atlantica. NCBI lineage: Eukaryota > Viridiplantae > Streptophyta > Magnoliopsida > Sapindales > Anacardiaceae > Pistacia > Pistacia atlantica. The sequence goes on from CM047907.1 coordinate 4,017,339, forward strand.
CTTATGGTCTGTTGCTTATCTGATTTAACACATTCCACTTGCTAAGATGGAAAGGAATGATCAAAAAAATTCATGTCTTACAAGAAATAAAAACAGAAATCAGAATGAAATTTATGTATGTACATGCGCACAATCTTATTAAAGTTTGAAAGGCAAGAAAGTGAAAATCTCAGTTGAGGAAAATGAACAAATAATGTAATCTTAACAATATATGTAATTGTTTCAATTAATAAAACAAACATATATATAAGAGAGAGTATTTGGATAATTACAATTTCAAGCTGCACATCCAACCTTCATAGACCAAATATAAAAGCTGAGTGAGTCTAATGGTTGAAGCTACAATAACTCTATTTACTTAAAGTGCCAGCAAACAAATGATTCAACTTACATAGAATTTAAAATGAAATTCTTGAAGAATAGAGCATTAATATTCTTAAATTGACCCCAACACGAGCAAATAGATCTATATCTAAACTAAAGGTAAATATTCCTAAAGACTAAAGCAATTAATAAAATTCCTGGCAAGAAGGAAAGTATATACTATTCTTAAACCTCTTCTCCACCAAAACATGTATTAGAGATCATAAAAGAAAACTTATCCCATATGAATAACTCTTTCAACATTTTGGTATCAATAAATGATGGAAATCTATACATGCTTTCTGAAGGACACAAATGCTGCGTGTATTAAAGTGAATACAAGTAGGAGAAGAATGACAGCAAAACTTGCAGAAATGGCAGTCCATGGGTTCTATAGCAATACGCATTTGAAATCTTCAACAAGAGAAGAAAACTAGAAATAATAAGAATCAAAAGTAGCATGTTCCACAAGTTTATGAAAAAAGAGCTGACACTCGTTTCACTATCCCCAAGTAGATTTTCAATAATTTCTTGTCGAACAAGCAATTCCACATCCTTGGGAGTGTTAACAAGATAATTCATTAAGATAACATAAGAAATTATAATTACATATGTCATTGGGCTACATATACTGAGTTGTGGAATTTCCAAATATTCCATCACAGAATTTATTAATTTATTTTTAGTTTTTGTAACAAATTTTTAATACGTATTTATTGAAATTTAGTTATTCATTTTAAAAATTAATTTTAACATAAATTTAAATTTGTGATTAAAAAATTAAAAATTAATGAAAAAGAAGCATTTATTAACACTAAGAATATTAAAAAGAATTTAAAAAATAATGTATTCCATGATATTTTGGACTCTTTCTTGAGCACAACCATAATCTTTTTTTAATTTTAGTCCTCTCCATGTTTGGCTCTTCTTTTGGGAGAACGAGACAGTACTAAAATTTGTCCCACTGCACTCTCCTTATTTAGTCTCAACCATAAATTGATGGTTCTTATTTCTTAAAAATCTTTTTGTATGATGAAATAAAATCAGAAAAAATAATATAAACGTAAAATTTTTTGAAATATTTAAATTAATTTTCTTGGATTTGTTTATATTATTAATCATATATATGTTTATATTGAAAAAATGAAGATTATTATAAACACTTACAGGGTCATTTATCTTTTGTTTCTTTGACTTTGGCATGTTGATGTTTTCACATCGTCCTTTATTATGACCCAATTTTCCATATATTGCACTAGTGGTTGTCAATTTCTTTTCCTTCATCTTTGTCCTTCTTCAACCATCTACTACCTTTGTCGATCACCCTTTGTACACTATGAGGCATCGAAGTGTTCCATTTTTCAGCCTCAACTCTTCTCTCATCAATCCTTTGCATAGTCATGGTCCCTATCATCTCAAGCATGCTCATAATTGGTAAGGTCCTGGATTCATTGAGCCTAGCATTCCAAGATTCTGACATATTGTTAGTCATGTGATCGACCTTCAATTCAGGATTGAATGCATGCTTGGATCACTGCCTTATTGGGATCTTCCTGAGGTAGTTTTGGATCACTGCCTTATTGGGATCTTCCTGAGGTAGTTAAATGCATTGATGTTAATGGTCCTAATCCATGGCTTTGTTGAAGTTCAGCATCTAAGGTAGCTGGGGCCACCGTAGCCGGAAGCCTTCTCGTACCATCTTTAGAAGTCGATGAATCCATCTCTGCAGAATACTATGGGGTCAAGATGTTAGTTCAGAAATAAAGAGTTCCTTCGCTGAATACAAGGAGCCTTACCTAATTCTTAACAGTTGAAACAAAATTATCTTAAATCATTGTTTTAACATTTAACTCACATGGACCAGATCGATAAAACCAAGAGATAGGCAAAGTGAAGTGACTAGAACCAAGATAGATAATCAGATATAAGCTGCATCACACCTATAGCATGTGAAGTTACCACTTGACCAAAAAGCATAATTCTGATATGTAAGAGTTCGACATTAATATTTAAGTCTAACAAAAACAAATTTAGTGTTCTCAACTTCTGAGACTTCCCTAGGAAAAAAAAAAAAGGAGAAACTAAGAGGCATCAAGAAATAAAACAAACAGGAGAAGAACAGATGAAATTTTGTTCTGTAAATCAGAAAAGTGTAAACATCCAGGATTCCCCAAAAGCAAAGGGCCAGAGTACCGACACTCCCATCTCTATCCCAGAACAAACTTATTTTTTCATTAACCCTTGACAGAATTTGAACATTTAATTCCCCAAAATAAGTACCAATCTATGCTCTCTCTAGTCAAAACAGAAGGCCTGCTCCTCATAAACAGAATTGAAACAAAAAATCTACTCTTAATATGTAAAAATATTCCACTCCATAACCACCCAAAAAAAATAAATAAATAAATAATTGCATTCAACATAGTAATATCTCAAGTTTCTAAAATAAAAGTTAATATCCAAAGCTGGGAAGAGCAAAATCTCTAAAACAAAATATATTCCTAAGAAAGCAAGAACATAAACACCTTAGCCAGAAAGCTAAATTGTAACACTTAAAACCTAAGATGTTACATGCACTTGCAACAAATTAATAACTCGTAAATGTTACAAAACATTGCATTGCTACAAAAATGAAAGCACTGAAGAGAGGCAAATAAACCAAAGCTATAATATTTGATGCAGATACCAAAAGCAAACTCAAAAGGCATCAACTTTAAACTAATAATATTGGACAATAATAAACTTGAAAATGAAGATCACGTGCAGCTGCAAATCACCACTACTTTACAAAAGGGCCCTTGGCACATTTCAGATGAGAAGGGGTAGTCATGGTCTGCATTGTAATTTAATATTCAGTTATTTTGTTGCTGAGTTGTACAAAGATTAGTGGTAGAGTTAGTTATTCTTTGTTTCTTTGAGAATCATCTGTACAGAAGGCATATTTAGGCTATTTTTTTGTACTCGTTTTACAATACAATACAATATACTCAATTGAGGAATTCTTCAGCCAAACACTGGTATTCTCCTTTCCCGAAGATTTTCTTATGCCCTATTTTCAATTGTAACATGGTATCAGAGCAGTGAATCCATCCATGGCTTCCAACGATTCTGTTGTTCATGGTCCACCACCTCCTCCACCAAACCGATTTCTTAATGACCTAACCAACCCTTTTCAACTTGACCATGGGGACAATCCCTTTGTTTCTCTCGTCCCCGACCTCCTCACTATCAACAATTACACCACTTGGTCTAGTGCAATGCAACATGTTCGAGCCAATAACAAATTAGGGTTCGTTAACGGTGAACTCACCAAACCCACAAACCCATCTGACCCTTTACTTAAACCATAGGAATGTTGTAACAACATGGTTACTTCTTGGCTCCAAAACTCGATGTCTTCCTCCATCAAATCCAGCAGTGCGCTCGTCAATGATGCCTCTGTTGTCTAGCTTGAACTACGAGAGCGTTTCACTCAACAAAATGGCTCTCAAATCCACCTCAAGAAAACACTCGCTGGACTTCATCAAGATCAAGATTTGGTAAGTGTTTACTTTGGAAAATTGAAACCTATTTGGGATGAACTCAACCTGTTCGACTCATTGCCTGACTGTACTTGCGGTCAATTGAAAATCCTTTCGGATCGATATCACAGAGATTGCGTTATTCGATTTCTAATGGGCCTAAACGACTCATACACCAATTCTCGTGACTAGATTATGCTTCTTGATCTACTCCCCTCTGTTGGCAAAGTCTTTTCCCTGATCCAGCAGCAAGAACACCAACACCTCATGCTCAACAACAACCCTTCCCCTGATTCCATGGCTCTTGCTATCAAGAAGTTTTATCCCACCTCCAAATCACCCAACAAATCTAGCCAAACAAAAAAACCTCGCCCCTATTGTACTCACTGCCATTTATCTGGTCACACTCTTGAGAATTACTTCAAAGCAGGGAACGCTGAGCATCCCACTTGTACTTATTGCCACATGAGTGGCCATGTTGCTGAAAAGTGCTATAAACTCCATGGTTATCCCCCAAAGCACAAACTATTAAACAAAGCTAAATCCTCACTAGTGTTTGCAAACTCTACTTCAGCTGAACCAGATGAAGACTCCTCTGCCATGGTTGCCCTTATAAAAGACCAGTATCATCAACTCCTTAGTTTGTTGCAGCATAAAAAGCATCCTCTGATGCCTTCTCCCTCCACCAACTCATCCAAGACAACTTTTCATCCCCATGCTAACTTTGCTACTGCTCCAACTATGTCTGGTATTTTGGCTTCATACCCCTTATCTTTGTCTGTTTCTTCTCCACATTCACATACTCCTTGGATCATTGATATGGGTGCTACAAACCATATGGTCTATATCACCTCCCTTCTCACCACAATCAGTCACAATGTCTCATACTCTGCCAAAATGCTAAATGGAGCTTAAGCTCCCATCACTCATATAGGCACTATTCATCTAGGACAGCACATTTCTCTTCATCATGTTCTCTGTATCCCCTCTTTTAATTTCAATTTAATTTCAGCTAAACGACTAACCACCTCCCTTGCTTGTTGCATTCTTTTCTTCTCTGATTTTTGTTTTCTTTAGGACCTTTCATCTTGGACAATGATTTGGAAGGTCAAATTGAGGTGAGGACTTTATCACTTGTTGCATATTGCAGTGCCTTCCACAACTCTTGTCAACCACCTTTCCACTCTTTTAAATAAACATGACTTTGTCTAAACTTCAATACTTACCAATACACAGATATCTGATACCTAGCACTATAGGCTAGGCCATACCTCTTACTCCATAATTTCTTTAATCAAAGATCCTATTGTAACCTTTCATATTTCTAATACAAATAATGTTCCTTGTTGCATAAGTCCACTGGCTAAACAACACCGATTGCCTTTTTCCATTAGCACACATTCCACTTCTCGTTTATTTGAAATTATTGCTTGTGATATATGGGGTCCATACTCAGGCACTGCCCATGATGGGTCAAAATATTTCTTATTTATTGTTGACCATTTCTCTCGCAGCACATGGGTTTATTTTCTCAAAAATAAGTCCTAAACTCGATCAGCATTGAATCTTTTTGTAACCTTGTGGAAACACAATTACATCTCAAAGTTTAAATATTAATAAGTGATAATGGCGTTGAATTCAATATGACCTCATTCTTTAATTAAAAAAAAAAAAAGGCATCATCCATCAAACTAGTTGCATTGAAACACCCCAACAAAATGCCCTTGTGGAACGAAAACATCAACATTTACTAAACATGGCACGAGCTCTAAGATTTCAAGCTGGACTCCCATTAACATTTTAGAATGAATGTGTGTTAATTGCTGCCTATATCATCAATAGAATTCCCTCCCCCTTACTACAGAATAAAAGTCCATTCGAAATCCTTTTTCATAAACCTCCAACCTACTCCCGTATAAGAACTTTCGGCTGGCTGCCTATGCTTTGCTTCAACCATTTCAAATGGCCAAACAAAATTTGATCCACGAGCTAGGCAAGCCATTTTCATTGGCTACCTATTTGCTGTCAAAGGATACAAGCTCCTTGATATGCAAAATCACACTGTTTTCATTCGCAGAATTTCATTTTTCATGAAACAATTTGTCCCTTCCTTCATCAACAATCTCCTCCACATAACTTTCAGTCCCACTCCCCTCCCCTACCCATTCAAAATCCTCAACCAGTCCACACAGTTACTTAACCTCCCATTTCCTCTTTAGATTTACCCTAAATAGGCAGCATTATAACCCAAACTAACCCTCATCCTTCTTCCCCATCTCTCACAGATAACCATTTCCTCAACATCACCATATCTCCCCAAGTCCACAAGAACTCGGAAAGTATCCTAGTATCTATAGGATTATCACTGTAATCAGACTCATTTCACCTATTCACAAGCGTTGGACAATATGTCTATAGCATGTACTGTTTTTCCTTTACATAAACACTTTTATATCATCATTTATCACCTGTTTTTCATGCCTTTTCCACTTCCATCTCCTCTCATCTTGACCCACAAACTTACAAACAAGCTATTAAGGACCCGAGATGTTGTGAGGCAATGTAGGCTGAACTGGAAGCTCTCAAGCTAAACAAAACCTTGGTGTTGACTGATCTTCCTCAAGGGATCCAACCTATTGCTTGTAAATATGTTTGCAAGATAAAATACCATTTGGATGGCACGAAATAAAGATTAAAAGACAGGCTGGTTGCCAAAAGCTATACTCAACAAGAAGGGATCGATCATCACGAGACTTTTTCTCCTATGGCCAAGATTGTCACTATTCAATTCTCCTTAACTATTGTAGCCATTAAGGGCTGGCATTTGCAGCAATTCAACGTAAAATAATGCTTTCCTTCACGGGGATTTGGATGAAGACATATATATGGTAAACCCCCTTGGATATACAAAAGGCAAACCTGGTTAGGTATGCAAACTCCTCAAAAGTTTATATGGACTCAAGCAAGCTTCACGTCAATGGTATGCAAAATTTTCTAACTCTCTCATTCACTATGGTTTTACACAGTCAACTTCCGATTATAATTTATTTACAATGGTGACTAAAGATTCATTTACAGCTTTGTTAGTGTACATTGATGACATTGTTGTTGCTTCCAATTCCATTGCTTGCATTGAGTCTCTCAAGAACTTTCTGAACACTTCCTTCAAAATTAAGGATTTGGGTCCACTTCAATATTTTCTCAGCACTGAGGTAGCAAGATGTACCAGAGGAATTCATTTGTGTCAACAAAAATACACACTGGATATACTCTCAAACTTTGGTACTCTCGGCTCCAAACCTGCCAAACTACCTATGGATCAAAATCTCAAGCTGCATAAAGACTCCAGCACTCTACTCCAAGATCGTAGCTCTTTCAGGAGACTCATTGGTAGGCTTCTATACTTGACAATCACTAGGCCAGATATCAATTATTCAGTTCAACTTCTCAGCCAGTTCATGTCTCCGCCAAGTGATCTTCACCTACTAGTTGCACACAAGATTTTAAAGTATCTCAAAAGCAATCTAGGTTCAGGGTCTTCTCCTATTGGCTAACTCCCCTCTTTAGTTACATGGTTATTGTGATTCCGACTGGGCTTCATGCCCTGATACTTGAAAATCAACCATTGGTTTTTGCCTCTTCATTGGACAATCCCTTGTCTCTTGGATATCCAAAAAGCAGTCCTTTGTATCTCGTTCTTTTGCCAAGGTTGAGTATCGTGCTATGGCAACCACTTGCTGTGAGTTTACATGGATTCGTCAAATATTTCATGACTTGCACATTCCACATCCTAATCTTGCCATTCTCCATTGCGACAATCAAGCAGCTTTACATATTGCTGCGAAGCCCGTTTTCCATGAATATACCAAGCACATAGAAATGGACTATCACATCATTCGAAACAAAATTCAAGAGGGATGCAATGCCACTGCCCATGTCCCTAGCCACTCACAATTAGCCGATATATTCACTAAAGTACTCTCTTCTAATGTGCTTAATACTCTTCTTTCCAAGATGGGAATAGTTAATCACCACTACTTTACAAAAGGGCCCTCGACACATTTCAGATGAGAAAGGGTAGTCATGGTCTGCATTGGAATTTAATAGTTAGTTATTTTGTTGCTGAGTTGTACAAAGATTAGTGGTAGAGTTAGTTATTCTTTTTTCTTCGAGAAATATCCGTACAGAAGGCATATTTAGGCTATTTTTGTACTTGTTTTACAATACAATACAATATACTCAATTGAGGAATTCTTCAGCCAAACATTGGTATTCTCCTTTCCCGAAGCTTTTCTTTTGCCCTATTTTCAATTGTAACAAATAAAACTATGTGCACTACAAGAATTTAGGCTTCTTACAACAAAATAATTTGTCACTACAAATATCAAAATTGTGACCATTTCTTTAATGTGAGGAATTATATTCGTCATTAGGTTTGTCACATTAAGCTCGTACTCTTAAGTGTATGGTGACGAAAGAGTTTTTGGTCACCATAGCCTAATTATTTATTGTGACAATAATAATTTGTCACTTTAAACTAGCTTATTGTGATAAATTATTTGTAACAATAGAAAGCAATTTTGATCACTACAAGTAATATTTTGTCACAATTGATTTACATTTAAAGACCAAATGATAAGCTTTATGGTGAAAAAATCATATATTATGACAAAATTGATTTTGTCAAAATTGTGAATGGTGAGAAAATTATTTGGTCATAATTTTAATAGTGACAGAAATTTATTTGTCATTGACTTTATTGTGACAACATTTATTTCGTCACATGTTTGTTTATATGACAATATTATTTGTTAAAAATTGTATAGTGACAGAAATAATTTTGTAAAAAATTTAATAGCATGACAAATAATTTTTGATACAAATATTTTTACATGACAGATTTTTTATTGTCAAAATAATATAAGCGTGACAAAAAAAATTTGACATCTCAATAATAATAAAAATATTCATGTCTGTGCTTCTAAAATGTAACGAATCTTTTTCGTGAAAAAAATATTCAAGTGAAAAAAAAAATTATGGGGAAATTAAAATCGTGATAAATTATATTTATCAAATTTTGTTAATAGCGACATAAATACTTTTGTCAAAAACATGAAAAGTGTAGTGACAAAAATTTAAGTCATTAAATTTTGAGACCTTATATAATTTTTTTGTTAATATTAAAAGTGACAAAAATATCTTGTCAACAATTTAAAAGAGTAACAAAAGTTATTTTATATCATTTTGATTTGACAATTTTATATATACATTTCACATTTAATAAATAAAATTATAAATAATTACCTTTTTTTTTCCCACAATGGAACGTATAGCTATTATCATTATCAAAACTATGAATCCATATATAACTTTTAACTTAAGATGAAATTATATCAAATAAAAATTTATTAAAATATATAAAGTCAACAACATTTTAATTTTAATACGTTTAACACATAAAAACTAAAGACAGTCTACTACAGCAATTTTATTGATATAAATATGAAAGCATCCATGTGTTGATGGTTGTCCCTTCTTGATTATTTTTTCATTCTGAAAAAAAAAAAAAAAAAAAAAAGGGTCATAGGAATATATATAGAGAGAGAAGGAGAAAAAAATAACAATAACCTCTATATAATATTACATTAATTACTAGAAAGGCTTTTAATTAAAACATAATTTTCTTTATTACGTTTATTATATCAAAAAGTACATGAAGAAGAAAACCAAAAAAAATATTTAGACCTATTAATTAAGTAATGTTCTTACCTTCGGGGGAAACCAAAAAAATCTTTATTACGTTTTTTTTAATTTCTTATTAATTATATATATTTAGTTTCTTTATATCTACCTAGAAAAACAAACTCAGCTCAAGTGTGAGAGAAACGACGGCGTTTTAGTTGTTTGTTTGTCCCCTCTCCCTGCATATTTTCCTTCTTGCCTTTCATCTGCCATCTTGCTCCCAATTCATTTTTTCTTCACAATGGCGAATCTTTATTTTTCTTCTTTCATATTTGGTTTTCCCAATTCAAATTTACAAAGAAAAGAAGAGACCAAAGGCAGCTCACTTCACCCAATTCAATTTTTCCCCTTTTCGCCCAAATCAATTTTTCCCCTTTTCGCCCAAACTCTAACCCGAACATTAGCTACAAAAAATTTAGGACAATCAAAGGAGAGTTCATAACGAAATCAAGAAAAGAAGCAAAGGAGTAAAAGAAGAGCAAGAAGTAAGAAGGTGACCTTGAAGAAAACCAAAAAAGCAGCTCCAGATCTTGAATTTCGGGTTCTTTGGGCTAGAAACCAGTAAGTTCTTTATCTTATTATTCTTGCTGATCTAGGTTGTTTGATTTTTAATTTATGCGATCCTAGATTATAATACAATTTATGATCACCGTATCTTTTTTTTTTTTTTATTGAGATTATTTGAATGTATAGAAGTTGGATGAAACTCAATCAAAGATTCAGCCCCACATACATTCGAGGGGTACAAAATTTCTTGGATGTTGCAACATATCACGCTGACTCTGCTAGTAGAATTCGATGTCCATGCAAAAACTGTAATAATTGTATCTTGAAAACTTTAGCAGAAGTCAAAACTGTAATAACTCGACCCGCCCCTAATAACCCCCCAATCCTGACCAAATTTCTTAGCCCATGACCTTGTATAATGCAGTAGAAGCGCAGGAGAAAATTCACTAAGAAAATGCAGAAAGCTGAATGGGGTAGTAGAATGAATGTGGGAGTAGAATGATATTGCAGGTCATGCTGGAATTCAATGTAGAATGCTGTAGAAAGGTGAATGTGTTAGAAAAATGCAAAAAACTGAATATGTGAGTAGAATCTTTCGGAAGTTCAAGGCAAAATGCAGAAATGATTGTGTTTAGTACAATGCGGAAGTGTTAGAAAAATGCAGAGTTGATTGTGTTAGTAAAATGCGAAAAAGTGAAGTGTTAGAAAAAAATGCGAAAGTTGAATGGGATAGTAAAATGCAAAAGGCGATTGTGTTTAGTACAATGCGAAAGGCATTGTGTTAGTAAAATGCGAAAAAGCGAAGTGTTAGAAAAATGCAGAAAGTTGATTGTGTTAGTAAAATGCGAAAAGTGAAGTGTTAGAAAAAATGCGGAAAGTTGAATGGGATAGTAAAATGCGTAAAAGCCGATTGTTTAGTACAATGCGCAAAGTGATTGTGTTAGTAAAATGCGTAAAAATCAAGTGTTAGAAAAATGCGTAAAGTTGATAGCAAAATGTAAAAGCTGATTGTGTTAGAATGCAGTTAGTAAAATGCGTAAAAATCAAGTGTTAGAAAAAATGCGAAAGTTGATTGTGTTAGTAAAATGCAGAAAAGCTGAAGTGTTAGAAAAAAATGCAGAAAGTTGAATGGGATAGTAAAATGCAGAAAAGCTTAAGTGTATTAATAAGCCTCCTATAACTAAAATATACAAGAAGAAGAAAAAGGGCAGCCTGGGAAAGTCATTGGACAGGGCAAAGGAAATTCATATTAGAATTAGTTAGGAAGAATCTCCACGTAAAGGGAGTGCGAAAGTGTGATTTCGTTGTATTTAAGAGAGAGCATTTGTTAGCTGAAGGAGGATGAAATCTGGAATCAGTGGGAGGCCGCTAGACCCTCGAAGTGCTAGCCACTCTTTTATCTTTTCTCTGTCATTCTTATTTTCTGCTTGCAGTGTTTGTCAATCCAAATCAATATATATATCAGTTTGTTTTTTTTAATGCAGAGCTGATTCGCTGAGTCTCATTAACAATACTTCATTGAGTTTGGGTGGCATTTTGGTGATCCCATCATGTTAGAAAAATGGAGAAAGTTGAATGGGATAGTAGAATGAATATGTTAGTGGTATTTTTTTTTAGAGACCAATGCGGTAAGGTATGGATGTTCAGTTGGTGATATTGCAGAAAATGCGGTATAGTGAGAAGCAGAAAATGAGCGTGTGCATGTGCCAGGAGAAGAAAATGGCTGAGAAAATAATGCTGAAGCTGAATGAAGTAGAAACACTGTAGAAACTAAATGCAGCAAAAAAAAAAAAAAAAAGAGAATGGAATTGAAGTTTTGTTTAAGAGGGAATATTAGATGAAGTGGAGAAACATTGTCCTGAATGTTTGAAGGGCAGTTCTGTTCGAGAGGGAATATTAGATAAAGTGTAGAAGAATTGTCCTATATGTTTTTGGAATGAGGTGAATTTGTAATAGAGTAAAGAAAGGGGGTTTATTTGTAATAGTCCAAAGAAAAATCAAACATTGCGTTTCTTTATTGTTTTTTCACCAACTATAAAAGAGTTGGTCTTCGTCTTCTTCAAGAGAAATATAATCACACATTTTTTTTTTTTCAGTTTTTCGTTCAGTTACAGTCTACAACGTCTTTCATACCCAATCCTATGTGTTAATGAGTTTTTTTTAGAGACATATATGCTAAAATTATTAATGATTTTTTTTAAATGACATATATGTTATTGCTAAAAACTTGAGAAGAATGATAAATAGTTGTACACATATTAATTATGTTTTTTTAGCAAATTTTTGTCACAAAATATCACATATAACTTGACTAAAGTATTTTGTCATTAATACCTTGATTTTAACATATATATATATATATATATATATATATATATATATATATATATATATATATATATATATATATATATATATATATAATTCTTTTGTAACAAATTAGTTTGTAATTATAGCATGTATTACTAAATATAATGACTAAAGTTTTTTATGACAAATATGGTTTGCCACGATAAACAATTTATCTCGGCGCTTAAATTTTGACTCAAATATTTTGTTATTAATACCTCCATTTTAGCATATATTATGACAATTTATTTTTGTAGCAATAAATAAATTCTTTAGTGACAAAAAAATTTGTAGTTATAGCATGTATAACTAAATATAGTGACTAAAATGTTTTATGACAAAATATGTTTGTCATAATAAACAATTTACCTAGGTGCCAAAATTTAGCGCCAAAAATTTGTGACGAAATATTATTATAAAATTGTTTTTCTTCAATATATTTCTCATGGATTTCTTTATTGTGATAAAATATTATGACAATATTTGTTTTAGTCACTATATATTTCTTTTGTCATACTTAATGTGGTGTTTTTTTATTTTGTCATAATACATATATTACTTGTGACGAAATAACTTTTGATAAAATTAATTTTGTCACAATATAATATATTTCTTGTAGTGGTGTAACCTCAAAGAACAAGAAGAGACACTAAGATATGAAGAAACAAGCAAGAATGAACATAAAGTTAATCAAAGACAGGCATACCAATTCATATTACAAAACCCAAATGAAAGAAAATACCCAAAAAAAAAAAAAGACTAGAAGCTAGAGCAACTGACCTTAATACTAGCACAGTCAAAGCCTGTGTAGCTAAAAGATCGAAACTTTCAATGACCCTCTAGTTTGTTTCCACTAAAAACCCTGGTAATGTCCCTTTGCTAAAGGAAATGAAGTTTAGTTTTACATGTTGTGAAAGACAAATAGTAAAACAAAGAGCCAAGGTATTATATAAGGGTTTTTTTTTTTTTTTAATGAAAATAAGAAGTTATTAAGTATATTTTTTATCTGAAAATAAAAACAAAATAATAATAATAATAAAAAGTTGTAAAAATTATTAAAAATGTACACTAAAATTTACCATTTTCCAGTAATCTTTATTATTATTACATCTTTTTAATTTTCCTTTAACCTTGTATTGTATTACAATATTTTCTCATTTTTTTCCCATAACCTTATTGTAAAGATTTTGGAAGCTTATATGAGCAAAGATTATATATATATATAAACCATTGAATGTTATAAACTTTTATTTACAAAAGAAAAAATGATTAAATATTAATTCAAACTCCATAAATAATGAAATAACATTTATTTTATTTACCATTTCAAACCATCCAAAAAGAGCTTTTAATCCCTAGTAAGAAAACTTTTACTATCTAAAAATAGTTTTTATATCAAATACATAATATAGAGATATTTACTTATCGTTTAGTACTAGCAATTTCGCAAAACCTTCTATCGTCTGTTAGACTTAACAAAATTGACAATTGCTCTTAATTTTCTCTTTTTGCCATACCAAACTAGAAAAGAAAAAAATGGGTTTTAGATGACATTTCCCTAAAAATAAACATACTATTGAAATTTAGCAAAATAGCTTATTCAAGTGCAAAGGTGTTTTCCACTTCAGGCAGGTAGGACAAAAAAGTATATAATAACTTTTACTATTCATACATTTACTATCTAGTTCACAATCAAATAGATGGTTAAATTCAAAATAAATATTTAAGGGTGTGTTTGTTTTGTTATTTTTGGTAGGATTTTTGAAATAATATTATTGGAATTGAGTTGGGTTATTATTACGAGAATAGGATTTGAATAAAATGTGTTTGGTAGAGTATTTTGACCTTATTATTGGAGTTGAATAAATTGTTGAATATTTGTTTGGTATATTTTTTTAAATGATTTATTATTACAATATTTTGTTGCATTTTGTTAAAATAATTTATTATTATAGCCTAGAAACTTATCAATTTACATTTTAATAATATTAAACATTTGATTGGTAATTTCATAACCACTAAATTTTAAAAAAAAAAAAATTCTCATATTAATTTCAAATACTAATCCAACTATTTGAAAACACCATATTAATACATATATAACAAAGCTACTAATTATCAACCCTTAGAATCGATTGTACACCTATACTCTATTAAAAAGTACGACATGGTCATATGTTCTGCCCACATTTCAGTCGTTATGTTATCCTGTAGAGTCGCCATGTCGTTTATAATACCTTGCTGCGGTTGACTCAATCCGTCTGCATTTTCGCCATCTTCTACCCATTTTGGCCATCAAAATATACTTGCTTATTACCCGTATTTTCAGTATACCATTAGAAGATAGGGTCCTCTATATTGTACATTCTAATAAAATTATGAAGTACACAACTTGCCATAATAATCTTCCCTTGTTTGTCCAACATGTAATTGTTCATTCCATTGAGAATAAAGAACCTTTTTTTTTAAAACACCAAAGGTTCTCTTGACAACATTGCAGAGTGATGCATGTCTGTAATTAAACAACTCTTGTGGCCCCCTCCGATTATGGCAGTGATCATGAATATGGAAAGCCACTCACCTATGAGGAACGAGGAACCCCTCTTTATTTGGATAACCCGCATCAACCAAATAGTATTTTCCTGTAATAAAATCACACATGTTATTTGAATTCCAGGGCCTAAAAAATGGAGTCAATACGCTATAATAAGTAAAGAAGATACTTATATCTGGTGGAAGATGTGGGAATCCAGAATTACGATAATCAAGGACTGAATTTAAAACTCTTGAATCATGCACAGATCCTTCCCACCTAGTGACGACATAAGTGAATATCATCCTAAAGTCGCATACAACCATTACATTCTATGACAACATTCCTTTGCAATTTCGGTACCTATCGCCAAACTCCTATGGAATTGAAGCATAAACATGTGTGCCATCAATTGCTCAAATACAGTCCTATCATCAAAATTGAATTTTAGTAATATTAACCAGCTATCAACATTAATAACACAATGAACTTAACTACCCACTAATATAAAACATAATGAAGAAGTACCTTAAAAAAAGGGTAATTTTTTTCGATTGGTCGATATTTCTAGTGGAACATCACTGAAGTTGGGTTGCCTGATAAACTCTGTCTTCAACTCACATATTGCCTTGCAAACTTAGCCACATATCTAGAGATCGTCTCACTTGAATGTTGGAAATCCTCTATCATCGTTTTGATTGTCTCCTTTTTACCTATGATTGTCAAAAATATCATGACTTGTTCTTCAATACTCATCCTCCTGGTTGCTCGCAATTTCCTTTGCTGTGCCAAAATGTAACATAAGTTTGTAAAACAGTCTTTGTCCATGTAACACTTTTCAAAGATTTTTTCATCATGACCATTTAGTACTTCCAACATGTAATCATGACCAGTTAATATGGATGTATGTCGTAAGTGAAGCCCATCTGTTTCCAACACAACAACAGTGCATAGTCCAACTATTATATCTATCAATATTTCTTCTTCGTCATCTGCGGTACTTCGTCTTCTTCCTATACACCTAGACGACGCCATTTAAACCTGTATATTTGTAAAAAATTAATTATTATTTAATAGTTGTTATAGTACTTAGCAAAATATAACATTCAATTTTTAATTCTAATTACAATCCCAAACTCATATGAAACATGTTATCTCACATAAAACAATAGCACAATGAATAAGTTCATACAGTAGCAGACATTTGGGTACATTTTTCAAATCAAGGTGCTGAAAAAAAGTTTGGGTTAGCCATTAAAGGAATAAGTGCCCATTGGTGCATACAAAACTGTGGCCAAACACTTAAGACATATAGGGTCATCTACAAATTGCGAAAGTCGTTATAAATCCAATTAGTCTTTTCCTTGGGTGGCAGTTTTATGAATATCTCCCGCCACCCTGGATTTTGATATAAGTACTTAACAATCGGCATGTTAAACTCTGTGGGTACTTGCATG
The DNA here is from genome assembly GCA_026229545.1 of Pistacia atlantica. Lineage (NCBI taxonomy): Eukaryota > Viridiplantae > Streptophyta > Magnoliopsida > Sapindales > Anacardiaceae > Pistacia > Pistacia atlantica. The sequence continues at coordinate 4,033,811 of CM047907.1, forward strand.
GCCGTCAAAACATCAATACAATGGCTCATGGAAAATAGATCAGATGGAGCATTGGTGTTCTCTTCGTCCCCCTCATCTCCATTACGATTGCTAGCCCTCGATCCTATACTCCTCTCCACAAGCACGTCGTCAATCTGCCAATGACATCCACAAGTGCTTGTCTTGGGCCCCTTCTCTTCCTCCTATTTGTCGGTCTTGCATGACCAGATGTGTTTGACTGTTTTTCCCCTATCGTCTGATCCAGATCAGGTTTGAAGTCACTATCATCAATGTCAACCAGGTCCCTGATCGAAAGAAGTGAAGTTCTCCACAAGTTGAGATGTAGATATGTATGCATATCTCCTTGTGGTAGTTTGCTTCTCAAATATGACTTCATAAAGCTCCTTGTGAGGAAGTCCCTTATGGAAGAATTGTTGTGCATGTGGGTTTTACTGGTAATGAAAAATAAACATATATTAATATTTGTCAATCCCAAAAAAAATTTGTAAAAGTACAGTGTCGTAGATTAATATGAATTTAAAATTTTGAAATTTACCTTGATATATTCTTGCCAAACCTGTAAGGGACATGTTGGAGTTTGCTGACTCATGATCCCAACTAAAGCCCATGTGTTGAAACAATTTCCGCCATGCTTGATATACTTTTCTCAGGTGAAAGTACTTAGAGGCTAGTTGTGTCACATTAAGTCTCCTCCCAACCAATGATGATAAGTCATCCAACATATCCTAGTAATCTATTGTTTTTATTGAAGTACCGTGGGAAATTTTCGCACATGCAAGACAACAGAACTAGAAATTTATGGGTCATCTCAGAGAACCAATTGACATTATCACTCATCTAATAATATTAAGGTGAGAATGACAACCAAGATTGGGACACCATAATAATCAACAAACAATTACCAACACACAAACGCACATTTAAACCTCATAAACTAAACATAGATAAACAATGCAGATAAATTGTTACCTCGTTCCCATTTTGCCCTTACTCTTTCTTAGGAACTCCATCTATATTCTTTGATTCATTACAAACACACCCCCACATTAACATATTCTCAATGAAAAATCCTTTCAATTTACTCCCCACTTTTCCTACTAATTAGGGGTAGAATGGTCAAATTGCCCTTAGGGAAGAAAATATCTAAAACTTAACAAACATTTTGGTTGGCACGTTGCCGTGGCGAGGAAGCTTCTGTTGCCGTGGCGAGGAAGCTTACTTGCCATGGTGGCGTCAGCGCTTCCACTGTGGCTTCAACACCTCTTCGCCGCGGCGAAGATTATTCTTTGCCCCGGCGAAGCCTGAAACACTAAACTTCTTCTATTTTCAACCAATTTCAAGGCAAGTGTTCAACATATCACTCAAAGGCCAACCAAACAATAATACTAATGAATCAACTCAAAAAGAGCAAAAGAAGAAGCATTAACTACGTTCCTCAAGTAGGGCGTTACATTGATGTGCAGCAAAAACCTTCCTTTGGTGTAGGCATAGGCGTGCAACACACCAAGGGACGCTCTTTTTGGAGGTTGTCTTTTTGATCTAATTTTTTTCATTGTGGTGTAGAAAAATGCAAGGAACCAAACGCAAAATAAAGGAAGCAATTCGCACGAGCGAATTTTTTTTAATGATTTTTTAAAAATTAAAACTTTGGAAAATAATGTACTATGCATTTTGGGTCGTGGTTTGTTTTGTTGTGCTCCTAAAATCCCCATTTGAAGTGTGGTGTACAGTTCGTGTGCACCTAAAACCTTCCTTTGGTGCACAACAAGGGCTTGCAGCACACTAAGGGACGATCTTTTCGAAGGTTATCCTTTTGATCTGATTTTTTTCATGGCGGTGGAGAAAAATGCAAGGAACCAAACGCAAAAAGAAGGAAGCAATTCGCATGAGCGGATTTTTTTTAATAATTTTTTGAAGATTAAGACTTTGGAAAATCGTAAAAAATCACATACTATGCATTTTGGGTCGAGGTTTGTTTTGTTGTGCTCCTAAAATCGTATATATGTGTGTGTGTGTGTGTGTGTGTGTGTGTGTGTATGTTCCCATTTTGCCCTTGCACTTTTGTGATAATTTCAATTACACCATACGTGCATTTACCGATATATCCTCACTTTCAATGGATTTAATACATGCTCTTGGTCATTTTCGCTTCCCATCATAAACTTTAATTATGAGTGAAAATACCATTTTACCCTTATTCTTTAATTTCTTCCTATTACTTTGCAAACACGTATTTATCTCGGCATCACATCACTTGTATTTTCCATAACCTTTCTACCACTCTATTCTCATGGCTGGCACACTTAATACATTATATTTCTGAATGTAGGTATTACATTCCCTCCCTCCCCCTTGTAACAACTGCTGAAAACTAGTACAATGCATGCATAATAACAATATAAAATTGGGCCCCAAAATTTTCTTTTCATTATAATTCATATGTCTTTTATACACAAAAGTCTGTTTACAAAAATTCGTTTTAAAAGACAAAACAGGGAAACAGTGTAGCTATTTCTCTTCGCTTGCCGATGCCCCTCCACCGCATCATCATCACCTAGATCCTGCATCCACAAAGGAAAATAACGGGGTGAGCACAAAATAATGCTCAGTAAGTAAAACCCTCTATCTGTCTGTCCCCGTATGTATAACTCTTAATTCTTTCCTTATACTATTTCGATTCTATCTCTGTTTCTACTAAACATTATGGCCTCATCTTACCGGAGGATACGGCGGATGGCGTTCACACACACCATCTCACTCTCCATGACTATCGGGTGGAATTCACAGTACCAACCCGTTCTTAGTGACTACCGAGTGGGGATCACAAAGCACCAACTCGGTTTTCCTAACTATCGGGTGGAGATCACCTAGCACCTACCCGTTCCTCATGACTTTTGGGTAACGATCACCAAGCATTAACCCGTCTCTAGTCACTATCGGGTGATGGTCACAAAGCATCAACCCACTTCTACTAAATGTCGGATGATGATCATAAAGCATCAACCTACTTATCTATTAACTAACCGGGTGGGGATCACAAAGCATCCACCCGTTTCTACTACTTATCGGGTGATGATCACAAAGTATCGACCCATCTCTAAGGGCTATTCGGGTGGTGATCACAAAGCATCAACCTGATTCCCTTAACTGTCGGGTGATGATCACAAAGCATCAACCCATCACTTCTACTCTTCTAATCCACTCTATTCTAGCATTTTTATTCTCTCTACCCTTAGAGTAGTTGTATTCACCAAGCTCTCTACTCATAGAGTAATTGTATACACAAAGTTTCTTACTCTTTCTTAGGTCACTTTTCAATGCATATGGATGGTTCATCTCCACTAATGCACTTATGAAATGCCAACATGCAATGTTGCAAGAATTAAGGTTCACTACTCCAACTCAAACCTCTACTAGGCATTTCATCAAACAACTCAAGTGCATCATAAAACTCTACTATAGCAATGATTCTAAATCTTTCTCTAACCATCCAAAATGGGGAGAAACCTCTTCACATAACCATAAAACCTGTCAAAGAAAGCACTTCCAAAAAGGGGATCCATAACACCCCATCAATTCCATCTCAACTACCTTTCCAACCCAACAACTCATTTCTCATATTTGCAAGGTATAAACATTCACAAGGCATAGAAATCTCTATTTAAACCTCCATACATGGCATATCACATGTATATCACATACATACATCATTTCTATCAAAACCCTAATCAAGAAAATTCTTAAATCTCAACTTGGGTTGGGATTTACTTACCTTGTTATGGAGAGACTTCACCAACTCTTCCTTTCACTTGGTTTGCTTGACTTTTTCTCTACTCTTAACCAAAAGAACAAAAACCCTCAAACTTCAATATAAACTAAAACTCACAAATCACACAACTTAAGTAGGAATCCTTACCTTAGGAAGCCTTAGGTTGATTTTCTACCCCAAATCACTTCAAAAACCCCTTGGAACTCCTTGATCAAAAGAAAGAAAAGTTGAGAGGAGCAAGGATGGAGAGTTGCGTTTTTGAGAAGGAGAATGAGGGGTTTGCTAACTCTTAATTCCTTTTAATGAAATTTATACCAAAGCATTCCCATTTTTCCCTTACTCTTCTTTGGGAATTTCATCTATATCCTTTGATTCATTACAAACTCACCCCCATATCAACATATTCTCCATGAAAAATCCTTACAATTAACTCCCCACTTTTCCTGCTAATTAGGGGTAGAATGGTCAAATTTCCCTTAGGGAAGAAAATATCTAAAACTCAACAAACATTTTAAACGGCTGTCAGCGGTGAAAAAACTGTGAGAGTTTCCCCGTGGTTTCAACACATCTTCGCCGCGGCGAAGATTCTTCTTCGCCCCGGCGAAGCTTGGTACACTAAACTTCTTCTATTTTCAACCAATTTCAGGGCAAGCATTCAACACCACACTCAATCAAACAATAATACCAAAAACCGACGCAAATAAGAGCGAAAGAGGAAACAATAACTACGTACCTCAAGTGGGGCGTTACACCCCCCTTTCTTACAAGAATTTTTTCCCCGAAATTCAAGCACTTATCTTGGGAACATATTCTTTCATCTCTAGCTTTATCCATCGCGTAGCCTTTTCTACTTTGTGATTCTTTCAAAGGACTATTATTAGTGGAATATTCTAATCTCGGACTTTTATTATCTTTTTGTCCAGCATCTATGCCAGTTGCTCTGTATACACTAGATTCTCTTCCACTTCATTATCCTCAATACATACGAAAGATCACTCACTAACTTGCCAAGCTACACGACATGGGATACATCAAGTGTCATATTTGTACTTAATGATACAATAAATCTACAAGTTCCTTTATCCATTCTTTGCTTTATCTCAATTGGACTTAAATTTCTTAGAATGATTTTCTCATCTATGCTGAATCTTAAGGCATATTTATGGGGGCAATTCTTAACAAAAACTTTGTTACCTACTTGGAATTCCACATTTCTTCTTTTAAGTCTGCATAACTCTTCTGTCTTTCTGGGGCTTAACGTACCATTTCCTTGGGTATATTGGATATCCTGACTATCCTTTTGGCATATATTCGGGCTAACCATTCTTATCTACTTATATGGTTACTCATAGTTTAATTATTTTATTTCTCCTCTCTACTTAGATTACATCTTTCTTATTTCCTTCTCTACTCAATGAATCACTAAGTTTCCTTGCTATTTGTCATGTTTCTAATTTCTATTCTTTTCTAGCCATGGTATCTAACTTATGTTCTTTTCGTATATCGTAATCTCTTTTCGTTCTCGTAGGATTCTATTTTCTTTTCTTCTCCATTCTCATGGGCTTTTATTTTCTTTTCTTGGCTAGTCAAACACGCAATGATAAAATAAACTTTTTAACCTATGCATTAAATGCATAAAATGCAATGCACATAAAATGTCGATGCATATGCAAATGATCATGTTTGTATTCTTTCTGAAAATTCTATTCTAATTCTTTCTAAAAAAATTTCTTTTCTTTCTAAAATTCTTTTATTTCTCATGGGCCTTAAGGTCGACTAGGTTGAGGCATGGATTTGGAACTAAAACTAGGGCCCTACTAACGCATCTTTGATCTCTAGATTGGGAACCACCTTGCTATGCACCATCTGGGCAAAAATACTGCATACATCTTTTTCTCAATTGCTTTCTGGCCCTCATATTATTGATCATCACACTAAGTGATAGCCATTTCTAAAACTGAACTTATCACATTCATCTAAATTGAATCTCACTCTTCTCTAACAGTACTCATTCTCTATTTCATGTCTCCCTGGGAAATTTATACTGAAAAATATCCTCCATATAATCCTCTTAATCGGGGATATTTTTTATAACTATATTCATAATTACCTCTCCCCGTTTTAACAACTTTATCTAGATTAGTTAACTAACCATGGTTCTCTAGAACCCCATAGATCTATAACTAATATCAGTGGCTGGCACGGTACCATTCTCAAATGTGAGTCTCTTATTGTACCACATCTCTAACATACTACCATTCTCTCTAAACCATTATGTAGGCCTTGTGCCCACTTACCTTCAAGTTTTTCTTTCTAGGGTTAACTTCCCAGTGGGTTTGCAGTCATTGGATTCAAAACTGATCTTGCTAACTTAGAGGCTTACTATCCTGCTACTAAATATATGAGACTGCAACCCCTGCTTGGTCTAAACCCGTGTCTACAAACCCTGGCGGATTAGGCATCTCATCCACATTCTCTACTGATTGATACTATTGGATCAAATAGCACAACTACTATTAATCATCAATAACAATCAGCCCACACAAGTAAAAAGAAAATTACTTACAGTGATCAACTTACGGAGCACGTCAACGTGGCTTGAGACGCACATTGTCACTTTTCTTAACCAACTTTTGATCTAACTTTCTTTTAGAAAACATCTTAAGGTCTCCAAAATCTTGCTCTAATACCAAAAAATGTAATCTCTCACTAGGCAAGTATTCACTGAGTATCATATAGAGAGAATCCAGAGAATTGCTACCTTAAAAGGGTGTTCGTCTAAATTTTTTATCCTTAATCCAGTTATTAAATACTATTACACAATGACCATTTGTCACATATATAAAAATAAAGAGAATTATTTTCCAATGAACCAGAAAGCATGAAGATGCTTTCTAAATATTATTACTACCAAAAATACATACATAAATCCACATTAATTCCTTCATAGAGACAGTGTGTGCAACCCTCTTGCTAGCTTGATGTCTCCCGACCATTACAATCTAATACCTATAAAAATAAATAAAACAATGGGGTGAGCTATAAATACTCAGTAAGTAAATCAAACCTAACTGTGCTCTTACTCCCCTGTCCCCGTTTTTGTTGTACTGCTTCTAAATTTCTGCTTGCTTTCTCTCTTTATTCTCAGACATACTACTTAGATATCTTCTATTTTTTCTCAAATCTTTTTAAATCTTTCTAGTGCTGTGCCATTCTTTATTATTTTATTTCTCCTCTCTACTAGATTACATCTTTCTATTTCCTTCTCTACTCAATGAATCGCTAAGTTTCCTTGCTATTTGTCATGTTTCTAATTTCTATTCTTTTCTAGCATGTATCTAACTTATGTTCTTTTCTCGTATATCTGTAATCTCTTTTCTGTTCTCGTAGGATTCTATTTTCTTTTCTTCTCCATTCTCATGGGCTTTTATTTTCTTTTCTTGGCTAGTCAAACACGCAATGATAAAATAAACTTTTTAACCTATGCATAAATGCATAAAATGCAATGCACATAAAATGTCTGATGCATATGCAAATGATCATGTTTGTATTCTTTCTGAAAATTCTATTCTAATTCTTTCTAAAAAAAATTTCTTTTCTTTCTAAAATTCTTTTATTTCTTCTGTTTGCCAATCTGACTAGGTTGAGGCATGGATTTGGAACCCTAGCCATGGGAGCGTATGCTGAAATTCTTTCTAGGTACAGTCTTTATCCACATGCACTTCTAGTGGACTGTACAATTATGTTTTCTATTTTGAGGTTGCTCACTATGGCGGTGTGCATGTGGGAAACTTTTGCATCTCTATTGCCACGAACTAACGCAGCGAATGCTCATAGGTTCCCCATCACAATAGCCCTTTGAAAACATGCTTTGTAAATCTGAAAAATAACTAGCTAGACATTTTCCAATAATTTTAAAATTTCTAAAATACATGCTACGCTATGTCATGTATTTATATGTTGTCTATGCATGATCCCAAAATACGTGTCTAACTCTGGCATGTATTCTATTAATTTTAACGCTTTTATTTCTATACAATTCTAGAAAGCCCAAAGTTCTATTCTAGCAACACGCTTAACTTAAACATTTTCTATTTTATTCTTTATTTCTGAATTCTATGCATCATGTGTACATACATGATTCTATAATTTCTACATAATTATGTAATTCTTCAATTTTATCATACTATGTAAAATTGTACACGTACACAATTACATTATCTCTCACAAATTCTACTCTTCTATAATTCTATTAGTGAGATATTAAAATGGCACAATTCAACAAGAATAGAACTTTGGGCTTTCCATAAAAGTATAGAAATAAAAGCCTTCGAATTATTAAAATACATGCTAGAGTCAGACAAGTATTTTGAGATCATGTATAGACAGCATATAAATACATGACATAGCATAGCATGTATTTCAGAAATTTTAAAATTATTGGAAAATATCTAGCTAGTTTTTTTCAGATTTATAGAGCATGTTTTCAGAGGGCTATTGTGATGGGGAACCTGTGAGCATTCGCTGCGTTACTTAGTGGCGACAGAGATGCAGAAGTTTCTCACATGCATGCTGCCATCAGTGAGTGGCCTCAAAATACAAAACAAAATCGTACAGTCTGTTAGAAGTGCATGTGGATGAGGATTGTACCCAAAAAGAATTTCAGAATACGCTTGCATGGCCAGGGTTCCAAATCCATGCCTCAGCCTAGTCCGATTGGCAAACAGAAAAAAGAAAAGAATTTCAGAAAGGACAGAAAAGAAAAGAATTTCAAAAAGAATTTCAAAAAGAATTAGAAAAGAATTTCAGAAAGAGTTAGGAAAGAATTTCAGAAAGAATACAAACATGATCATTTGCATATGCGTCAGACATTTTATGTGCATTGCATTTTATGCATTTATGCATAGGTTAAAGAGTTTATTTTATCATTACGTGTCTGACTAGCCAAGAAAAGAAAATAGAAGCCCATGAGAATGGAGAAGAAAAGAAAATAGAAGCCTATGAGAACAAAAAAGAAATTGCAGATATACGAGAAAAGAAAGAAATTAGATACAAGCTAGAAAAGAATAGAAATTAGAAACATGACAAAGAGCAAGGAAACTTAGTGATTCGTTGAGTAGAGAAGGAAATAGAAAGTCATAATCTAGTAGAGAAGAGAAATAAAATGATAAAGAATGGCATAGCACTAGAAAGATTTAGAAAGATTTGAGAAAAAATAGAAGACTGCTAAGTAGTACGCCTGAGAATAAACAGAAAAGCAAGCAGAAATTTAGAAGCAATACAGCAAAAACGGGGATAGTAGAGTAAGAGCATAGTTAGGTTTGATTTACTTACTGAGTATTTATAGCTCACCCCATTGCTTTCTTTATTTTTGCAAGTATTAGATTGTAGCGGTCGGGAAACGTCAAGCTAGCGAGAGGGTTGCACACACTATCTCAGTGAAGGAATTAATGTGGATTTATGTATATATTTTTGGTAGTAATAATATTTAGAAAAGATCTTCACGCTTTTTGGTTCATTAGAAAACAATTCTTTTTATTTTTACATAAGTGAGAAATGGTCATTGTGTAATAGTATTTTATAACTAGATTAAGGATAAAAAATTTAGACAAACACCCTTTTTAAGGTAGCAATTCTCTGGATTCTCTCTATAGGATACTCAGTGAATACTTGCCTAGTGAGAGATTACAATCAACCATAGTACCATTTCCAATGATAGATGAGTTCTTAATTAAATTAAAAGAATTACCATGAAAGTTGAAAGAGTATCCACAAGGTACAAGTTTAGAAACTAAAATTAAATTCCTAGAAAAACTAGGAATATAAAAGGTTTGTTCCAAATCCAAAATAAAATTAGTGATTAAAATAAGTCTATATGTTCCAACAGCTTCAACATGTGAAGGCATCATGTTTCTTGAATAGATGCTGCATTCACTTCCCATTGGTTTCCTTTGATTTAGAAAACCCTACATGGTATTAGAAACATGGATTGTAGAACTAGAATCAATCCACCAATTCATTATGAGAAACACAAATCATATTAGATTCATAACACACAATAGATGTGAGGTTACATTTCCTGTCAAGCCAAGCCTTTCTTTTAAGACAATCCTTCTTCATATGTCCCTTCTTTTAACAGAAGAAACAATTGGTGTTGTCTTTATTTCATTTGCTTATAACCTCATGTAACTTACCTTTTCCCTTCTACTTCTTATTCTTGTTTGAAGAGTGCTTGACATTTCCTGTCACTAGATGTGCAGTTTCATTCACTTCCTGAAGCAATCAATCCCTCCTCTTGAATACACATGGTCAAAAGCTCATTGATTGACCATTTAGCCTTTTGTGCTATAGGATATCTTGAAAGGAGTATAATGAGATGTGAGAGAGTTTAGGGTATAATGCACCAGGAAATCATTATTAATCACCATTTGAAGGGATCTCAGCTAAGAAACGATGTCCCTTCATTTTCAGATGTCAATCTACTCATTAGGGTGTTGCCTAATGCTTTATCTGATGTTTCAAATTGAGCATGAATTGCATCCATCAGATCCTTGACATTCTCACATTCGGTATCGACCCACGAATAGCACTCATAATGTGAGATTTGATAAACATCATGCTTAAACGGTTGAATCACTCCCACCGTTCATACAAAGCAATCTCAACTTGAGTGCTAGTATCCGTAGGTGTAGGTGGCTCTTCCTTACAAAGACCATAGTCAAGATCAATGCACCCTAAATTAAGAAGGATAGCCTCCCTCCAGGATTTGTAGTTATCACCATTTAAATAAGGAACTTTATCCTCAACGATCATCAACGTTTGATCAACTATAGGTATATCAACAGATATGCTTACTAAATAAATTATGAGGCACAGACCATCAACAACAATTATAAGTTTACTAATGTAAAACAAATAACAAATCATAAATAAATCGACATATCATAAAATCTCCCTGTAGGTAAAGACATTACATATTATGATTCATTATCCTTTAATGATGAAATTAAAAATTATTAATATTTCATAATACCTATGGGCTAATTAAGAAATAAGAATAATTTCTATTTCATCCTAATTAATCATGAAAATATAACATTCCTTGTGGGTAAAATGATTTTATTAACATGATTACTACAAAAACAATGTTATTAAATTTAATATGATCATAATTAATATTACTTAATGCATATATTATCATAACTTAGATGTTGTGGCTACTCTAAAATAATCAAATATATACAATCATAAAACATCATATAGCTATAACATGAATTATTGCATATAATACAACATAACATAAAACAAAACAAGAATAACACACTATTTATGCATAACAAACTAACACATGACATAAAAACCATCACACGTACTGTCACCAACTTCCACGGGCCATTGTGACTCAACCACGTGTAGCCACATGTCCCCACACGCCATTACGCGCCTCCAAAAGACAACACACTCCTGCGCGCACCGACACGGCCTTCCCATGCGCTGCACACGCCTGCAAGCGCCAAAGCACACCTCCCCCACACACTTGATGCAGGCACGCGCATCTTCAAGCGCGTACACATGCCAAAGGTCAATGTTGGCTGTTTGACTAGGTCGGGTTGACCTTTACCTAGTTCATTGACCCAGTTTGACCCATTGATCGATTCGCTAACCTGGTTTGACCCGTTGGTCCGTTCATTGACACGGTTTGGATCGTTGACCAGGTTGACCCATTGGGTTGTTAGGTAGTTTGACCAAGTCGATTTGACCCAGTTTGACCTTTGATTTTGACTAGGTCAATTTGACCTGTTGACACAGTTTGATAGGGTCTTCTTAACCCGGTTTCTGCAACTTTTAAACCTATTTTCTGCAATTTTTAACATCTTGATTCCGGCATTTTTTGATGTTTTAGAGGGGAAACTTGAACGTGGACATATGGCCTATGTCGATGATATCCCAAATGATATTTTCGTCCCAGATCGGCATTGTAAATGGTTGCCGAAAATACCCAAACGATAATTTTAACCGAACTTTAAACTAGCATAACTTTGCAACCACAACTCCGTTTTTGACAAATAATATATCATTGGAAAGCTCTTTCAACGAGGATTCCAATGACACCAAAATAAAAGATAGATATGATTAATTCAAGAAGTTATGTCTTATTAAATTTACAAGTTTTAATATAAAAAAGTCTTAATTTTATGTAATACACTCTAAATTTGCAACGAAGAATTACATGCCAGGCAAAGATTAAAAGAAAGCTTTGATACCACATGTTAAAACCAGCAATGTAAATCACTCAGAATCAACATGTATATATTCATATCATTATTCATATACATGCTTATATATTCATGAAGATTTGCGGAAGCAAAATAAGTTAACCACTAACCTCCAACCATATCAATTTGTTGTTGTTGTGTTCTTTAAAGGTTACAGACTCTTCCAATGCACTTCAATTCTCAGAACGATGGTTTTTGGGAAATTAGAATAATTGCGTGATTGGGGACCTGTAACTACTCCCCTTTTAAAGCATGCATAAGTCTTTCCATCAAAGACAACTGTTGAAAACTGCCCAACAATTTAAATTTTATATAAAATAATATATATAAAAGTGAAGGACCAAATAGTAATTTTAGGGCAATGAATTTTAATTAATTAAAATTCTAACAGTACACACTTGAAACACCAAAGAAAAACTTGAATTGATAAGCATTTTGAGGCAGCTTGGCCTTGTCTTTGATTGTAGTATCTATTTCGTTGAGAAACGTAGATCTCTTAGATCCTAATGGGATGTAAACCACAAGAGGAGGTTTTGATAACATAAACCTCTGTTTGGATTCTGAATAAAACAATATCCGGCTTCTACAAACTCTACCAAAGCTGAAATAGTTTGCTATATTTAGATTCTTAGAGGTAATATCAAGAATTTCTTCTTGAAGATCAAACTCTCTTTTCTGCATAGTGCCTGCGGCATTTCTCATGCATAATTAACTAAAATATTTATTGAAACTTTAATCTTCCTCATCAATATCTAATAAATTTCTCGTACATAATGATTTTTAATTAAGAAATAACTATGTTTCCAAATAACAGGAGCAGTAATTGAGGGTGGTTGCATTCTTTTGTAGTAGCAGATTACAACAATGACTGCTCTCTAAATTAAAGTTTGCAATCTAAAATAAGAGAATCTATAATACCAAAGGGTATATAAATAAAGTATTAATTCATTTTTCAAAATATACAAATTATAAAAAGAGTTTTTTAATTGGATATATGTGTAATTGTTGATAATAAATCAGGATAATTTTTTCAAAATAATTTAAACAAAATATTCAGAGGACAAATAAAAGGTAATTTGGAAGTTCGGTCTTGTATCGGATTCCTGTAGCTATTTCGTGAAAATAAAAGGTATTATTAGCTCTGATGTTGAGATGTAAAGGACAATAGGTGATTGTGATGACATGAAACGGTTGTTGTACTCTGAATAGAATAATCTCTAGCTTCTGCAAACTCTACCAAAGAAGAAATAGTCTGCAATATTCAAGTTATTAGAGATTACATCAAGAATTTCTCTGGAAGATCAGCCTAAGAACTCTAATTGATACCCTTTTTTATCTGCTTGCTTATATTCTTAGTTTCATTGTTCTACAATTTACCTACAGAGTTTTTCATTCCATATAAAGTTCGGAAGATAATACAGCCCTTTTATAATAGTTGTCAAAGTCCCAACTCCCAACTTCAATAGGAAATAAGGAAAAAAAAAATCTAATCTAAGTCCAACTCATATAAGAAAATAATATGAATCAGAGCAGTAAAAACATCTCCAAATGACTCTTTATATGACCCAAACTCTTTGTTATAAAGATTCTATCCATAAAAACAAGAGTCCAACAAACTCTTTATCTTTTGTTATAGATGTATATAACTTCCAGGATTATAGGGATCACATTGATTATAGGGATCACATTGATATCCAGGATTATAGGGATCACTTTGATCTTGTATTCTAATAGAGATTGATCACCTACCTAGTTTAGAACACTACAAGTGTATATAAATATGTATCCTTTTATTCTATGAAAGAGAAGTGAGTGAATATTCATCCCTAATACATTTTACATGGTATCAAAGCCTTAAAAGCTGATTAGGGTTTGGGTTTCAAATTAAGAACACATTTTTAGGGTAAGATTTGTTCGACACTGCCACCCTAGGAAGATTCAGAAGCCACCGATCTGCAAGTCAGAATCCCCACGCGTGATGTAACGCCCCACCTGAGGTACGTAGTTATTGTTTCCTCTTTCGCTCTTATTTGCGTTGGTTTTTGGTAATATTGTTTGACTGAGTGTTGTGTTGAATGCTTGCCCTGAAATTGGTTGAAAATAGAAGAAGTTTAGTGTACCAAGCTTCGTCGGGGAGAAGAAGAATCTTCGCCGCGGCGAAGATGTGTTGAAACCACGGGGAAACTCTCTGGACAGTTTCGCCGCGGCGACAGACCGTTTAAAATGTTTGTTGAGTTTTAGATATTTTCTTCCCTAAGGGCAATTTGACCATTCTACCCCTAATTAGCAGGAAAAGTGGGGAGTTAATTGTAAGGATTTTTCATGGAGAATATGTTGATATGGGGGTGAGTCTGTAATGAATCAAAGGATATAGATGGAATTCCCAAAGAAGAGTAAGGGCAAAATGGGAATGCTTTGGTATAAATTTCATTAAAAGGAATTAAGAGTTAGCAAACCCCTCATTCTTCTTCTCCAAAAACGCAACTCTTCATTCTTCTTCCTCTCAATTTCTCTTTCTTTTGATCAAGGAGTTCCAAGGGGTTTTTGAAGTGATTTGGGGTGGAAAATCAACCTAAGGCTTCCTAAGGTAAGGATTTCTACTTAAGTTATGAAATTTGTGAGTTTTAGTTTATATTGAAGTTTGAGAGTTTTTATTCTTTTGGTTAAGAGTAGAGAAAAAGTCAAGCAAACCAAGTGAAAGGAAGATTTGGTGAAGTCTCTCTATAACAAGGTAAGTAAATCCCAACCCAAGTTGAGATTTAAGAATTTTCTTGATTAGGGTTTTGATGGAAATGATGTATGTATGTGATATACATGTGATATGCCATGTATGGAGGTTTAAATAGAGATTTCTATGCCTTGTGAATGTTTATACCTTGCGAATATGAGAAATGAGAAATGAGTTGTTGGGTTGGAAAGGTAGTTGAGATGGAATTGAAGGGGTGTCATGGATCCCCTTTTTGGAAGTGCTTTCTTTGACAAGTTTTATGATTATGTGAAGGGGTTTCTCCCCATTTTGGATGGTTAGAGAAAGATTTAGAATCATTGCTATAGTAGAGTTTTATGATGCACTTGAGTTGTTTGATGAAATGCCTAGTAGAGGTTGAGTTTGAGTAGTGAACCTTAATTCTTGCAACATTGCATGTTGGCATTTCACAAGTGCATTAGTGGAGATGAACCATCCATATGCATTATTATATGCATTGAAAAGTGACCTAAGAAAGAGTAGGAAACTTTGTGTATACAAATACTCTATGAGTAGAGAGCTTGGTGAATACAACTACTCTAAGGGTAGAGAGAATAAAAATGTTAGAATAGAGTGGATTAGAAGAGTAGAAGTGATGGGTTGATGCTTTGTGATCATCACCCGACAGTTATGGGAACCGGGTTGATGCTTTGTGATCACCACCCGAATAGCCCTTAGAGATGGGTCGATGCTTTGTGATCGTCACCCGATAAGTAGTAGAAACGGGTGGATGCTTTGTGATCCCCACCCGGTTAGTAATAGATAAGTAGGTTGATGCTTTGTGATCATCATCCGACATTTAGTAGAAGTGGGTTGATGCTTTGTGACCATCACCCGATAGTGACTAGAGACGGGTTAATGCTTGGTGATCGTTACCCAAAATTCATGAGGAACGGGTAGGTGCTAGGTGATCTCCACCCGATAGTTAGGAAAAACCGAGTTGGTGCTTTGTGATCCTCACTCGGTAGTCACTAAGAACAGGGTTGGTACTGTGTGAATTCCACCCGATAGTCATGGAGAGTGAGATGGTGCTGTGTGAACGCCATCCGGCCGTACCTCCAGTAAGATGAGGCCATGATGTTTAGTAGAAACAGAGATAGAATCAGAAATAGTATAAGGAAAGAATTAAGAGTTATACATACGGGGACAGACAGATAAAGGGTTTTACTTACTGAGCATTATTTTGTGCTCACCCCGTTATTTTCCTTTGTGGATGCAAGATCTAGGTGATGATGCGGATCGGAGGGCGTCGGCAAGAAGAGAAATAGCTACTTGTTTCCCCTGTTTTGTCTTTTTAAAACAAATTTTTGTAAACTGTACTCTTTGTATATAAAAGACATATGAATTATAATGAAAAGAAAATTTTGGGGCCCAATTTTATATTGTTATTATGCATGTATTGTACTAGTTTTCAGTAGTTGTTACACGTGAGCTCCATGCACCACCTGAAACTCCTGTCAACAGTACCACGCACCGGCGAGTGAGAGCACATCCACTGTTGACGTCTCCTCTGGTTCTCTTTGTCTGCTTTGCCAGCACTTGTACAATACATTTTCGTGCCGGGCTTGGGTAATCTCTTACTGGTTACTGTTGTCCTTTGTTTGGATATTTCTGAGGATTTGGTTGTGATTTTTTTTTTTTGGAACTTTGTTTTCATTTGGTTATTGGATTTTTGTTATGCTTTGGTCTCTAGGTTGGTTGTGGCTGTTGATTGATCTGGTTTGTCACTAAAGTTTAGTTAACTTGCTTTGTTTTAACCATTTGTTGGTGTGCATTAGGATTATTGTTTGTTTAAGACATGTCTAATACAAATGCCAGTGATGGAAATGATACCGACAATGTCAAAAATTACATAACATAAGCTCATTGGTATAACTAATTACCATGATTGGCATAAAATTGTTATACTGTATTTGCAGAGTATTGATAAAGATGATCATATGACTGATGATCCACCTAAGGATGATTCAAAAAAGACATGGCTTCGGGATGATGCTCGGTTGATTCTACAAATACGGAACTCTATTGATGGTGAGGTACTTGGCCTAATTAATCAATGTGAGTTTATTAAAGAACTGATGGATTATTTGGAGTTTTTGTATTCTGGAAAAGGGAATGTTTCTCATATTTATGAAGTGTGTAAGGCATTCTACCGTACAGAGAAACAAGATAAGTCCCTTACAGCTTATTTTATGGAGTTTAAAAAGACTTATGAAGTGTTGAACATGTTGTTACCCTTCAGTGCTGATGTCAAAGTTCAACAAAAACAACGAGAGCAAATGGCAGTAATGAGTTTTCTTGCAGGTCTTCCTTCTAAATTTGAGACTATTAAGTCTCAGGTTCTAGCTAGTCCAAAGATCTCTTCGTTGCAGGATGTCTTTAGTAGGGTACTTCGCATAGAAGGTACCTCACCGATTTAGTTTAGTGGTGCTCTCGTCAGTCAAAAGAATGACCATGAATCTGGGCGATCACAATTTGGAAGTGGCAACAAAGGAGGAGGGTCAAATAGTAATATGGGAGGAATTATGTGTCACTATGGCCATAAGCCAGGACACATGAAGCGTGATTGTAGAAAGCTTCAAAACAAAAATAAAAGAAATCCCTCTGCTCATGTTGCATTCACCAATGATACTTGATCAGTCAGTTCTTATCTCTAGAGATGAATTTGCCAAGTTTTCATTGTACCAGGAATCATTAAAAGCTTCATCTATTGTTGCACGACTATGGCTTACTCGGGTAAGCCAAATACATGTTTCCTTTCCTCATCCTTCAAATTCGTCATTGACTCTGGTGCAACATATCACATGTTAAGTAATCCCAGTCTCTTTGCTACTTATCAATCAAAAACCCCTTTCGAATGTGACTTTAGCAGTTCTTAGGTATGGCACAGTTACCCCTACCCCACAGCTTCCCTTGTCAAGTGCCTTACATTTACCAGATTTTTCTTTCAATTTGATCTCTGTTAGCCAACTTACTCGTGCTCTTAATTGTTGTGTTTTATTCTTTCCCGATTATTGCTTGTTTCAGGATCTTACAACAAAGAAGATTATTGGTAAAGGACATGAATCTGGAGGTTTATATATTCTTGACAGACCAAAATCTACACCTGTCGCTTGTTCTAGCGATGCATTCCCATTTCAAGCACATTGTCATTTGGGCCATCCATCTCTTGCTTCACTGAAGAGATTATGTCCTCAGTTTAATAAAGTGTCTACATTAGAGTGTAAGTCATGTCAGTTTGATAACCATCATCATGTCAGTTCTAGTCCTAAAGTCAATAAAAGAGCTAATTCTCCGTTTGAATTAGTTCACTCTAATGTTTGGGGTCCTTGTCCAGTTCTGTCTAAAACTGGTTTTAGATATTTTGTTACATTTGTGGATGATTACTCTCATATGACTTGGTTATTCTTAATGAAAAATCGTTCTGATTTGTTTTCTTATTTTTGTGCTTTTTGTCCTGAGATTAAAACTCAATTCAATGTTTCTATTCATACATTGTGCAGTGATAATGCAAAAGAATATTTGTAAGTTTCTTTTCAAAATTACATGCCTTAGAATGGCATTCTTCATCAAACTTCATGTTTTGATACACCATCTCAAAAAAGAATAGCAGAACGAAAAAACAGACATCTTTTTGAAACTGCCAGAGCCTTATTATTCCAAATGAATGTTCCTAAACCATTCTGGGCTAATGTAGTTTCCACCGCCTGCTTTTTGATTAACCACATGTCGTCTTCTGTCCTCTATGGTGAGAACCCGTATAGTATTCTTTTTCCTAAAAAGCATTATTTCCTCTTGAACCTAGGATATTTGGTAGCACTAGCTTTGTTCTGGATGTTCGACAGTTAGTCACTAAATTAGATCCCAAGTCATTAAAATGTGTCTTTCTTGGTTATTCTTGACTTCAGAAAGGATATCGGTGCTATTGTCCAAGTCTTAATAAGTATCTTGTTTCCATTAATGTTGCCTTTCTAGAAGAAACATCATACTTTCCCTCTTCTCCTGCAGATCGTCAAAAGGATGATGATCATGATGATTTGTTAGTTTATACCTTCACTTCCCCTACACCGATATCTGAACTGGCTCTTGTCTCTGACCTTGTCACTATTCCTACACTTCCTGCATCGGCTCCTATCTCTAATCCTGCTCCTGTCAAAGTCTACTCTCGTCATCCACCTCCTCCTGCTTCATGTCCAGCACCAACTTCTTCATCATCCAATCCAATTTCAAGTGATGATCTTCCTATTGCATTGCGAAAAGGTAAACGGCAATGTGCTTATCCCGTTTCTTCTTGTGTTTCTTGTGATCATTTGTCACATTCATCATGCTCCTTTATTGCTTCCCTTGATTATATTACTATCCCTAAAACTGTTCATGAAGCCCTTTCTCATCCTAGTTGGCATAATGCAATGATAGAGGAAATGAATGCCTTAGATGACATTGGTACTTGGAAATTGGTAGATTTACCTTCAGGGAAACAGCAATTGGATGCAAATGGGTGTTTACAATTAAAGTTAATCCAAGATGGGTAAGTTGCTCGGCTAAAGACTCGTCTGGTTGCTAAAGGATATGCTCAGACCTACGGAGTTGATTAGTTTGATACTTTTTCCCCTGTGGCTAAGTTCACCTCTATTCGACTGTTTATCTCTATGGCAGCTACTTATGATTGGCCTTTGAATTAGCTTGACATCAAAAATGCTTTTCTTAACGGCAATCTTCAGGAAGAGGTATATATGGAGCAACCTCCTGTGTTTATTGCTCAGGGGGAGTATAGGAAAGTATGTTATCTTCGCAAATCTCTATATGGTTTAAAACAGAGTCCTCGTGCTTGGTTTGGAAAGTTTAGCCAGGCTGTTGAGAGATTTGGTATGCTAAAATGTAAAACTGACCATTCTGCTTTCTACAAACGGTTTGAAATTGGCATTATTCTTCTAGTTGTGTATGTGGATGATATTGTTATTACTGAGTGACAGTGTGGGCATCACATCTCTTAAGTCTTTTCTCCATACCCAGTTCCACACAAAAGACTTAGGGATATTGAAGTATTTCTTGGGGGTTGAAGTTACAAGGAGCAAACGAGGTTTATTCCTCTCTCAGAGGAAATATGTGCTCGACTTATTAACTGAGATAGGGAAATTAGGGGCAAAGCCATGTAGTACTTCGATGGTTCCTAATATGTAGCTTACGAAAGATGGTAAACTATTTGGAGATCTGAGAAATATAGAAGATTGGTCAGGAACTTGAACTATCTTACGGTGACTCATCCAGATATTGCATATTCAGTAAGTGTTGTCAGTCAGTTTATGGCCTCCCCAACAGTTCATCATTGGACGGCTTTGGAGCAGATCTTGTGTTATTTGAAAAGAGCCCCTGGACGTGGTATATTATATGCCAATCATAGTCACTCTCATATCGAATGTTTTTTAGATGCAGATTGGGTAGGTTCCAAGGTGGATAAAAGATCCACATCAGGCTATTGTGTCTTTTTCGGAGGAAATTTAATATCATGGAAGAGCAAGAAGCGGAATGTCATGTCACGATCAAGTGTAGAGTCGAAATATAGGGCTATAGCACAAGCTGTTTGTGAAATAATGTGGATATATCAGTTCCTAATGAAATAGGCCTTGAAACTTCAGTACCAGCAAAATTATGGTGTGATAACCAAGTGGCTCTTCATATTGCATCTAATCTAGTGTTCTATGAACGAACAAAACACATTGAGATTGATTGCCATTTCATCCGTGAGAAACTACAGCAAGCTCTGATTTCCACTGGGTGCATGAAGACTGGAGAACAATTGGGAGATATCTTCACAAAGGCCCTGACTGGGATTCGAGTTGATTATCTTTGTAACAAGCTAGGTATGATTAATATCTATACTCCAGCTTGAGGGGAAGTGTTACATATGTATATAACTTCCAGGATTATAGGGATCACATTGATATCCTGGATTATGGGGATCACATTGATATCAAGGATTATAGGGATCACATTGATCTTGTATCCTAATAGAGATTGATCACCTACCTAGTTTAGAACACTACAAGTGTATATAAATATGTATCTTTTTATTCTATGAAAGAGAAGTGAGTGAATATTCACCCCTAATACATTTTACATCTTTAAAATATAAATTAGAGAGTGAGTTTGGCTCTCCACATTTAGATAGTCAAATTTCACTTTCTATCCTAATTTTAATTATCTCTTTCTTAAAAATAAAGAACATCTTCATTAAATTTAAAGAGTCTATTGGATTTGAATAAAAATTTTGTTCTTTGCATGTATTTAAAAATTAATGAAGATGCTCTTTATTTAATGAAAGATGCTCTTCAAAATAAAGAGCACCATTGGAAATGCTCTAATTTGCCGAAAAGGGTATTGGTAAATTCAGTCAATAAACTAAATGAGAGCAGTATTTGCAGAGACACTTGAATCAATTTTGGAGACTATATAATTTGCCAAAAGGGAATTTCACAATCATTGCTATGTCAAACTTTTTCAACAAAATATAAATTTCCCATTGGAGATGGCACTTATAATTTCCATTTCAACATAAATCCATATGGTGCTAGTTATTACAACATAGTAAACTAGAACACAAGCAAATCAAATAAAAAATCTCTCTTGTGTTCAACACAAGCTATTATGTTAATATAATAAGCCGCAACAAAGTTAAAAATAAAACTTTTGACAGTAAGAGTCTTCTCTGCAAAAAAAAAAAAAAAAAAAAGGTCTTGATTTCCAGAACTTCGTAGAGACAAATAAAAATATTCGCCGCGGTGAAGTTTAGTTTCTATATAATCATCTCTTATTTTCCCCCATTTTCGCAAACTCAAACCCTAACACCCAAGAGAGAAAAAATTTTCTTCTTCAAAATAACACCTTTTTCAATCAAATTTCTTGCACGATTCCACTCCCTAACATTTTTAAACACCCTTCTTTTGCCAAGATCTAACACTCGTTGAAGAAATTTTAGCAAAACCCTAGGTTTTGAAAATTTGGGGCTTTTGCCAATTTGTCTGAAAATTAAAGCAATTGAAAGTTTGAAAAGCTTGGGCTTGGTAAGGTTTCACGTCTCTATGCAATTTTAGTGTTCAATTTCGATTGATGAGTTTTTTTTTTTTTTTTTAATTGCATATTTGTGTTGATTGTGGACTTGTGTTGCGAATTTGGAGGTTGAATTTGATTGTGAGTTGATTTGGTGTTGAAAAGGTAGGGTTTGCTATATTGAAGTGTTGATTTGTTCGAAAATTGAAGTTTTGTGATTGTGGAAGTTCTTTGATTTTAATTTCATGTTGATCTTGTGTTATTTTGGAGTAAGTTGTATTGTAGTTGTGTGCTTTTGTGTTGGTGGACTCAAGAACTAGTTGAGAGGTGCTTGAGGCGAAATTCTAGGATTAGACATTGTTGAGGAAATAATTTAGACATTTTTTTGAAACATTTGAGCCTTTCCAGCCAACCCATTAATGAATTGTCTCTAGTCACCCATTTGAGCCTTACGAGAATTTTACTTTATTTTTCTTGCAACTAAATTGTCCAACCCTTATACCCTAAACACTTTATCATACCCTTTAAAAGAACTCTGGACCTTGTGTATAGCATAAAAGAGCTTTGGAGGTGTGTGAATAAGTGATGGATCGAAAAGTTCCAGTTTGGGGGTTGTAAAAATGGTAGTAAGAAGGGGCAAGTGACCCCAATAATTGTTGTAAATATTTTTGGATTTTTAAAAAAAAAAAACTCAGTATATAGTTTTAATTAATGTTCTTGATTTACTTATGCATTTCCATTACAAAAATAAGAAATGTATAAGTTTGGGGGTTGAGAAAAAGGATTGATATTTTTTGTTGGTAATTTAGAAAGAAAAGGGGATCATTGTAGCTCTTGGTGTTTGCATGAGGAAAATCGAGTTTTTCTGCTTTGTTTTCTTATTCTTTCTTTGAAGCCTACAACCCAAGTCTAATGTTACAAGCTTAAAAAGACCTTTTGATCCTTAGCGATGTTTAGTTTACATAAGTAGAGAGTAGTTCGATATTTAGGCTTATGGAGTTTACTACCATTTGATAAACTTTACATTTCTGCATAAAATAATCCAAGAAGTCAGAAGGTGGATTGAAGTGAGGATTACCTACTTAAAGGACCAATAGAGAAAGATAGTCAATTCAATTTATGACTTTTTGGAGTGTTAAACATTTTCTTGTAATAATGTATCAACAATTTTTTAGACTTGTTTTTGCGATCAATTCTAGACACTTCTTTTATGTTTGGTTTTAATTTTCCTTTGTTATTTAAGTTTTATGTTGTTTTTCTTTTGTTACATTTTGTTTTTGATGCTCGGGGACAAGCGTGCCTCAAGTATGGGGGTATTAACGTAAAAACACATGGCCTCTCACACCATTTTTATAATCACAAAAAATCTCATAAAACACACATGTCCTCTCACAGCATCTTATAGTTATGAAAAACCCCAAAAGCTTCTTCATATTTATATACAATTAACTTTATGGAAGTGTAACAACCGAGCATATTTAGGTTCTTGAAATAGCCTCCAACAACTCTTTCTCACCTAAGCCTCCAACGGTTTTTTTATATAGGACCCATACCTTTCAAATTGAAGTTAAGCTTTTACACCTAAATTCATCCATTTTTTTTCTCTGTTCTTTTTGTTGATTTTACAAGAACAAAGAAAAAATGAATGAATTTAGGTTAAAAGCATAACTGCAGTTTGGGGTCTTGTATAAAAGAGCCGTTGGAGGTTAAGGAGAGGGAGCCGTTGGAGGCTATTTCAAGTAGGGGTGCTCAAAATCGGTTAATTGATTTTATAAACCGAATCGGTTTTCAGGTTCAAGAATTTTCCTGAACCAAACTAGTTTTTTAGGTTAGAGAAAATTCTGAACAATTAAGCAAGGCTGATTAAGGGAAACTGGTTAATCAGTTTTAAACCGATTTTAATTTAATATTTAATATAATATTTTTATAATAAACCAAATTTTTTAATTTTTAATATTTTTATAATAAACCAGCTAGTAAAATCGGTTTCAATTAACCGGTTTCCATATTCTCCCAAACCGGTAACCAAACCGAAAATTTGGTTTTTTATTTTCTTTGAACCGAAACCAAACCGGTTTTTCAGATAACCAAAAATTCGGTTTAGTTATCAGTTCGGGTACGAGTTTAGTTCGGTTTTTGTATTTTTTTGAACACTCCTAATTTTAAGAACCTGAATATGTTCAGTTTTTTATTTAAGATTTGTAAACCATTATGCTCTTGGACTTTGGAACTATTATGTGAAGTTGAAGACTGTTATTTAGAATGAAAATAGAGTAACAATTTATAGTAAAATATAGAAAATTTGAGAGAAAGGATTAGATTTTTGGCACCTCTGATAACTAACTTGTGTAACCATCGATGCATAAGCAATTACAGAAAACAATTATTATAAGCATTGTGATCTAAAACCGTTAAGAACCATCAAGTAAATAACCAAAATTCATGATATAGAATAGTTAATCCCTCATACCTAAAATTCTTGACGGTGACTGCATATTTTAGAGAATGAAGAAGACAGATCCTGAACAAGGGTTTGTGGCTCCGTTTATGTATCAATTTATGTTATTCTTGTGTTAAAGGAAACAATTCCCTTTTGTCTAAGGAGTCAGATCTATTGTTTAATCTCATATTGAAACCATTGGGCTTAGCTAATCCCATTTCAATTTCTATGTTTAAGCTCATAATGAGAGACTATTGGGCTCAGCTAAGGCCCGTGCAATTCATAATGGCAAAGCACTCTATTTACTTTATTTCCTCCTTTGAGCCATAAAAGAGTGATTCTTTTGGTACCCCCATCATCAAACTAAACACACCCCATTTTTTTTATTTTTTTTATTATTATTTTTTTTAAATCATAAGTTTACCCTTATATTAAATAAACAAATTTAAATTTAATTAATTTTTCACTATCGATACCTTTTACACCCCATATACATATTAAAACCCTAAATTTTCATATTCTTATAAACATTTAAGATAAGGTTTTGCAACCAAAGTTGACCAACAAAGATACGAAAATACCCCTGGTTTGAGAAAAAGAAGTTTCAGGAGAATTTTGAAAAGATTAAATAATACCCCCACTTTTATAAATTGATCTTAAGGGTATGATAAAAAGACAAAAATACCCTTGGTTTAAGAAAAAAGGAATTTAGGAGTCTACTTGATTTGACATTTCTTCATATAAAAATATGGAAAATGATAGAGTTACCGAAAAGTTTACACCGAATGACGTGGCAAAATCCTGACCGTTGATTAATATTAAGCGATAATAAATCAACGGTCGATTTTGTCACGTCATTCGATCTATCATCCCAAAGGTGCACACCCGTCGGTAACTGTAGCATTACTCTAAAAATATTTAAGTAACTAGACATGAGGCCGCATTGCGCTGGTATGTTTATTCAATGTTTTTGAAATAGATTATAAACAAATGTATTCTAACAAAATAATCTAATTAGATTAAGACATAATCATTATTAAATTATACAAATTTTAAAGTAAATACAAATTTTATATATACACAAAGTTATCTTAAGATAAAATTAATAATTGTATCTATTGAAATAGATTATAAACAAATTTATTCTAACAAAATAATCTAATTAGATTAAGACATAGTCATTATTAAATTATACAAATTTTAAAGTAAATACAAATTTTATATATATACAAAGTTATGTTAAGATAAAATTAATAATTGTATCTATATAATTATTAATATCAATTATAGGTAGATGTCATTAAATAATTCATCCAACTTGAGAAGATCACCTAAATATTATATGGTCTAATTATATTTTCAAGATCATCACCTTGTACAATTGATATTATTTTTACAGACATGTCTTTGATATTCGATGTCAATATTTTGTAGTGAATCGTGTATGATATTTAAGATCACCTAAATATTATCAAAATCAATTATTTGAACTTAAAATTTATACTGACCTTCTGCAATTTCTGTAACTTATATTCATTTTCAAGTTGTGTTGCACTGGTATGTTTCTTATATATATATGTATACATACATTATTATTGGTCTTTTTGTGTTTAAATATATATTTTCTATATTGAAGTTCATTTTATATTGAATTGATAATTAAAAATCAATAACCAAAATATCTACAAATTGAACTCAAAGTCTATATCATCATAGTTCTTCTTAAATATGTCACCATTTGAAATCTGCAACCAAAGTTTAAAACTTTGTCAAGAAAAGCAAAAAAAATTGCAAGATAATCCACTAAGTATTATTGATAAGTTTATAAATCAATCAGAGAAAAGAAACCTTGTTAAAAATATGAACTTTTAAGCAAGAGACTTGCAAAGCCAAAGGAAAAAAACTGATTTTGATTGTTGAGAAGAGAAAATAAATTATTTTTATTATTATTATTTTAGAAATTAAAAAAAATTAAGAATGTTGAGAAGAGAATTCACATAGAAAGCAACAATAACTCCAACAGTATAATCTGAAGGCAACTTAATTGAAGCATTGAAGAAACTATGAAGATAAAAGTCTTGTGACAGAAATCTATTTGCTACAATTAGAATTGACCACCACCCATAGCAAAAAAAACATTTGATGATAGCATCCTAAAAAAAAATAATTGTAAAACCCACAAAACCCGTAAATCAAACAACAAAATCAATCCAAAAATCAACAAAAAGAGATAGAACAAATACAATTAAAACCGGATATCAATATTTGTTTTCCTTTGTTATCACTAAAGTTGAATTTGTTTTATGTGTGTGATGATAAATGAATGGTTCAGCAACAAGTATATATTTATCCTAATTCATCGTATAATATATCAAATTAAAGCCGCATCTTTCTAGTTTCCAAAAATTTAAACCGCTCTCAATTGGATTTTTATTGAGCAAGTTATGGCTAATTTACTACTGGCTATTCAATGAAAATCGAGAAATAAGGGAAACCGAAATATGTGCAATAATAAAAGGAATAGGTTTGATAATGGGCCTAAAATTATCCAAATTAAACATATAATATATCAAATTAAATCCTTGTCTGCCTAGTTTCTAAAGATTCAAACATTTCATCAATTGAATTTTTATTGAGCAAGTTATGGTCAATTCACTACTGACTGTTCAGTGGAAACCGAAATGTGTGTGATGATAAAATGAATGGTTCGGCAATGGGGCTACAGTTATCAAAATTAAGTGTATAATATATCAAATTAAAACCCTATCTATCTAGTTTCTAAATATTTAAACCTCTCATCAATTGGATTTTTATTGAGAAAGTTATTGTCAATTTACTACTGATTGTTCAGTGGAAACCAAAATGTGTGTGATGATAAAAGGAATTATTCGACAATTGGGCTATAGTTATGCAAATTAAGCGTATAATATATCAAATTAAAGCCCTTATGTCTAGTTTCTAAAGATTCAAACCTCTCATCAATTGGAGTTTTATTGAGCAAGTTATGGTCAATTAATTACTGATTGTTTAGTGGAAACCTAAATATATGTGATGATAAAATGAATGGTTTATTAAAGCTACATGGTTAAGCATCAAACATCAGTTGATATTTGTTCAATAAATGAAATTAGTTATATTCAGCAACAACCTCTTTTCATAATATATGTATGTAACATAAAAAGATATCAACAAAAAAAGATAAAACAATTACAATTAAAACTACATATTAATAATTATTTTCCTTTAAGGATAACAATAATGGTTCGGTATATTGTAAATTGTTTAATAAAACTACATGGTTTGGAAACAAGCATCAGATGATATTTGGATACAAATAAAATTAGTTATATTCAACAATAACTTGTTTCGATATATATGTGTAACATAAAAAAAATAAACAAAAATAGATAGAACAAATACAATTAAAACTGTATATCGATATTTGTTTTCCATTGTCTTCACTGAAATTGAATTGCTTTTATGTGTGTGATGATAAAATGAATTGGTTCGCTAAAAGTCTATAGTTATCCAAATTCACCGTATAATATATAAAATTAAAGCTCTATCTTTCTAGTTTCCAAATATTCAAACCAATCATCAATTGGATTTTAATTAAGTAAGTTATGACTAATTTACTACTGATTGTTTAGTGAAAATTGATAAACAGATAAAATCAAAATGTGTGTGATGATAAAAAGAATGGTTCAAAAGTGGGGCTACATTCATCCAAATTAAGTGTATAATATATAAAATTAAAGAACTATGTGTCTAGTTTCTAAATATTCAAACCTCTCATCAATTGGATTTTATTGAGCAAGTGGAAACTGAAATGTGTGATGATAAAAGGAATGGTTTGGTAGTGGGGCTACAGTTATCCAAATTAAGCGTATAATATACCAAATTAAATCTCTGTATGTCTAGTTTTTAAATATTCAAACCTCTCATCAATTGGAGTTTTATTGAGCAAGTTATGGCTAATTTACTATTGACTTTTTAGTAAAAATTGAGAAACAAGGGAAACCAAAATGTGTATGATGATAAAAATAATAGTTCGGCAGTGGGGATACAGTTATCCAAATTAAGCGTATAATATATCAATTTAAAGCCATGTTTCTCTAGTTTCTAAAGATTCAAACCTCTCATCAATTGGATTTTTATTGAGCAAGTTATGGTCAATTTACTACCTAACTGTTCAATGGAAGTCAAAATGCATGTGATGATGAAAGGAATGGTTCGGCAGTGGGGCTACAGTTATCCAAATTAAGTGTATCATATATCAAATTAAAGCACTGTCTGTTGGATTTTTATTGAGCAAGTTATGGTCAAGTTACTATTGATTGTTCAGTGGAAACCGAAATGCGTGTGTTAAATAAATGAAATTAGTTATATTTAGCAACAACCTCTTTTCATGATATATGTATGTAACATAAAAAGATATCAACAAAAAGAGATAGAACAATTACAGTAAAAACTACATATCAATATTTTTTTTCCTTTATGGATGATAGCAATGGTTCGGTATATTGTAAATGGTTTACTGAAGCTACATGGTTTGGCAACAAATGTCAGATGATATTTGGATACAAATAAAATTTGTTATATTCAACAACAACCTGTTTTTGATATCCGTATGTAACATAAAAAAATATCAACAAAAATAGATAAAACAAATACAATTAAAACTGCATATCAATATTTGTTTTCCTTTGTCATCACTGAAATTGAATTGCTTTTATGTGTGTGATGATAAAATGAATGGTTCGGCTGCAGATCTATAGTTATCCAAATTCATCGTATAATATATAAAATTAAAGCTCTATCTTTCTAGTTTCCAAAGATTTAAACTGAACATCAATTGGATTTTTATTAAGTAAGTTATGACCAATTTACTATTAATTATTCAGTGGAAATTGATAAACATGTGAAATCGAAATATGTGTGATGATAAAAGGAATTGTTCAAAAGTAGGGCTACATTCATCCAAATTAAGTGTATAATATATAAAATTAAAGAACTATCTGTCTAGTTTCTAAATATTCAAACCTCTTATCGATTGGATTTTATTGAGCATGTTATAGTCATTTTATTATTGACTATTTAGTGGAAACTGAAATGTTTGATGATAAAAGGAATGGTTTTGTAGTGGGGTTACAGTTATCCAAATTAAGCGTATAATATACCAAATTAAATCTTTGTATGTATTGTTTCTAAATATTCAAACCTCTCATCAATTGGAGTTTTATTAGGCAAGTTATGGTCAATTTACTATTAACTATTTAATGGAAACGGAAATGTGTGATAATAAAAGGAATGGTTTGGAAGTGGGGCTACAGTTATCCAAATTAAGTGTATAATATACCAAAGTAAAGCCCTATATGTCTAGTTTTTAAAGATTCAAACCTCTCATCAATTGGAGTTTTATTGAGCAAGTTATAGCTAATTTACTGCTGACTGTTTAGTAAAAATTGAGAAACAAGGGAAACCAAAATGTGTGTAATGATAAAAGGAATGGTTTGGCAGTGGGGATACAGTTATCTAAATTAAGCATATAATATATCAATTTAAAGCCATGTCTTTCTAGTTTCTAAAGATGCAAACCTCATCAATTGGATTTTTATTGAGCAAATTATGGTCAATTTACTACTGATTGTTCAGTGGAAGTCAAAATGTGTGTGATAATGAAAAGAATGGTTCGACAGTGGGGCTACAATTATCCAAATTAAGCATATCATATATCAAATTAAAGCACTGTCTATTAGATTTTTATTAAGCAAGTTATGGTTAAGTTATTATTGATACTTTAGTGGAAACTGAAATGTGTGTGTTAAATAAATGAAATTAGTTATATTCATCAACAACCCCTTTTCATGATATATGTATGTAACAAAAAAATGCATCAACAAAAAGAGATAGAACAATTACAGTTAAAACTACATATCAGTACTTATTTTCCTTTAAGGATAATAATAATGGTTTAGCATATTATAAATTGTTTACTAAAGCTACATGGTTTGGCAACAAACATCAGATGATACTTGTAATACAAATAAAATTTGTTATAATCAACAACAACTTGTTTTCAATATATGTATATAACATAAAAAAAATATATATATATATATATATATATATATATATATATATATATATATATATATCAACAAAAAGAGATAGAATAAGTACAATTAAAACTACATATCAATATTTGTTTTCCTCTGTCATCACTAAAATTAAATTGATTTTATGTGAGTGACAATAAAAGGAATGGTTCAAAAGTGGGGCTAAATTTATCCGAATTAAGGATATAATACATCAAATTAAAAAACTATCTTTCCAGTTTCTAAATATTCAAACCTCTCATCAATTGGAATTTTATTGAGCAAGTTATAGTCCAATCTACTACTGACTATTTAGTGGAAACCAAAATGTGTGATGATAACAGAAATAGTTTGGTATTGGGGCTACAATTATCCAAATTAAGCGTATAATATGTCAAATTAAAGCTCAGTGTGTATAGTTTCTAAAAATTTAAACCTCTCATCAATTGGAGTTTTGTTGAGCATGTTATGGTCAATTTACTTTTGATTGTTTAGTGGAAACAGAAATGTGTGTGATGATAAAAGGAATGGTTCAGCAGTGGGGCTATAGTTATCCAAATTAAGCATATAATATATTAAATTAAAACCTTTTCTTTCTAGTTTTTAAACATTTAAACCGCTCATCAATTAGATTTTTATTGAGCAAGTTATGGCTAATTTACTACTAACTGCTTAGTAGAAATCGAGAAACAGGGGAAACTAAAATGTGTGTGATGATAAAAGGAATGGTTTGGTATTGGGGATACAGTTATCCAAATTAAGTGTATAATATATCAATTTAAAGCCATGTCTATCTAGTTTCTAAAGATGCAAACCTCTCATCAATTGGATTTTTATTGAGCAAGTTGTGGTCAATTTACTACTGACTGTTCAGTGGAAGTCAAAATGTATGCGATGATGAAAGGAATGGTTCGACAGTGGGGCTACAATTATCCAAATTAAGCATACAATATATCAAATTAAAGAACTGTCTATCGGATTTTTATTAAGCAAGTTTTGTTCAAGTTACTACTGATTGTTCAGTGGAAACCGAAATGCGTGTGTTAAATAAATGAAATAAGTTATATTTAGCAACAACCTCTTTTCATGATATATGTATGTAACGTAAAAAGATATCAACAAAAAGAGATAGAATAATTATAGTTAAAACTGCATATCAATATTTGTTTTCCTTTAAGGATAATAATAATGGTTTGGCATATTATAAATGGTTTACTAAAGCTACATGGTTTGGCAACAAACATCAGATGATACTTGTGATACAAATAAAATTTGTTATATTCAACAACAACCTATTTTCAATATATGTATATAACATAAAAAAATATCAACAGAAAGAGATAGAATAAGTACAATTAAAATTGCATATCAATATTTGTTTTCCTTTGTCATCACTTAAATTGAATTTGTTTTATGTGTGTGGTGATGAAATGAATGGTTCATCCATAGGTCTATAGTTATCTAAATTCATCATATAATACATCAAATTAAAGCTCTATCTTTCTAGTTTCCAAAGATTCAAACCGATCATCAATTGGATTTTTATTAAGTAAGTTATGACTAATTTACTACTAATTGTTCAGTGAAAATTGATAAACATCTAAAATCAAAATGTGTGTGATGATAAAAGGAATGGTTCAAAAATGGGGCTACATTCATTCAAATTAAGTGTATAATATATCAAATTAAAGAAATGTCTGTCTAGTTTCTAAATATTCAAACTTGTCATCAAATGGAGTTTTATTGAGCAAGTTATGGTCAATTTACTACTGACTATTTAGTTAAAACTAAAATGTGTGATGATAAAAGGATTGGTTCAGAAGTGGGGCTACAGTTATCCAAATTAAGTGTATAATATATCAAATTAAAGCGCTATATGTCTAGTTTTTAAAGATTCAAACCTTTTATCAACTAGAGTTTTATTGAGCAAATTATGACTAATTTACTATTGACTGTCTAGTGAAAATTGAGAAACAGGGGAAATCAAAATGTGTATGATGGTAGAAGGAATGGTTCAACAGTGGGGATAAAGTAATCCAAATTAAGCATATAATATATCAATTTAAAGCTCTGTCTGTCTAGTTTCTAAAGATGAAAACCTCCCATTAATTGGATTTTTATTGAGCAAGTTATAATCAATTTACTACTGACTATTTAATGGAAGCCGAAATGTGTGTGATGATGAAAAGAATGGTTCCATAGTTGGGCTACAGTTATCCAAATTAAGCGTACAATATATCAAATTAAAACACTGTCTATTTAATTTCTAAAGATTCAATCCTCCCACCAATTGGATTTTTATTGAGCAAGTTATGGTCAAGTTACTATCGATTATTCAGTGGAAACCAAAATATTGCGTGTGATGATAAAATTGAATGGTTTACTTCACCCAAAATTTAAGGAATTATCATATTAGGACTGATAAGAAATATTTCAAATAACACCTATTAATTGGAAAACGGAATCAGCCAAAATTAATTCATTTAACATATATACTCGCACATCAGTAGGACATAAACAATTAATCATTCATATAACAAATTAAAATACACAAATGTTTTTACAGAAAACATACTCAACACAAATGAATTGTTTCTACTAATATAGATATAACACAAACTCACAGTTTAGCTAACAATAGGATCATCCACGATTTGATCTTAGTAAAGTACATGAACATTTCCTTGAAAACAAACATAACAAAATTTAATCAATCTTTATGTTAAGATTGTTAAAGAACAATTATTCATCCGTATAACAACTGTTACCTAAAAACGAAATCAACAAAAGTTAATTAATCTTCATGTTAAAATCGTTAAGGAATACACTTACCGTTCGACAAGATTAGCACAATTAATCATTCAAACAGACTGACCGAACAAAAAAAAAAAAATCATTCATCTAATAATAACCATTAAAATAGTTAGAAAATATACTTACAATTTCGTATTAAAATAGTTAGAAGATATAATTATAGTTCAGAAGAACGAATCAAAATAACAACTCATTCGACAATGTCAATTGGACATCCTCCCTATATTCCATGCCAATTCATGAATCTTTGACTTGTAAACAACAACAAAAACATAAACAAATAAAAAATTATCGATTAACAAAATCATGAAAAACAGATGTATTATTGACACAAACTAACATAACCTATAAACAATTAACAAAAGACCAGGCGTATTATTGACACCAACTAACATATTGCGATAATACACAATTGAACATACGCTTCTTGTATAACCCCTTATTTAGACATTTCGAATGCCAACACAATTAAATACAAATTAAATACGAAGAAATGTTTGTAATATCAATACAATGCACCTATATAATTATTAATAAACAAGTATGCTTTTACTACCCATGCAATGCACCTATGTAATCCAATCTTTATGCCTATTTATTTAGACTTTGGAATACCAATGTAGTAATTAATATTGTCTACATCATCACCAATAAAATTCAACCACATGGCAATCACAAATCCAAGGTGTTATTATAGTTATACCTTTAGAATGTCAATGCAATGCACCTATATAATTAGTATTATTATTAATTATTAATACAACCAATGCAATACACCTATGTAATCTAATCTTTATGTCTATTTATTTAGACTTTGGAAGACCAATGCAGCAATTAATATTGTGTACATCATCACCAATAAAATTCAACCACATGGTAACCACAAAGGTGTCATTATAGTTAAAACTTATGCAATGCATCTGTATTATTATTAATTTTTTTAATTAATTAATTAATAATTATAAATAAAGCAATAAATACCAACCCAACGTGTCAAGATAGAGCAATTTGATTGGCCTGTCAATTCATTGTGTCAAAATGGAGCTATTCTAGATCTTCCCAAAATGTGCCACGTGTCGATCAACCTATATGAGTATCCAGCTTTATATATATTCATAAAACCAAAAAAAGAATTTACTATGTAAAAGATGTGCAATAACAATATTTAATTTACTCCAATTTTTTAATAAAAAATAATCTTAAATCTTAAACATATAACTTATAAATTTTCCACTTTTTTATAACATTGTTTTCTGTAAAATATATATCTATTTTTTACAATTTTTACCCCGTGATACATAAGTGCAATTTTTCTCAAACTAGAGTTATTCTAGTCTTTTCATTTAAATTCCTTTTTTTTTTGGTCAAGCCAATGGCATTTTCATCATCTCATTAGTCTCCTTAAACACTTTTTTAGTAAGAAATGAACTTAATATTCATAAAACCAAAAAAAAAAAAAAAAAGAATTTACTATCTAAAAGATGTGCAATAACAATATTTCATTTACTCCAATTTTTTTAATAAAAAATAATCTTAAATCTTAAACATATAACTTATAACTTATAAATTTTCCATTTTTTTATAACATTTTTTTCTGTAAAATATATATATATATATTTACAAATTTTACCATGTGATACATAAGTGCAATTTTTCTCAAACTAGAGTTATTCTAGTCTTTTCATTTAAATTCCTTTTTTTTTTTCAAGCCAGGGGCATTTTCATCATTTCATTAGTCTCCTTAAACACCTTTTTTTTTTTTTTTCAAATCAGTGGTATTTTTGTCTTTTTATTGATCAACATCAGTCTATAGTTAGATTTAACAATGGAAATTGACGATAAAGGAGATGTTTGTGTAATATAAGATAGATTTGGACCAAACTGTCAATTTCGGATATTTCAAGGAAGGATAACAGTAATACAACTCTCACAAACCCTTTTCACTAACTTTCGCTCACAAATACGATGTCTCAGCTCATAATTAGTCAATTCGCAATGAATCCCACCTACCCAACAATGGATCTTGTCTAACCAAATGTGAACTGTCATGTCAGCATTTGTGAAAAATATGTGTCAACATATCTTTATTCGATAGGATAATGGTTTTAATCCTTAAATATGTGATAAAGTTGGAAGATAATAAGAAAAGTAGAGAAGATAATACCTTAATAAGAAATCCCAATCCAACTCAAATAAGAAAATTAAGATAGAAAATTTTAAAATTAAATCCGAAGAAATTTAAGATAGGAAAGTTAAAATCAAATCCCTAGAATCGTTATATTGTTATATCACTAACAAAATAAAAGCTTGTTTAAATAAAACCTCTAGTCTTTCTGTCCTTCTCAACATAGCCTTGGGGAACCATTGATATTAGGTAACATCCGAAACTGCATTATTAAATTTAGAGATATATAATTAAGTGGTTAAACTTCAATCAAATCCTTAATTATAAAAATGTAATCTTTAAGAATCATTAACAAGTGGAATAATAAATAAATTGTCAAAATTCATGATATCAAGCAACTAATTATGGTTGCTCATAAAGAGCTATTGAATCTCTTTTATAGGGATTTAAGTCTATTGCATTTCAAACATAAAAATACACATTGAATTCCTCAACAAAAACAGGCTCCTTCCTTCGTTTTATCAAGAATCTTGAGGAAGATCAGCCCATGATCTCTGATATGATAGTAACCAATCTCCTTCCTGGTTGTCTTTGTTTTATATTCTCCTTTCTCTGCAGTGTGCCTTCAGCATTTGTCATACTGAAGATTTGGAATATAAGTATCTGACTCAAAATTTTGTTGACTATATCTGTGCTACAGTTGGAACTTGGAAGGTAATAAGAAAGATAAAAAAGATAATACTGAAATAAGAAATCCTAGTCAAACTTATATATAATTAATTATATATGATAAAACTGTAAGATCATAATCCTAGTTTTTGCTAAGTATCCAAGTGTTATCTCCAAGGCTCGTGGCCTTGCATGAGGAATTGGTAGCTCAGCTGACCTTGCTTTTAGGCGGTAGCTTTCTGAAACATAAAACAGAAAGAAATGATGGGTTTGTCAACAAAAGCAAAGAGAGGACAGAAGAGAAAGAAACCGGTTACTAGACAGAAACAGAGGTAAAAAAACATAGCAGCTGAGAGAAAAACCTTTGGGCGGTGGACGCCTAACCCTTTGGACATAGTTCTGTGAATTGCCTATAACCGGGGCAGTTTCATTTTGTACTGTATGTATAACCAACCAATTTTAATTATAGCTCTACTCGTATGATGAGCATACGTATGACTAATTATTACCGTTGCACCTTTATGTTAGATACTCCATCGGGGACATCTACCCTAGATAGTACGTCAGGCATGACGAACATATAATTAGTTGAACACAGAGGTGCAGGGTATTGTTAAAAAAGAACAACATGATCTGAGCACTCAATACTAGCTATTATGGTAATATAATAGTCAAAACAAAGTAAAAAAATTAAATTAAATTAGATTAAAAAAGTAACATAACTAACAAAGTCTGAGACTGTTTTACACTATATCTCATATAAGATAGAGGCAGTTTGACACATCTAATTGCCCAAAACGGAATTTAAAGGGAAATGACCTAGGCAAGAATTAAGAATATTGCTGATAAGTGTACTGCCCTGAAATCTTCTTTTCCAGTATTGTAAATGTCTCCCTCTTTTGATTCCCTCTTAAATGTTTTAACAAGGTTTCAGATCAATTACAAAGCAAAATAGTAGAGCTGTACTCTAAATTATATTGTGATTTCTAGATTTAGAGAAACAACAAAAACCTGATAATGGAAATACACCAGAGTCGGCAAATTGTCAACAGTATTACGTGGTTACTGTCTCTGAGTGTACAATCATTCATAAAAAAGCAAGAAGAAACAACATATAGCTCAAAAAGAAGTTCACACACTTAACCTTGTCTGAGTTAAAAATCTTCCACATAACACCCACGAACTATCCCTGACATTATCAGTACTGCTTGATTGGTTTAGGCAATACCAAGAATATATTTTGGTAGAAGCATACCGACTAGAATCCCCAATCCATA
This sequence comes from Pistacia atlantica, assembly GCA_026229545.1. Classification (NCBI taxonomy): domain Eukaryota; kingdom Viridiplantae; phylum Streptophyta; class Magnoliopsida; order Sapindales; family Anacardiaceae; genus Pistacia; species Pistacia atlantica. The sequence continues at coordinate 4,071,072 of CM047907.1, forward strand.
ACATATCAATAGTAATAGCACTTCGTGGCTTCTCACGATTAAATGAGGATAAATTACATGTTTTGGAAGAGAAACGGAGACCATATCTGCAATTGGTTTGTCCTCCCCACTTTGATGGGTTAATTACCTTGGAACACATCATGTCATTATAGCTATGAAACAAAGCTTGATCACCTAAATTACACACCTTCACCTAGAGATGAAACAAACGGGCCGGGTTAGGCGGGTCAACCCTAACCTGGCTAGCGTATACCCCGTCGGGATGGGCAGGGCCTTCACGGCCAACTCGGCACAGATATATATATATATATATATATATATTTTTAAAAACTCGTCCAACCCGCCAGGTTGATCGGCAGGTTAGACAAAAAAATTAAATTTTTTTTTTTTTGCAAATACCTATTTTACCCTTGAAATATAGTCATTTTATAGCAATTGGAGGGGTCTTTTTGGTCATTTTCTTTTCCCCTTTTTTTCTATAAATAGTGTCTAAACTCTCATATTTCCTCACATCCAAAATTCTCTTATTCTCTCATTTTCTCTATTGAAATCTCTCAATTATTTTCTTTGTTGTCAATTTGCTCTCATTTTAATTTTTATTAATTTTTGCAATTTTCAATTCATATTTCCAAATTTCAATTCTCCTTCTTTAATTCTTTATTTCTTCTATATCTAATTTTTTTTTAACCAGAATTGATAGATATTTTCATCCCATCAATTTCGATGATGAAGGAAATTATCCTAGTCCACCTGAATTTACTAATGTAAATGTAGTAGATTCATATAGTCCTGCTATCCCATTCTTAGAATGGGATACACCTCATAATATCCCCATCCCCATCCCCCCTGCTCCTTCCCATCTTCCCATGCTGCTACAACTCTCGGTGGTTCTAGAAGTCGTCCTCGTCCAACTCCATCTCAATCTCAAGCAGAAACGGGTTCATCAACTATAGTCAAAACCGACGACAGGCACACATCAGACGTTTGGATGCATTTAGATAAGTTTTACAAGACATAAAATAGAGTTCAAGTGAAGAAAGAAATATGCAAGTATTGTGGAAATATTTATAAAGTTAATGCAAGTAATGGTACTAGTACTTTAAAAAGTCATGTTAATAAACATATTACTCAACATGGAAATAGAGAAACCAATCAAACTCAAATAACTAATATGGGTACTACTTGGCGTTATAATTCTGATGTATATAGATAACAGTTAGCTTTATATATTACTGCAACTGATCAACCTATTAATATGGCTGAAGATAAAGATTTTGAAAGATTTATTAAAAATTCATTTTTTCTAAGATTTAAAAGTTATTCTAAAACTACAACTAGAAATAATTTAATAAAATTTTTGGGAAAATGAAATTAAAATTAAAAAATAAAATACATAGTTGTCATGTTAGTGTGGCTCTAACTGCCGATATTTGGAGTGGTAGAGCTAAACAAGATTATATTTGTGTAATTAGTTATTATTTTGATAACGAATGTAAATTAAATAAATCTTTATTGAGATTTAGATTTAGATTAATGGATGTGGATCATAGTGGTCAACAAATTTATAATAAAATTGTTGAAGTTTTAGAAGATCATGATGTTGTTCACAAAGTGATAAGTTTAACTTTAGATAATGCAAGTGTTAATAGTAAAGCTACAGATTTTTTTAAAATAAATTTTCCTTTTTATGACAATTTGAAGTTTTTCACCAACGTTGTGCATATCACATTATTAATTTAATTGTGAAAAGTGGTATGAAAAAAATTAAAAAAATATATTAATAGACTTAGGGATTCTTTAGCTTGGATTATTAGTAGTAATAGAAGAAATGCTTAATTTCAAAATGCTTATATAAAATCAAATGTCTCCTAGAACTTTTGCATTAGAGATGCTTTTAATGTTTGATTCATGTTTACCTTGTGCAAATTTAATTAGTTATTTTGTAGCAAATAATAGATGTCCTCATTATTTGGTAGATAGTGATTGGCATATAGCTCAAAAATTTTATTCTTTTCTTAAAAAAATTTATCAATCCACCTTACAACTTTTTTGGTGTATATTATCTTACTAGTCCATTGGTAACACATACAATTATAAAAATTTCAGATTTATTTAAAAAAAAAAACAAAAACAATGAAATTTTAGCGGGACCAATAGAGGCAATGGAATTAAAATTTAAAAAATATTGGAAACTCATTCCTTTTCTTTATTGTTTAGCTGCCATATTTGATTCTAGAATTAAATTAGCGCGTTTAGAAAATGCTTTAGACATGTTAAGTGAAAATTTAAGAGACGAAGCATATGTCAATCAACTAGGAGAGATAAGAGAGTGTCTTGCAGAGGTATATTTGCAATATGAAAACAGGTATGGGAACCAGCAAAGAGGCAAAATGCCCAAGGAAGTAAGCATCGAAGAAACAAATGAAGTCTTCGACTCCTGAAGTGCACTTAATAGGCTGAACAGGACCCAAACCCGAAGCACAGCCTCCTCTTCAAAAGCATCAACAACGAATGTATTGTCCTTCATGCAGCTACAGAGTAATGAATTTCACCAATATTTGGGAACCCCTGACATTCAATTAGCAGATCCACAACAAAGAGCTAACTTTGATGTCTTAGAATATTGGAAAACCAGAAAATGTATTTTTTTCGGTATTATTAAGACTTGCCCTCGATGTTTTCTCAGTTCTTGTTTCAACCGTCTCATCCGAACAAACATTTAATGCAAGTGGAAGAATTTTAAATGAAAGGAGAACTAAACTTTCACAAAAAATGATTGAAGTCCTCACATGTCTTCGAAATTAGGAATGGTCGCGCCATTAGAATCAATACGAGGTTGTCGACTATGCTTTAATAGAATCATTTCAATTTTGTAATATAAATTATATAGATGAGGGAGGTCCTAGTCAACCCCCAAATTAGTTGTTTTGTAAATTGCAATTTTGTAATTTGTAAATTAATTGTCAATTATTGCACACTTTTTTCCTTACCAAGTTTTTGTGACAATTGGGTATTTCTTGGTAAGATTTTTAACGAGACAATAATTATTGTAATTTCTTATTTCTTATTTTATTTTTTGATAAATGAATAAATCTAATTTTTCTTATATTAAAATTGAATTAATATTTGAAATGTTAACAAAAAAAAATTAATTTAATTTAATTAATGATATTTGAAAAGTTAGCTAAAAAAATTACACAAAAGAAAAAAATAATTAAAAAAAGTATGGGCTAACCTGGCCCGACCCGCACCAAAACTCCCGTCGGGTTAGGGTTGGCGGGCCGAGTTGGGCCAACCCTTCAAGCTAAGAGGCATTTTGCTTAACCCGCCACAATTCAGATCGGGCGGGTTATTTTTCCACCTTTACCTTGGCCCATTCCATCCTTGACAAGTCTATTCTGTAAACTTCAAGAGAATCACCTATAATTACAAATAGCTGATCATTTGAAGCCACCAACCTAATCCACTTACCATAATATGTACGAGGTGCAAATTTCAGTTCCAAAAACCTCAAATCACAAGATCTCAGGTTGAATATCCCAATCTGACAGGCACAGTCTACAACATATATCCAACCATGAAAAACAATTATATCCGATATACGCCTACCCCAACCGTTGTTATCTCTAGAAGTACAAACTGCAAGCATGAGCCATAATTATGAGCCATAATTAGAAAGAATCATAATAAGAAAATCTTGACCTTGAGATCCGAAGGAAGCCAAGATGCTACGGAAGATGCCAGAGTCAGGAGGACAGGGCATGCAAGGGAATTGGATTTGATGTCCTGTAAAAGGATTTATAACCCATAAATAATCCCTTGAAACATCTTTTGTCTTGAGAGAGAGCATAATTAAGTACCCACTTGATACACCAAGACAGAATTCGAAGTTGCAAATACATCGAGGCAGCTTAGTCTTCTATTTCATTCGAGTAGCTATGTCAAAGAAATGACAATACTTCTTAGCTCGTGCTGATGCATAAACAATAAATGGTGAATGAGATGTCAAAAAACTCTGCTTAAATTCTGAATAAAACAATCTCCAGCTTCTGCAAACTCGACCAAGGTTTTGATAGTCTACTATATTCAGACTTCTAGAAATAATCTCAAGAAGTTCTTGTGGAAGATCAGCCCATGATGATGATCTCTTTATACTGGAGCCTTCTTGCCTGATTGGATCTTCTATTATTCTCTCTTTCCAGCAATGTGCCTGCAAGTTTTGTGATAGTTGCAGAGTTATAACATAACCAGCTATTATTGATTTATTTGCAATAAAATTGTAAGATAATAAACCTATTTTTTGCCAAGTATCCAAGTCCTACAGAAACGAATAAAACCCAGAGCTATAACCTCAACACCATTCATTATTCACAACTGTACCCAAAAGAATTTTTTCTTAAAGATTCAACCATCATAAAGAAGAATGTTGAAATTTTGTAAAATTAATCCAAACTATTGAGGCGTAAGCAATTACAGAAAACAAGTAAATAACCAAAATGTATGATATAAAAAGTCACAAGAATAGTTAATCACTCATACCTAAAATTCTTGATGGTGACTGCATATTTTAGAGAACGAAGAAGACAGTGATCCTGAACAAGGGTTTGTGGCTCCGTTTATGTATCAATTTACATTACTTGTGTTAAAGGAAACAATTCCCTTTTGTCTAAGATGTCTAAGATCTATTGTTTAATAACACATTGAGACTATTGGGCTATGCTAATGCCATTTAAATTTCTATGTTTAAGCTCATAATGAGACTATTGGGCTCAGCTAAGGCCCGTGCAATTCATAATGACAAAACACTCTATTTACTTTATTTCCTCCTTTGAGCCATAAAAGAGTGATTCTTTTTGTACATCATAGACCGTCCCCCACAAAGTTCAAGATCTCCCCCACCAAATGTATACACCGCAATTCAAATGGGGATTTTAGGAGCACAACAAAACAAACCCTAACCCAAAATGCATAGTATGTGATTTTTTACGATTTTCCAAAATTTTGATATTCAAAAAATCATTAAAAAAAATGGCTTGTGCAAATTGTTTCCTTTTTTTAGGGTTAAGTTCCTCGAATTTTTCTCCACCACATGCAAAGAACCAAATCAAAAGGACAACTTTCGAAAAGATCGTCTTTTGGTGTGCACGTCCTTGGTGTGCACCAAAAACCTTCTTTTCAAAAGATCGTCTCCCACAAAGTTCAAGATCTCCCGACTAAATGTATACTCCACAATTCAAATAGAAATTTTAGGGGCATAACAAAACAAACCCCGACCCAAAATGCATAGTATATGATTTTTTACGATTTTTCAAAGTTTTAATATTCAAAAAATCATTTAAAAAAAAAGGCTCGTACAACTTGCTTCCTTTTTTTTAGTTAGGTTCCTTGAATTTTTTTCCATCACCGTGAAAAAAACAAAATCAAAAGGACAACTTTCGAAAAGATCATCTCTTGGTGTGCGTCAAAAACCTTCTTTTTAAAAGATCGTCCCCCACAAAGTTCAAGATCTCCCAACCAAATGTATACACCACAATTTAAATGAGGATTTTAGGAACACAACAAAACAAACCCCAACCCAAAATGCATAGTATGTGATTTTTTAAAATTTTTCAAAGTTTTAATATTCAAAAAATCATTAAAAAAAAGGGCCGGTGCAAATTGGTTCCTTTTTTTTGGGTTAGGTTCCTCGAATTTTTCTCCACCACCATGCAAGGAACCAATTCAAAAGGACAAATTTCGAAAAGATCGTCTCTTGATGTACATGTCCTTGGTGTGCACCAAAAACCTTCTTTTCAAAAGATTGTCCCCACAAAGTTTAAGATCTCCCGACCAAACATATACACCACAATTCAAATGAAGATTTTAGGGGCATAAAAAACAAACACCAACCCAAAATGCATAGTATGTGATTTTTTTCAATTTTCCAAAGTTTTAATCTTTAATAAATCATTAAAAAAAAAAGACTCGTGCAAATTACTTCCTTTTTTTTTTTTTTTTAAAGGTTTATTGAACGTTTCTCTTATTAGATTAGGTGTCCTAGAGCCAATCAATTATTGTAAAATTGACTCTGTAATAAATGTTTATTTATCAATTAAAGGCATATTCTTCTATATCATGTATGTAATGATATATGTCCTTAGGATGGCAGAACCATGACGAGAGTATCAAGTGTTTTAAATCTTGATAGTGAGAACCCTATGATCACATATGGTGGTCATTCTAGAAATGTCCGTAGCCCTAGTATTATTCTGACCAAGAACACAGATAATACGGTAAAGGCTATCATAGTATTGAATGACCCTGTCGAAAAGCAGTGACTAATTTCACTTGTCAAGGTTGTTTGCCAACAACCTGGTGCAATGCATGGGTGGTTGCTAGAGGGAAGTTCACTAGACAGACCCACCAGAGGATTCCATATGAATGGTAACCCCAGTGTCTATGAAATAAATCCTCTAACGGATGGTGGTGCATGTGATCCTTAGACTTGAGATCACCAAAGCGCCTTGTGCACCAATTGGTGTAGTTTGACACTAGCCCAACGTAGTTCTATTCAAAGCTATCAATACGGTAGTGATTGGCTACATTAAGAAGTGTATTGAGACTACGGTGGATCGACAAAGGATTCATCACTCCTCTCGCTAGGTAATTCAGTAAATGGCAATGATACTAAATCTGTGGCTACAATAGGATTGAGTTGATGCTCAATCCAATTTAATATTCATGTCATTGGTCTAGTAACTGAATACAAACATGTCAAGGATATCTGAGGTTGACACTATTTATGTACCTCAATCTCGATAAGATAACAGTTGATGAAAGGATTTGATTGCATGATAACCATACCGTTGACTGGATGCAGTTTCGCTGAATCCGAATCTATCAAGTGGCCATGATGCCTTGCTAGGGCCAATCTTGGTCTGTGTGTAGTGAGACGATTAATTGGTGTTAATCACAATACTACACACTGCCGATATGATAAGGAGCCTACGGGTCACACACCTAGAAGATAATTTAAGAATCAATTTGTGAGAAGGGTATTTTTGTCTTTCAGGACGAAATGGTATTTTGGTAATCTCACAGTGCAATTAAATTTGCTGAGGTTGATGCCTGTATTTAATTTTAATATTAAAATTAAATTAGTGAGATTATATTTGAATATATCTCTGTATATATTTAAATGAATTATTATTATTAATTAAATATTATTATATTATTATATATTAATTGGTTTTAATTATAATAATAATAATTAATTAAAATATCATAAAGGGTGTGTTTGGTTGCAAGGGTAAACTAGGGTTAGAGCTCATGGCTATTCTTATATGGAATAGGGTTTTAATTGTTGCACTATATAAGTGCAACTTAAAATTTAAAAAAAAGTGAATTATGCATTCAATTAAAACCCTAGCCGCCCTATTCAATTAAAACCCTAGCCGCCCTATCTCTCTGTCTCTCAAGAAGAAAATTTTTATTGTTCTTCTTTCTTGATTCTTGAAGCCCTTGATTGTTCTAGCAAAATAATCAAGGGTTCTGTGATTATCTTTGTGTGGACTTTCGTAAGTGCAATCCTACTTTGGATCGATTGGCGAAAAGTCATGTGAATAGTAACCGTGAACATTATTCCTGTTATAAATCAGAGATATTCGAAGGAGCCTCCAAACGTACGTAAGTATTCTAATCCTTGAATGGATTTACTTTATACAGATTTTGTTTATAAACATATAAACGGTATAATCTATACTCGGATCTAAGCAAAGAAAGGTAATTGATTTACTGATTGAATTTTTGTTTTCCATTGTGTATGGTAATCAATTACTTACATCTCCACCACATGCAAAAAACCAGGTCAAAATGACAACTTTTGAAAAGATCGTCCCTTGGTGTGCACGCCCTTGGTATGCAGCCAAAACTTTATTTTTAAAAGATCATCCCGCACAAAGCTCAAGATATCCTAACAAAATGTATACAATAAAATTTAAATGGGGATTTTAGGAGCACAACAAAACAAACGCCAACCCAAAATGTATAGTATGTGATTTTTTACGATTTTTCAAAATTTTAATGTTCAAAAATCATTAAAAAAAAAAAGGGCTCGTGCAGATTGCTTCCTACTTTTTGGGTTACGTTCCTTGAATTTTTCTCCACTACCATACAAAAGACTAAATCAAAATGATCGTCCCTTGGTGTGCACACCCTTAGTGTGCACCAAAAACCTTCTTTTCAAAAGATCGTCCCCCTAAATAGTTCAAGATCCCCCGACCAAATGTATACACCACAGTTCAAATGGAGATTTTAGGAGCACAAGAAAACAAACCCCGACCCAAAATGCATAGTATGTTATTTTTTACGATTTTCCAAAGTTTTAATATTAAAAAATCATTAAAAAAAACTGTTGGTGCAAATTGCTTCTTTTTTTTTTTTTGGTTAGGTTCCTTGAATTTTTCTCCACCACCATGCAAAAAACCAGATCAAAATGACAACTTTCGAAAAGATCATCCCTTGGTGTGCACGCCCTTAGTGTCCACCAAAAACGTTCTTTAAAAAGATTGTCCCTCACAAAGTTCAAGATCTCCTGACCAAATCTATACACCACAATTCAAATGGGGATTTTAGGAGCACAACAAAATAAACCCCGACCCAAAATCCATAGTATGTGATTTTTTACGATTTCCAAATTTTTAATCTTCAAAAAATCATTAAAAAAAAAAACAACTCATGCAAATTGCTTCCTTTTTTTGGGTTAGATTCCTTGAATTTTTCTCCACCCCTATGCAAAAAAACCTATTTCAAAGGATAACTTTCGAAAAGATCGTCCCTTGGTGTGCACACCCTTGGTATACACCAAAAACCTTCTTTTCAAAAGATCGTCCCCTACAAAGTTCAAGATCTACTAACACAATGTATACACCACAATTCAAATGGGGATTTTAGAAGCACAAAAAAAATCCCTGACCCAAAATGCATAGTATGTTATTTTTTACGATTTTCCAAAATTTTAATATTCAAAAAATCATTAAAAAAAAAAGGTTCGTACAAATTGCATCCTTTTTTTTGGGATACGTTCTTCGAATTTTTCTCCACTACCATGCAAAGAACCAGATCAAAATGACAACTTTCGAAAAGATCGTCTTTTGGTGTGCACGCCCTTAGTGTGAACCAAAAACCTTCTTTTCAAAATATCGTCCCCCACAAAGTTCAAGATCTCCCAATCAAATATATACACCACAATTCAATGAGGGATTTTAGGGGCCCAACAAAATAAACCCATACCCAAAATGCATAGTATGTGATTTTTTACGATTTTCCAAAGTTTTAATATTAATAAAATCATTAAAGAAAAGGCTAGTGCAAATTGCTTCCTTTTTGGGGGGTAGGTTCCTTGAATTTCTCTCCACCACCATGCAAGAAACAAGACCAAAATGACAACTTTCGGAAAGATCGTCCCCCGGTGTGCACACCCTTAGTGTGCACCAAAAACCTTCTTTTCAAAAAATCGTCCCCCACAAAGTTAAAGATATCCCGACCAAATGTATACACGAGAATTCAAATTGATGATTTTAGGAGCACAACAAAATAAACTCTGACACAAAATGCATAGTATGTGATTTTTTATGATTTTCTGAAATTTTAATCTTCAAAAAATAATTAAAAAAAAAGGGCTTGTGCAAATTGCTTCCTTTTTTTGGGTTAGATTCCTTGAATTTTTCTCCATCACCACGCAAAAAACTAGATCAAAATGACAACTTTCGAAAAGACCGTCACTTGGTGTGCATGCTCTTGGTATGCACCAAAAACCTTCTTTTCAAAAGATCATCCCCCACAAAGTTCAAGATCGCCAAAAAAATGTATACACCACAATTCAAATGGGGATTTTAGGAAGCAAACTAAAACAAAGCCCGACCCTAAATGCATAGAATGCGATTTTTTACGATTTTCCAAAATTTTAATATTTAAAAAAATCATTAAAAAAAGGTACTCGTGCAAATTGCTTTCTTTTTTTTGGGTTAGGTTCCTCAAATTTTTCTCCACCACCGTGCAAGGAACCAGAACAAAAGGACAACTTTCAAAAAGATCGTCTCTTGATGCGCACGCCCTTTGTGTGCACCAAAAACCTTCTTTTCAAAAGATCCTCTCCCACAAAGTTAAAGATCTTTTGACCAAATGCATATACCACAATTGAAATAGGGATTTTAGGGGAATAACAAAACAAGCCCCGACCCAAAATGTATCGTATGTGATTTTTTACGATTTTCCAAAATTTTAATCTTCAAAAAATCACTAAAAAAAAGACTCGTGCAAATGGCTTCCTTTTTTTTGAGTTAGGTTTATTGATTGTTTCTCCACCACATGCAAAAAACCAGATCAAAATGACAGCTTTTGAAGAGATCGTCCCTTGGTGTGCAGCAAAAACCTTCTTTTCAAAAGATTGTCTCCCACAAAGTTCAAGATCTCCTGAATGTATACAACAAAATTCAAATGGGGATTTTAGGAGCACAATAAAACAAACACTGACCCAAAACGCATAGTATGTGATTTTTTATGATTTTTCCAAAATTTTAATCTTCAAAAAACATTAAAAAAAAAAAGGGCTCCTGCAAATTTCTTCCTATTTTTTAGGTTCGGTTCCTTGAATTTTTCTCCACCACCATGCAAAAAAGCAAATCAAAAGGGAAACTTTCGAAAAGATCGTCCCTTGGTGTGCATGTCCTTGGTGTGCACCAAAAACCTTCTTTTCAAAAGATCGTCCCCCACAAAGTTCAAGATCCCCCAATAAAATGTACACACCACAATTCAAATGTACATTTTAGGAGCACAACAAAACAAACCCAAACCCAACATGCATAGAATGTGATTTTTTACGATTTTCCAAATTTTTAATATTCAAAAAATAATTTAAAAAAAAGCTCGTGCAAATTGCTTCCCTTTTTTTTTTTTTTTTTTTTTTTTTTTTTTGGGTTAGGTTCCTTGAACACCACCATGCAAAAAATTAGATCAAAGTGTCAACTTTCGAAAAGATCGTCCCTTGGTGTGCACGCCTTTAGTGTGCACCAAAAACCTTCTTTTCAAAAGATTGTCTCCCAAAAAGTAAAAAATCTCCTGACCAAATGTATACGCCACAATTCAAATGGGAATTTTAGGGGCAAAATAAAACAAACCCGGACCCAAAATGCATAAGATGTGATTTTTTATAGTTTTTCAAAAATTTAAGCTTCAAAAAATCATCAAAGAAAGGGCTAGTGCAAATTCTTTCATTTTTTTTGCGTTAGATTCCATGAATTTTTTGCCACCACCATGCAAAAAACCAGATCAAAAGAACAATCTTCGAAAAGATGGTCCCTCAAAAATTTCAAGATCTCTCGACCAAATATATACACCACAATTCAAATGAGGATCTTAAGAGCACAATTAAACAAACCCCAAAATGCATAGTATGTGGTTTTTTAAGATTTTCCAAAAAATTTAATTTTCAAAAAATCATTAAAAAAAATGGCTCGTGCAAATTGCTTCCTTTTTTTTTTTTTTGGGTTAGGTTCCTCGAATTTTTCTCCACTGCCATGCAAAAAACCCAAATCAAAAGGAAAACTTTCAAAAAGATCGTCCCTTGGTGTGCACCAAAAACCTTCTTTTCATAAAATCGTCCCCCACAAAGTTCAAGATCTCCCGACCAAATATATACACCACAATTCAAATGAGGATTGTAGAAGTATAACAAAATAAGCCCTGATCCAAAATGCATAGTATGTCATTTTTTACGATTTTCTAGAGTTTGAATTTCAAAAAATCATTAAAAAAAGGGCTCGTGCAAAATTTTCCTTTTTTTTATTTTTTTTGGGTTAGGTTCCTTAAATTTTTCTGTATCGCCATGCAAAAAACTAGATCAAAATGACAACTTTCGAAAAGATCATCCCTTGGTGTGCAAGCTCTTGGTGTTTACCAAAAACCTTCTTTTCAAAAGAGCGTCCCCCACAAAGTTCAAGATCTCTCAACCAAATATATACACTATAATTCAAATGGGGATTTTAGGAGCACACAAAAGAAACCCTGACCCAAAATGCATATTATGTGATTTTTTACAATTTTCCAAAGTTTTAATATTCAAAAAATCATGAAAAAAAAGGGCTCGTGCAAATTGCTTCTTTTTTTTGGGGGTTAGATTCCTCAAATTTTTCTCTACACCATGCAAGGAACTAGATTAAAAGGACAACTTTCAAAAATATCGTATCTTGATGTGCACACCCTTGGTGTGCACCAAAAACCTTTTTTTCAAAAGATCGTCCCCCAAAAAGTTCATGATCTCCCGATCTAATGTATACACCACAATTCAATCGAGGATTTTAGGGGCATAACAAAAAAAGCCCCCTACCCAAAATGCATAGTATGTAATTTTTTACGATTTTCCAAAGTTTTAATCTTCAAAAAAATCATTTAAAAGAAATGACTCGTGCAAATTGCTTTGTTTTGTTTTTTTGAGTTAGGTTTATTAAATTTTTATCCACCACATACAAAAAATCAGATCAAAATGACAACTTTCAAAAAGATCGTCCCTTGGTGTGCATGCTCTTGGTATGCATCAAAAACCTTCTTTTCAAATGATCGTCCCCCACAAAGTTCAAGATCTCCTGACAAAATTTATATACCACAATTCAAATGGGGATTTTAGGAGCACAACATGACAAACCCCAACCCAAACTACATAGTATGTGATTTTTTACGATTTTCCAAAGTTTTAATCCTAAAAAAATCATTAAAAAGAACAGCTCCTGCAAATTGCTTCCTTTTTTTTTACTTAGGTTCTTTGAATTTTTCTCCATCACCATGCAAAAAACCAGATCAAAATGACAACTTTCGAAAAGTTCGTCGCTTGGTGTGCACTAAAAACCTTCCTTTTCAAAACATCATCCCCCACAAAGTTCAAGATCTCTTGACCAAATGTATACACCACAATTCAAACAGAGATTTTAGAAGCACAAAAAAAAAAAAAAAAAAAACCCGACCCAAAATGTGTAGCATATGTTTTTTTAAGATTTTCAAAAGTTTTAATATTCAAAAAATCATTAAAAAAAAACCAGCTCATATAAATTCCTTAAATTTGTTTGGGTTAGGTTCCTTGAATTTTTCTCATCCACCATGCAAAAAACTATATCAAAATGACATATTTTGAAAAGATCGTCCCTTGGTGTATACCAAAAACCTTCTTTTCAAAATATCATCCCCCACAAAGTTCAAGATCTCTTGAAGAAATGGATACACCACAATTCAAATGGGGATTTTAGGAGCACAACAAAACAAACACCAACCCAAAATGCGTACTATGTGATTTTTTACGATTTTTCAAAATTTTAATCTTAAAAAAAAATCATTTAAAAAAAAAAAGGCTCCCGCAAATTGCTTCCTTTTTTTGGGGTAGGTTCTTTGGATTTTTTTCCACCACCATGCCAAAAACCAAATCAAAATGACAACTTTCCAGAAGATCGTCCCTTGGTGTACACCAAAAATCTTCTTTTCAAAAGATCGTCCCCCACAAAGTTGAAGACCTCCCGACCAAATGTATACACTACAATTCAAATGAGAATTTTAGGAGCACAACAAAAAAAACCCCGACCCAAAATGTATAGTATGTGATTTTTTACAATTTTTCAAAGTTTTAATCTTCAAAAAATAATCAAAAAAAAAAAATGGCTCATGCAAATGTCTTCCTTTTTTTTGTGTTAGATTCTTTGAATTTTTCTCCACCACAATGCAAAATACCAAATAAAAAGTACCACTTTCGAAAAGATCGTCCCTTGGTGTGCACGCCCTTAGTGTGCACCAAAAACCTTCTTTTCAAAAGATCGTCTCCTAGAAAGTTCATGATCTCCTGACCAAATGTATATAGCACAATTTAAGTAGGGATTTTAGGAGCACAACAAAACAAATCTTGTGTTAGTGTATGCCCTAGGAACCAATCGTGTCATCGGTTCCGAGGCATTATGTTTTGTATATATATGTGAATGTATATAGTTTGTATATACATTTTATCTTATCAATAAAAGAAAGTGTTCTTATTTCACATGTGGTTTATTGCTTCATTTATATATATGTATTACATATGAAATGTCCGGATGATACAAATCTTTAGAAGATCAAAATCATCAAAGTATTCCCTACATAGGTAATATTAATTGGGCAATAATATTACATAGTAGGCATGCTGAATGCCTCCGTAGAATATCATGTGATGGTATTGGTGTGGGTGATTATAAAAGTTATATCACTAGGACATTAGCATAGATACGCGGTTAGTGAACTGTTTATCGAATATGGCCATTTATGATGAATCACATGGACATTTAAAATGTAGTCAATGATTTATCATAAGATCGTATTAGGGTATTTTTAATCCTTAGACCTGAGATATCACGGTTGGATTCTGCATAAACGCATATGGTTCATATGGTGTATAAACATGAGGCTAATCATGCCATGTGTTAATAAGCCGATTTGGCCATGTGTTGTTTATGTGTGAGGACAAGTGATAGTCAAGATGGGATCCGTTGACTTGGTATAGATTAATATCAAGTTCCAAGACAAATGTCAAGATACATTGGAAAAGGGAAATCTCCGGCCGGGGTATATAAAATTTTACATGAAAGGTTGTTTCATGGTGACACGTTCCATATGTATTGAATTAAAATTAAGATAAGGATTTTGACATACCATGAATCCATTCTTAATTAGGATTAGACAACGGAAGGATTTGATTATACAACATGTATGATTGTAAAAGGTTCGTTGGAGTATATCTTCATTGTGACTTAGGGGTTATGGAGCATTGCTAGATGCCTACCATAATCAGTGGGAGTTTTGTTCATAAAGAGTTATGACAAAACATATCGAAATAGTCTGTGATATTAGGCCCACGGCTAGGCCGCAGTGAACCTAAGAGGTCACACATAAAAACTAAGGAGAATGAAGAAATAGCCAAAGAAAGTTTATTATCCAAGGTTGGCTAGCACCTACCAAAGGTAATAAAGTTATTTATATTAATCATTTTCTTTATATTAAATTGGATTTTACAAGGGGTTGTAATTGTAAACAATTTAAGGGTTAAATTGTTATGTAAACAATTTAAGAGTTAAATTGTTAATTGTGATTAAATGTTAATCCAATGTTATCATTTAAAGAAGTTTAACAACTTCATAACGATTATGGAATTGTTTAAGGAAGTCCAAAACAATTATTGAATTGTTTACAAGGATTCCTATATAAAGAAAATGATATATGAATTTTTGTGTAGAGAGAAAAAAAAAAAATCTCTAAGAACCCTAAATCTCCCTCTTGGTCAAATCTCTTCTTCCCTTGATGTGGATACTCTTTTGCTTAATTTCTCTTGAAATTAAGAGTCTCCAAGGTTGCTAAGGACTTAAGGTAACATGTTCTACCTTACTTATTTCAATTTGATTGAAATTTTTTTTAAACTATGACTATACTTGTTATAGCATGATATGCTTGATTCTTCATGCATCCATCTTTCACCTTGACCCAAAATGCATATTATGTGATTTTTTACGATTTTCTGAAGTTTTAATATTCAAAAAATCATTAAAAAAAAAAAGCTCGTGCAAATTGCTTCCTTTTTTTGGGTTAGGTTCCTTGAATTTTTCTCCACCACCATGCAAAAAACCAGATCAAAAGGACAACTTGCGCAAAGGTCGTGCCTTGGTGTGCACCAAAAAACCTACTTTTCAAAAGATCGTCCCCACAAAATTCAAGATCTCCCAACCAAATGGACACTTCACCTCTCAAATGGGGGTTTTAGAGCACAACAAAATGAACCCTAACCCAAAATGCATAGTATGCGATGTTTTATGATTTTTCAAAGTTTTAATCTTAAAATAAATAATTTTAAAAAAAAGAGCTCATGCAAATTGCTTCCTTTTTTGGGGTTAGGTTCCTTGAATTTTTCTCCACCATCATGCAAAAAACCAGATCAAAAGGATCACTTTCGAAAAGAGCATCCCATGGTGTGCACCCAAAACCTTCTTTTCAAAAGATCGTCCCCCACAAAGTTGAAGATCTCCCAAACAAATGTATACACTACAATTCAAATGAAGATTTTAGAAGTACAACAAAACAAACTCCGACCCAAAATGCATGGTATGTGATTTTTTACGATTTTCTAAAGTTTTAATCTTCAAAAATCATTAAAAAAAAAAACGGCTTGTGCAAATTGCTTCCTGTTTTTTTGGGTTAGGTTCCCTGAATTTTGCTCCACCACTATGCAAAAAACTAGATTAAAAGAACAACTTTCGAAAAGGTCGTCCCCTGGTGTGCACCAAAAACCTTCTTTTCAAAAGATCGTTCCCTACAAAGTTTAAGATCTCTTAACCAAATGTATACACCACAATTCAAATAGGGATTTTAGGAGCACAACAAAACAAACCCCGACCCAAAATGCATAGTATGTAATTTTTTACGATTTTCCAAATTTTTAATCTTCAGAAAATCATTAAAAAAAGGGCTTGTGCAAATTGCTTCCTTTCTTTTGGGTTAAGTTCCTTAAATTTTTCTCCACCACCATGCAAAAAACCAGATCAAAAGGAAAACTTTCGAAAAAAATCATCTCTTGTTGTGCACCAAAAACCTTCTTTTCAAAAGATCATCCCCACAAAGTTCAAGATCTCTCAACCAAATGTGTACACCACAATTCAAATGGGGATTTTAGGAGCACAACAAAACAAACCCCGACCCAAAATGCATGTATGTGATTTTTTGCGATTTTTCAAAGTTTTGATGTTCAAACAATCATTAAAAAAATAAAAATAAAAACTTGTGCAAATTGCTTCCTTTTTTTTGGGTTAAGTTCCTTGAATTTTTCTCCACCACCATGCAAAAAACCAGATCAAAATGATAAGTTTTGAAAAGATCATCCCTTAGTTTGCACCAAAAACCTTCTTTTCAAAAGATGGTCTCCCACAAAGTTCAAGATCTCCCCACCAGATATATACACCACAATTATAATGGGGATTTTAGGAGCACAACAAAACAAACCCCGGCTCGAAAAGCATAGTATGTGATTTTTTACGATTTTCTAAATTTTTAATATTCAAAAAAAATTAAAAAAAGAAAAACAGCTCGTGCAAATTGCTTCCTTTTTTGGGGGTTAGGTTCTTTGAATTTTTCTTCACCACCACGCAGAAAACCAGATCAAAAGGACAACTTTCGAAAAGATAGTCCATTAGTATGCACGCCCTTGTTGTGCTCCAAAAACCTTCTTTTCAAAAGATCGTCCCCTACAAAGTTGACGAGCTCCCGACCAAATGTATACACCACAATTCAAATGGGGATTTTAGGAGCACAACAAAACAAACCTCGACCCAAAATGCATAATATGTAATTTTTTACGATTTTCCATTGTTTTAATCTTCAAAAAATCATTAAAAAAAAAATGGCTCGTGCAAATTGCTTCCTTCTTTTTGGGTTAGGTTCCTTGATTTTTTATCCACTACCATGCCAAAAACTAGATCAAAATGACTACTTTCAAACAGATCGTCCCTTGGTGTGCACGCCCTTGGTGAGTACCAAAAACCTTCTTTGCAAAAGATCGTCCCAACGACCCAAAATGCATAACATGTGATTTTTTACGATTTTTCAAAATTTTAATATTAAAAAAATCATTAAAAAAATGGGCTCGTGCAAATTGCTTCCTTTTTTTTGGGGGTTTGGGGGGTGGGGTTGGTTAGATTCCTTGAATTTTTCTCCACCACAATGCAAAATTCCATATCAAAAGGACAACTTTCAAAAAAATCATCCTTAGGTGTGCACGCCCTTGGTGTACACCAAAAACCTTTTTTTCAAAAGATCGTTCCCCACAAATTTCATGATCTCCCGATGAAATGTATACATCACAATTCAAATTGTGGTTTTAGGAGCACAACAAAACAAACCCTGACCGAAAATGCATATTATGTGATTTTTTACGATTTTCCAAAGTTTTAATCTTCAAAAAATCATTAAAAAAAAAAAGGCTCGTGCAAATTGCTTCCTTTTTTTTTTTTGGTTAGGTTCCTTGAATATTTCTCCACCACCATGCAAAAAACCAGATCAAAATGACAACTTTCGAAAATCGTCCCTTGGTGTGCACCAAAAACCTTTTTCTTAAAAGGTCGTCCCTAATATGAATTCTTGCAACCTAATTTATATGTCTCCTTATTTCAACCAATTTTAACTTAAACCTAAGCTAGGCTTTACTTGCAACACCTTAACACAATTCGGCTAACACCCCACAAGCACACACAACCATTATAACACCTTAGAATAACACCTTATATCAAGCCTCAATAAACACAAACTTGGAACACAACAAAATAAACCAACCCGAAAAGTGAGATGAATGGTAACCAAGTGAGATTAACTTACAAGATAGATGACCAATGAATCAATCAAGCCTAAAGGAACTCCACCAGTTTGAAGGATCAATCCACCACCAAGTTTGGCCGAACTTGGGTAAAGGAACTCAAGAGAAAACAATTCTCCAAGGCAAAATACTATTCATGCAATATTCAATGTCTAACTTTATATTATGATAAAGTGGCCTTTAAATAGGCTTTACAAAACAAAGGAATTACCCTAGCAAATATTACATGAATATTACAACAAAATATTACACAAAATATTAAGGGATAATTCCCCATCATCCAATATCAAAAGTGCAAGCCATGCTCATTTAATGTTATGGACAACTTTTCCCTAAATTAATGATTTATGTCTCTAATCACAATTTTCTTGATTTTCCTTAAACATTTGAACCAAATAGCATCTATAAGTTCTATGGGAGTAATTGGATTAAGGCCATAAAGAACTTCAAATGGGGAATGGTTAGTGGTAGCACTAGGGGACCAATTATAGGCAAATTCAACATGGGCTAACTTGTTGTCCCAATCTCTTAAACTCTTGCTCATCAAGGTCCTAAGTATGGTTCCTAGGGTTTTATTGGTGACTTCGGTTTGACCATTAATTTGGGGGTGATAGGAAGTGCTAAACAAAATTTGGTACCCAATCTACTCTATAAATATCTCCAAAAATGGCTAAGAAATTTTGGTATCCCTATCCGACACTATACTTCTTGGCACACAATGCAACCTCACAATTTCTTTGAAGAATAATTCAGCCACATGTGATGCATCATTGGTTTTGTTATATGCAATAAAATGTGTCATTTTAGAGAATCTATCAACAATAACCAATCTTTATCTTTTGGGTTCTCGGCAAGGCCACAGTGATGTCTATGCTCAAGTCTTCTTATGATTGGTTAGGAATGGGCAATGGAGTGTACATCCCCAACTAGAAATGGCTTTTAGCTCTATGAAAAACCCCACATCTTGCCACTATGGATTGGAACATGCCCAACCATATTAGGCCAAAAGAAATGATCCTTAAGAATCTCCAAGGTCTTGGTAACCCCAAAATGGCCCACAAGCCCCCATCCATGCACCTCTCTCACAAGCAATTCTCTAAAACTCCCTTGAGGTATACATAACCTATTTCCCTTGAACAAAAATCCCTCTTGAACCACATAATCTTCAAAACTACCCCTTGATTTCGGCCATTTGTTCATCTTCTTTGTAATGCTCATTCATCATGCTAAACCCAAGTACTCTTGCATCCAAAATGGAAAGGATGTAGACCTTCTTGACAATGCATCTACCACTACATTAGTGCTCCCTTGTTTGTACTTGGACACAAATGAAAAGGATTGAAGGAATTCAACCCATTCGGCATACCTTGAATTCAATTTATGTTGCCCATTAATAAACTTGAGAGTTTGGTGATCTGAATGTAGCACAAATTGTTTAGGACTCAAATAATGACTCTAATGACCTAAGGCTCTAATAATTGCATAGAACTCCTTATCATAAGTGATATATCTCCTTCTAGAATCATTAAACTTTTCACTAAAATATGCTAGTGGCCTCTTATCCCGAGTAAGCCCTAATTCCAACTCCACTAGCATCACACTCCACCTCAAACACCTTAGAGAAATCAAGTTGGGCTAGGATGGTTGCTTCACAAATCTTCCTTTTAATAACCTCAAAAGAATCTTTTGCCTCCGTTTTCTACTCAAAATTCCCTTTCTTTAAACATACGGTGATAGGTGACGTAAGGGTACTAAAGTTGGGTACAAATCTCCTATAAAATAAGACTAAACCATGAAAACTCCTTACTTTACTAATGGTTTTAGGTTCGGACCAGCTCCTAATTGCATCTACCTTTGATTGATCAACCATGATTCCCTCTCCCGAAACTACATAGCCTAAGAAGATTACCCTCTTCATGAAAAACTCACACTTCTTTATCTTAGCATACAATTTTTGTTTTCTCTACACTTCAAACACTTGCCTAAGGTAGTTTCTATGTTCATCCTCACTATGGCTATGCACCAATATATCATCAAAATAAACAACAACAAATCTATCCAAAAAAGGTTGAAGTACCTCATTCATCAATCTCATGAAGGTGCTTGGTGCATTGGAAAGGCTGAAAGGCATGACCATATACTCAAAAAGTCTCCTTTGGTCTTGAAGGCTATCTTCCACTCATCCCCTTTTCTCATTCGGATTTGATAGTACCAACTCCGCAAATCGATCTTGGAGAAGATGCAAGAACCATGCAACTCATCAAGCATGTCATCAAGCCTAGGTATAGGGTATATATACTTGATTGTAATGTTGTTGATGGCCCTACTATCCACACACATTTGAAAACCTTTCATCCTTTTTTGGCACCAATAAGGCTGAAACCAAACAAGGACTCATGCTCTCCCTGACATACCCTTGACTAATTAGCTCATCCACTTGCCTTTGTAACTTCTTGGAATCTTCTGGATTGCATCTATAGGCTGGTTTGTTTGGTAAGGGTGCTCCAGGTAGCGAATCAATAGGATGTTCTATTCCCCTCAAAGGTGGCAGCCCGGGTGGTAACTCATTGGGAAATACATCCTCAAACTCTTGTAGTAATGGTTGGACTAGGGGATGGTGGGTGCACTCTCATCACTTTCTTTCCTTTCAGCAATAAGCAAAGCTAGGATGGGTTTGTGTTTAGTGATGGCCCTTTCTATTTGGTGGCCATTAAAGAATAAATCATTCTATGAGGTTTCGATTTTGGGTGGTGTAGGTGTGGGAATTGTTTTTTGGGGTGGAAAAGGGTTTAAGTTGATGGTTTTCTTGTTGAAACTAAAGGTGTAAGTGTTCTTCCTTCTATCATGGACAACCTCCATATCATATTGTCAAGGCCTTCCTAGCTACAAATTACAAGCATCCATTGGTATTACATCACACAACACTTCATCCATATATCTCTTGCCCATGGAAAAGAGAACTACAACTTGCTTGGTAACACTAATTGTGCTTCCATTGCTCAACTATTGTAATTTATATGGGTGGCTACGGTTTTGGGTGGGAAGCTTCAATTTCTCAACAAGGGTGGTGGAGGCTACATTAGTACAACTTCCACTATTAACAATAACTAAAACATACATTTCCTTTGATGGTGCAATGGATTTGGAACAAGTTTCCCCTTTGTGCTTTGGTAGAGTTAACTTATGCATGCAAAACCCTCTTCAAAATTAATGCATAACCAACATTAAGCTTTTTCAACAATCTCCTCACCACTTTCAGATTCTTCCTTCTCGCTCTCTTCTTCTTGGATTGCTTCTTCAATCTCTTGGATCTCTTTGATTGACATTATTCTCTTGTTATGACAATTGGCTTAGAAGTGTCCATATTCATGATATTTAAAACATTTTTTGTCCTTCAAATCCCCTCGGGTGCCTCCTTGAGTCACAAATCATGGCTTCTCCTTAGGTGCTTTGTTCACTCTATCCTTGCCCATGTATTTGTTAGAGTTGGAATATGATGGGGATCCTTTGTAGGAGTTGCTGCCTTTGAAATATGGTTTTGGGGCTGAAAGTTTCAAACTTTGGAGTTGCTTCTCAACCTTGTTGGCTAACTTGCACACATCTCCCAAGGAATGGTAAGGTTGCAATTCCACCTTGTGAGCTATTTCTCTTTGTAAACCTCCCAAGAACCTAGTGATGGTTTGCTCATTTTCCTCTAGAATATCACTTCTCATCATAAGGCCCTCAAACTCCCTTATATACTCCTCTACTTTCATATCCCCTTGCTTAAGATTGTACAAATTCAAGTAGAGATCTTACTTGTAATTATCAGGTAAGAATCTCTTTTTCAACATCATCTTCAATTTATCCCATGACCTTACTCTAGTCTTCCCCTCTCTTTCACTTTTCTTTCTAGTGTTTTCCCACCATAAGGAAGCATATGCCTTGAACTTCAGAATAGCTACCTTACATTTCTTCTCATCCGAATACCCCTTGAACTCAAATACTCTCTCAATATCACTCAACCAATCAAGGAAAGCATTAGGGTCTAGACTACCTTCAAATTCGGGCAAATCTATTTTGATACCACTATCATCATCAATTCTTCTCCTCCTAGGTACCTCAGATTCATTAGAGGAAGCACTACTACCTCTTAAGTTTTCCATATATAGTGGTGTCCTAATGATGGTTCTTTGGCGATAGTGTGGTTGACCTTCTCGTTGGGGCGGTTATGGGGTTTCTTCAAGGGTGGATTTGGATTGGGATAGATTAGCAATGACCTTAGACATGTTAACCATCAATTCCATCATGTTAGACATGTTCTTCTTTACATCATCAAGTTCCTTTTGGATTTTTAGGTTGGCACACTCCCATGGTGGTGGGAGTGAAGTTGGGAAAGAAGTGGTCTTGTTTGTCATGAAAATTGGATGAGTTTTAGCTACTGTGAATAGTAACTTTGGGTGAACAGTAACTTTGGGTGAACAGTGTCACTTTGGAATAGTGGAAGTAATGTTATTTGAGGTGTGAAGGGTGAGAGGATGAAATTTGGGTAATTTGGTTTTGGGAAATAGTAATCTGTGAATAGTAACCTATGAATAGTAATCTGTGAATAATAATATGTAATTAGGTTAAGGAATGGTGTTTATGTAAATGGTTAGTGTTTAGGGTTTTTGGTTGAAATAGGGATTGGTTTTAGTTGAATTTGGATGGAATTGGTTAGGTTTAGATGAGGTGTCAAGTTGGTGGTAGGGTTGGTACTTGGAATAGTGTTCAATGAAAGAGAAAATTTTTGCACAAGCAATGGCAATTCAATGGTTTGGCCGAACTACACACACTCAACACTTTCTTACCATTTTTTTTTCTGATCAATCACAACTCCAATCATCACAAATTCAATCCACAACCATAGCTTTGATACCAAATTGATAATAATTCTTGCAACCTAATTCATATGTCTCCTTATTTCAACCAATTTTAACTCAACCTAAGCGAGACTTCACTTGCAACACCTTAACACAATTCGGCTAACACCCTACAAGCACACACAACCATTATAACATCTTAGAACAACACCTTATATCAAGCCTCAATCAACACAAACTCATTCCATTTTGAAATGCACAACACAAACTTGGAACACAACAAAATAAACCAACCTGAAAAGTGAGATGAATAGTAACCAAGTGAGATTAACTTACAAGATAGATGACCAATGGATTAATCAAGCCTAAAGGAACTCCACCAGCTTGAACGATCAATCCACCACCAAGTTTGGCCGAACCTAGGTAAAGGAACTCAAGAGAAAACAATTCTCCAAGGCAAAATACTATTCATGCAATATTCAATGTCTAACTTCATATTATGATAAAGTGGCCTTTAAATAGGCTTTACAAAAACAAGGGAATTACCCTAGCAAATATTACATGAATATTACAACAAAATATTACACAAAATATTAAGGGATAATTCCGCAACATGCAATATCAAAAGTGCAAGTCATACCCATTTAATGCGATGGACAACCTTTCCCTAAATTAAGGATCTATGTCCCTAATCACAATTTTCTTGATTTTCCTTAAACATTTGAACCAAATAGCATCCACAACTTGGGCATGGGCCAATGAAGCTTCTTCCCACTTGATCTCCATGACTTGGTCTACAAAAAAGGGCTTGTGCCATTTCTTAGACCCTTAACACCTCTTGGACAAGTTTGTGAGCTTCCTTGAGTGCTTGGGCCAAAAGTTGTCCATCTTGGGGTCCTTGAATCTTCAATGAACTCTCTCTCATGCTTAAAGAACGTGATAGGCTTGGATTCTCATCAGTCACCCACAAAGTTCAAGATCTTTCGACCAAATTTATACACCACAATTCAAATGCGGATTGTAAGAGCACAACAAAACAAACCCTAACCCAAAATGCATAATATGTGATTTTTTACGATTTCCCAAAATTTTAATCTTTAAAAAATCATTAAAAAAAAAAAAAAAAAGGCTTCTGCAAATGGCCTCCTTTTTTTTGGGTTAGTTTCTTTGAATTTTTCTCCACCACCATGCAAAAAACCATATCAAAATGATAACTTTCGAAAAGATCGTCTCTTGGTGTGTACCAAAAACCTTCTTTTCAAAAGATCGTGCCCCACAAAGTTAAAGATCACTCAACCAAATGTATACACTACAATTCAAATGGGGATTTTAAGAGCACAACAAAACAAACCCCGGCCTAAAATGCATAGATTTTTTTACGATTTTCCAAAATTTTAATCTTCAAAAAGTCATTAAAAAAAATGGCTCTTGCAAATTGCCTCCTTTTTTTTTTTTGGGTTAGGTTCCTTGAATTTTTCTCCCAACAAAATGTATACACTATAATTCAAATAAGGATTTTAGCAGCACAACAAAACAAACCCTGGCCCAAAATGCATAGTATGTGATTTTTTATGATTTTTCAAAGTTTTAATTTTCAAAAAATCATTAAAAAAAAAACTCGTGCAAATTGCTTCCTTTTTTTGGGGGTTAGGTTCCTTAAATTTTTCTCCACCACCATGCAAAAAATATATCAAAATGACAACTTTCAAAAAGATCATCCCTTGGTGTGCACCTAAAAACCTTCTTTTCAAAAGATCGTCCCCCACAAAGTTAAAGATCTCCCGACCAAATGTATACACCACAATTCAAATGGGGATTTTAGAAGCACAAATAAACAAACCTCGACCCAAAATGCATAGTATGTGATTTTTTACGATTTTCCCAATTTTTAATGTTCAAAAAATCATTGAAAAAAAGGGCTCGTGCAAATTGCTTCCTTTTTTTTTTTTTTTTGTTAGATTCCTTGAATTTTTTTCCACTATCATACAAAAACCAAATCAAAATGACAACTTTCGACAAGATCGTCCCTTGGTGTGCACCAAAAACCTTCTTTTCAAAAGATTGTCTCCCACAAAGTTTAAGATCTCCCGACCAAATGTATACACCATAATTCAATTTGGATTTTAGCAGCACAACAAAATAAACCCCGACCAAAATGCATAGTATGTGATTTTTTACGATTTTCTAAAGTTTGAATCTTCAAAAAATCATTTAAAAAAAGGGCTGATCAAACTAAACACACCCCATTTTTTATTATTATTATTTTTAAATCATAAGTTTACCCTTATGTTAAGTAAACAAATTTATTTTTAACTATCAATACCTTTTTGCACCAAATATACATATTAAAACCCTAAATTTTCATATTCTTATAAACATTCAAGATAAGGTTTTGTAATAAATAATATCATTCTTAACATACTGGGTTATTGATTTATTATAGGATTTGGTAAAATCACTTTTACCCGAGTTAGCCGCTATCTATTGGCAAGATTGTAGTGATGCCAAGAGCGTGTGTAGTGATACTAAGAGCAAGATTTCAGTGTGTGTCATCACACTGTTGGACAATCACATTTTATAATAGTTCTTCGACATGAGAGACTGTAGGTTATTTAAATTGATTTTCCCCTTATTTATTGTGATCCGTAAACTTTAGACAGAGAGTTGCTAAATAGAATAAGTAGAAGGTAGACAAATAATTTGTGGACAATTCATAATGTTGTGATTCATGAAAAGAGAAAATATTCAGATGGCACAAGCGATGTTTCATTGGCAAGCTATAGACTTTGTTAAGTGATAGTG
This sequence comes from Pistacia atlantica, assembly GCA_026229545.1. Taxonomy (NCBI): domain Eukaryota; kingdom Viridiplantae; phylum Streptophyta; class Magnoliopsida; order Sapindales; family Anacardiaceae; genus Pistacia; species Pistacia atlantica. The sequence continues at coordinate 4,097,112 of CM047907.1, forward strand.
TCTTTATGGGAATTCAAGATTTTAAGTAGGACATTACTCTTTTATTTATCTTATAACGGTTGTCAAAAGTCCCAATTTCAATAGGCAAAATGAAACGACACAAATAGGCTTCTTCTTTAATTAATTTTTTAATTTTTAAATATATTAAAAATTAAAAAACTAAAAACATTATACAACTGCCAGAGAGTGGCCAAGAAGAAAGGCGACAACCTATCTGATCACTCCACTGGATATATCAACTGGCGAATTTTTTATTATATTATTAATTTAATTAAAAATTATTTTAACAGAAATATGGAATTTAAATTTAGGGTGTTTTTTGTAATTAACCACATTAAAAGTAGCTTTTGAATCTGATCAACCCCAAACTCTCTCCTAGTCTGATGCTTTAGGATAAGATTTTGTAGCAAGGCAACAGATTGAACTAGTTTGATGTTATCAAATTGATTAAAAATTTGTAGAACTAAAACATATCAATATATGCAGTAGAGACACTTTAAAGGATCATTATTATGTCATAACTAGAACAAAAGCAAAGAAAATAAAAAAAAGCTCTTTGATGAACTGAGCCTGTTGCATAACTAATCATCCTTTATATTATCTATGCTGTTTGATTGGCTTATGAAATACCAAGAGCATGTTCCAGGACAAAATTTCTTTCCCATAAGAGGCAAAATTCCCAGGAACCCACCATTTAAGGAGTATACTTCACATATTTTCTCGTCATCAAGGATGTATATGCAGTTACTTCGTCCTCCCCACACTGTGGGGTTAATTAACTTACAGCACTTGTCACCATAACCAATAAACAAAGCTTTCTCACCCAAGTTATTCACCTTCACCCATTCCATCTTTGAAAAGTCGATTCTGTAAACTTCAAAATTATATACTATCAGAAGTTGATCATCTGAAGCCACCAACCTCGACCTATATCGGTCAAAACGAGGCGCAAATTTGAGTTCCAAAAACCTCAAATTACAAGATCTCAGGTTGAACATGCCAATCTGAGAATCCTCAGTTAGAACAAATAACCTGCCATCAAAAACAGCAATATCTAAAACACGATTATTGTTTTTTACATAATAGGAGTGATTTCTCCACCGATTATCTCTTGATACGAAGAACTGCAAATAGTCGAGCTTCCTTGAAAGAATCACAATAAGGTAATCTTGATCCTGAGACCCAATGGAAGCAAAGATGGCACGACAGATGTTAGAAATGTAATAATTTATAATATAAAGAGGAAAGGGCGTGGAAGGGAATTGAAGCTGATGTCCTGTAACAGGATTTATAAGGCAAAAATGACCCTCCAAACGATGAACTCTCTTTATAAAGTACATGATTAAGTAGCCACTCGACACACCGAGACAGGACTTGAAGTCCCAATTGTCCTTAGGAAGATTAGTTTTGTATCTCATTCCAGTAATTATGTCAAAGAAATAACAAGAATTCTCATCATATCGTGTTGACATGTAAATAACAAGAGGTGATTGTGATGACATGAACTTGAGCTTGTGGTCTGAAATAAATGTTCTCCAACTTCTGCAAACTCTACCGAATCTGAGATAGTCTGCTATATTCAGATCATTAGAAATCATATCAAGAAGTTCTTGAGGAAGATCAGCCCATGAACTTTGATAGGAGCAGACACCCTTTTTCATCTTCTTCCTGTTTGTCTTAATTTCATTATTCTCTGATCTTCTCTGCACTGTGCCTTCAGCATTTGCCATGACTCAAGAGTTCAGAAAATAATAATCTCTCTCAAAATTTTATAGATTATATCTGGGATTAAAACCATTTCCTCCCTGAAATATCCAAAGTTAGTGTGGTCCAAAACTATTGCATATTACACTTGCGTGCAATTTTCACCGTTAAATCTAACTGCGACCAAGTCGACCAATAAAGAGACAAAAATACCCCTGGTTTGAGAAAAAGAAGTTTAAGGAGAATTATGACAAGACTAAAATACCCCTAATTTAAGAAATGGAACTTAAGGGTGATGAAAAGACCCAAATACCCTTGGTTTAAGAAAACAAAAGTACAATTTTTCTCAAACCAGGGTTATTCTAGTCTTTTCATTAATATCCTTAAATTCCTTTATTTTTCAAACCAGGGGTATTTTCATCCTCTCATGAGTCTCCTTAAAACTCTTTTTTTTCAAATCAATGGTATTTTTGTCTTTTTTATTGATCAACATAGGTCAATAGTTAGATGTAATGGTGGAAATTGACTGCAAAGGAGATGTTTGTGTAATATAAGATAGTTCTTGACTAAACTATCAATTTCGAATACTTCAGGGTAGAATAATGGTTTTAATCCTTACATTCGTGATAAGGTTGAAAGATAATAAGAAAAATAGAGAAGATAATACCTTAATAAGAAATCCTAATCCAACTCAAATAAGAAAATTTTAAAATTAAATCCAAAAAAAATTAAGATAGGAAAACTAAAATCAAATCCCTAGAATCGTTATATTGTTATATATCACTAACAATAAAATCTTTATTTAAATAAAAATTATAGTCTTTCTGTTCTTCATCACTATATTCTAGGAGAGACCATTGATATTAGATAAAAATCAAAACTGCAGTATCAAGTTTAGAGATATTTAATTAAGTGGTTAAACTTCAATCAAATCCTTAATTATAACATTCAAGATATCAAGCAACTAAATGTGGTTGCTCATAAGAGCTATTGAACCTCAGCAAGAATTAACAACATTGCTCATACATTTACTGCCCTGAAAGTTTTGAAAATTTAATGTTAATTCTAGGTGCACAGAAAAGATAAAAACCTGATAATGGAAATATACAAGATTTAGCAAATTGTCAACAATATTGTATTGTTATTATCTCTAAGCATACTAACAATTGTAAAAGAGCTAGAAGAAACAACATATAACTCCGACAAAGAAAAAAGAGTTCACACTTGATCTTTTCTAAGCTTAAAATTTTTACAAACCACCCCACTACTCATCCCTTACATTCTCAAAATACTACTTGAGTGGTTTAGAAAATACCAAGAATATATTTTGGGCGAAGCATAACCTTTCCCAAACCCTTGTAGTGGCAAATCAACGGTAATAGTTTTTTGTAGCTCCTTCTGGTTGTAGGGGAATAATTCAATATATCTATATCTTTGGGAAGATAAGAGATTATATTGGTTAGGGGTGAGCACGGGTAGCGGGTTGAATCGGAACTGCAGAACTGAATGAAACCTAAACCGAAACCTCCCAAACCGACATCAGAGTGGGTAGGTTTCTTGGCCCATTTTATTGGAACCGACATTGTGCGATTCCGGTTCCGATTCTTACGTGTGAAGGAAATGAAACCGAAACCTGGAAAAAGAACCTAAAACGGATACCCGATTTGGAACCTACTTGGAACTTGTAGCGGGTACCCGGTTTGGAACTTGTTTGGAACCTAGGCTACAATGAAATATTTGTGAATAATGGGGGTTTCTATTATTTTACATATAAAAAAATTTAAAATAGAAAAGGTTAAATTTTTAGAATAACCTAATTAAATAAATATACAATTATATTTATTACATATAAACTACACCATGTTAAAAAAATTTAATATATTATAATATATTAATATTAAAGTTTTGATTAATTAAATATATAATTGGAATTAGGATCCAATAAAAAATATTTTAATGTTATTAAAAGAATTATTTTTGAATAAAATAGTATATTTGATTGAATAATAATATATTTAGTTATTTACTTCAATTATCAAGTTCTACATATATCTATAGTAAATTAGCAATTAATTAATTATATATGATAAATTGATAAACATTAATAAATTTAATTACTAGTTAAATATCATACTTAATCAATTATAACATTACATTATAGTTAAATGATTACTTAATTAATTATAATTTTATAGCATTACTTAATTGATTTATAGTATAATTAATTATAGCATTACATTAATTGATTACTACTTAATTAATTGACTTATAACATTTAGTATATTACTTAATTAAATAATTAGAAATTTAATTAATTATAGCATTACATTATAGATTTATAGTATAATTACTTAATAAATTATAAAATTTCATTATAAACATTAGTATAATATTTAATTAAATGATTAAAAATTTAATTAATTATAATATTACATTAAAGATTTATAGTATGATTACTTAATTCACTATAACATTACATCATATCGCACAATTAATTATAACATTACATAATTAAATGATTACTTAATTGATTATGACATTATATTATAAACATTAGTAATTACTAATTTACTACATAAACCATTAGTACAATCTTTAATTAAATGATTAGAAATTTAATTAATTATAACATTACATTATAAATTTATAGTACGATTACTTAATTAATTGTAACATTACATTATAATTAAATAATTACTTAATTAATTATAACATTCTATTATAAACTAATTAATTATAATATTATATTAAAGATTTATAGTATGATTACTTAATTCATTATAACATTTCATTATAGTATGATTACATAATTAATTATAACATTACATAATTAGATGATTATTTAATTAATTTTGACGTTATATTATAAACATTAATTATAACATTACATTATAAATAAATTATTACTTAATTAAATAATTAAAAATTTAATTAATTAAACATTACATTATAGTTAAATAATTACTTAATTAAATTATAACATTATTACATTATATTATATTATAATCACTTAATTAATTATAGCATTACATAGTTAAATGATTGTTTAATTAATTATAAATTTATAACATTACATTATAAACATTAACAATTTACTACATTATTACATTACTTAATTAAATGATTAAAAATTTAATTAATTACAACATTGCATTATAGATTTATAGTATAATTACTTAATCAATTATAATATTCTATTATAAACATTAGTATATTAATTAAATGATTAGAAATTTAATTAATTACAATATTAAATTATAGATTTATAGTATAATTACTTAATTCATTATAACGTTAGTATGATCACATAATTAATTATAACATTACATAATTAAATGATTACTTAATTGATTATGACATTATATTATAAACATTAGTAATTTACTACATAAACATTAGCACAATACTTAATTAAATTATTAGAAATTTAATTAATATAACATATTAACATTACATTATAAATTTATAGTACGATTACTTAATTAATTATAACATTACATTATAAACAAATTATTACTTAATTAAATTATTACGTAATTAATTATAACATTATTATATTATGATCACTTAATTAATTATAGCATTACATAGTTAAATGATTACTTAAGTAATTATAAATTTATAACGTTAAATTATAAACATTAGCAATTTACTACATTATTACATTACTTAATTAAATGATTAAAAATTTAATTAATTATAACATTCCATTATAGATTTATAGTATGATTACTTAATCAATTATAACATTCCACTATAAACATTAGTACATTAATTACATGATTATAAATTTAATTAATTATAATATTAAATTATAGATTTATAAGTATGATTACTTAATTCATTATAACATTACATTATAGTATGATCACATAATTAATTATAACATTACATAATTAAATGATTACTTAATTGATTATGACATTATATTATAAACATTAGTAATTTACACAATACTTAATTAAATTATTAGAATTTTAATTAATTATAACATTGCATTATAAATTTATAGTATGATTACTTAATTAATTATAACATTCTATTATAAACATTAGTACAATATTTAATTAAATGATTAGAAATTTAATTAATTATAATATTACATTATAGTTAAATAGTATATTACTTAATTAATTATAACATTACAATTTACATTGTAGTATAATCACTTAATTAATTATAACATTACATAATTAAATGGTTACTTAATTAATTATGACATTATATTATAAATATTAAACATTAGTAATTAATTAAATAATTAGAAATTTAATTGATTATAACCATTACATTATTGGTAAATAATTATTTAATTAATTATAACATTACATTATAGCATGATCACTTAATTATGTATAACATTACATAGTTAAATGATTATTTAATTAATTATAAATTTATAACATTACATTATATTATTAATTTACTACATTAGTCATTAGTACATTACTTAATTAAATGGTTAAAAAATCTAATTAATTGTAACATTACATTATAAATTTATAGTATAATTACTTAATTAATTATAACATTATATTATAAACATTAATACAATATTTAATTAAATAATTAGAAATTTAATTAATTATAATATTATATTATAAATGTATAGTATGATTACTTAATTAATTATAACATTACATTATAATTAAATAATTACTTAATTAATTACAATATTACTATATTACATTATAAACATTAATAATTTATAACATTAAATTTACTACATTAGTTTTTAGTAGTGGGAGAATCAAAGAAGTTGGTGACAGTTTCTTACTTTCTATGTTGTTGTTTGTTTGAATGATTTTGGTGAAGTTATTTGATGTAAATTGTGATGAATTGATTGAATTCAAGTGATGCCTAAAGATTAGAGGATTTATGAGTTACATTGGACAGAAATGAATGAGTAATCCAAAATTTTTTATGGGTGTATTTGTAAACTTTTAAGGTATTTTTATCATTTTTTAAACTAATAGGGGGTAATTTTTTTTAGAGGGTACCCGGGGAAAGGAACCGGAACCTGCATTTTAGGTTCCGGTTCCTTGAATTTAAGAACATGCACTATGCAGTTTCGGTTCCGGTTCTTTTTTTTCTTTTTTGGAGCCTGCACTGTGCGGTTCCAGTTCCGATTCCTCCGAAAAATACAGGGTACCCAGAACCGCTCACCTCTAAATTATTGGTTGTTGATTTGTTCCTCCCCACTTTGATGGGTTCATTACCTTGGAACACATCATGTCACCATGGCCAAGAAACAAAGCTTGATCACTTAAATTATACACCTTCACCCAGGGGTGGAGGGAGGGGGGGTCAAGGAGGGTCAACTTTTAAAAATGTTTGCTATGTTTTTACAAATTTACCCCTATATAAAATTAAAATACCAAAAAGTTGCATTATATATTTATACCCTATAAATTACACTTTTTGTTTTAGGGGCTGTGAAACTAAAAGTAAATCCTTCGTTCTCCTGCTAAAAGTAAACCCATCATTCTCAGTCCTTCAGACGTCTTCTTCCTCTCCAATAACCTATAAAGCCAATTCTTTTCCTTTAAGGCTTTATTCACACAAGTGTAATTTTCTCCTCCTATCAAGCCAACAAGTCCCTTTTTTCTTCATTTTTTCTTGTATTATTTTATTTTAAAAGTTTAAGATTAAATTATAGATTAGGATTTAGGAAGATGAAATTATCATTGGGACCACAAATTGAATCCATTTTTTATTTATTTGTAATGATATATTGAAGTTAGAGGAAGTAAGAAGATAGTTTTTAAACTTAATTTTGGAGTTGGCCTTGGGACCACATTGTTTTACCCATTCCATATTGCCCTTTTTTTGTTTTTTATATGGAGAAGATGAGTTCTTGGGAACCACATTGTTTTAGTAATTTTTTTCTTTGTTATATAAAAGTGTTTGATTCAAATGAATTTTGGAGTTTGCTTTGGGACCACATTATTTTACCATTATAGTTGAATTTGTGTTTTTTTTATATGAAGAAGATGAGTTCTCGAGACCATATTGTTTTACCCATTTTTATCTTTGTTATATAAAAGTGTTTGATTCAAATGGATTTTGGAGTTGGCCAATGGCAACTTTGTGTTGTTTTTTTTTTTTTTTATGGAGAAGATATTCTTCATTCTTGGGACCACATTACTTTAGCTATTTTTATATTTGTTATAAAAGAGCGTTTGATTCAAATGGGAGTTAATTTTAATTGTTTTACAAGTGTTATGAAAAAGTGGATTTAATTGTGCAAGTATTTGGTTATTTTAATAGATTTTTTACACATATCAATTGAATTTTAGCTAATGTATATAATGTAAGATATATTTTAAAAAAAATATTGCATTAAGATCTATTTCAATTCAATTTCTATTACTTTAATTTAATTTTTGTTAAAGTACTTACAAATTAGAAAAAGAAAGAGATATACTTGTGAGTTGTGATGTGTATGTATTGTTAGAATACTTTAACTTATTAGCTTTATAAATTTTTGTAGTAGTTGTAATTTTACTTATCTTAATAATTATTATTGTATACATAGATTATTGTTATTGTTTGGTTTTACTGAGTACATAGCTTATTTTGTTGCATTTTTCTCTATCAAGTAATAATATATTATTGTTTTGAAATAGTATGGAAAGATATTTCAAAAGAAAGTCAACAATGATCTTGTCATTTGAACAAGAGGAAAATATTTGGTGATTCGAGTAAAAATGTGGATGTTGATTTGCGAAATCTTCCTACAGATCCAGGCTTAAGACCCCGAATTTCAGATTATGATCCTAATATTCAAGATCAAATTCAAAAAATATATTTGGAAAGGGGTCCTTGTCAACCTAAGGGCCATGAGTTTCCTTCTAGGTATTTTGGTGGATTTTCAAGACGATTTGTTGTTTCTTGGTTTAGTGAATTTGAACAATGGTTGGAATATAGTATAGCCAAAGATGCTGCGTTTTGTCTTTATTGCTATCTTTTTAAGCTAGATAGTGATAAAAGGGGTGGTGATCGCTTTGTTGGTCAAGGGCTTTTCAAATTGGAAAAAGAAATAAAAATTGAATATTCATGTTAGAGGTTCTAATAGTGCTCATAACCAAACTAGAAGAATGTGTGAAACATTATTGAATCAAGACCAACATATTCAGACATTTTTTTATCAACATTCTTCTCAAGCACGAACAAAGTATCGAACTTGTTTAAATGCTACAGTTGACTGTATTCTTTTTTTCGAAGGCAAGGACTTGCATTTCGTGGTGATGAATCCTATGATTCAAGCAACCAAGGGAATTTTCTCAAGCTTCTATAATTTCTTGCTAATCATAATGAAGATTACAATGTTGTTGCTTTCAAGAATGCTCTTGATAATCTCAAATTGACATCACATGAGATTCAAAAAGACATTGTAAGTGCTGCTTCAAATGAAACTGTAAGTGCTATCATTAAAGATTTAGGAGATTCATTATTCGCTATAATGATTGATGAATCTCGTGATATCTCTAGAAAGGAACAAATGACTATTGTCTTACGTTATGTTAACTAGAATGGACTTCTTGTGGAGCGTTTTCTAGGTGTTGAACACGTTACTAGTATCACAACTCTCTCACTCAAGGCAACACTAGATAATTTCTTTTCAAGGCTTGGGTTGAGTTTTTCTAGACTACGAGGACAAGGTTATGATGGAGCTAGTAATATGCAAGGAGAATTTAATGGTTTTGAAGACATTGGTTTTGAAAGAGAATAGATGTGCTTATTATATTAATTGTTTTGCCCATCAACTCCAATTGGATCTTATGGCTTTGGCAAAGAACCATGATGATGTTAATGATCTTTTTAATATTGGTAATTGTGGTTAATATTGTCAGTGCTTTGTCAAAGCATTGCGATCTTCTTAGAGATAAGCAAGCTTGTAAAGTTATTGAAGCTATTTCTAATGGTGAACTTTCAAGTGGAAAATGTCTCAATCAAGAGACTAATCTACAACGTGCCAGTGATACGCATTGGGGCTTGCATTATGGTATGTTAATGAGCATAATCTTGATGTTTTCATCCATTGTCGATGTTCTTGAAATTGTGGCAAAAGATGGGTCAAACTTTGAGCAAAGATTTCATGCAAAAAACATATTTAAATTAATGCAATCATTTGACTTTGTGTTTAGTCTATTTTTGATGAAAGATATACTTGGCTTTACAAATGAACTTTCTCAAGCACTACAAAGAAAAGATCAAGATATTGTAAATACTATGAATTTAGTTGAAGCATGTAAGCAAGCTTTACAATTGATTAGGGATAATGGATGGGAGACTTTGTCAAGCAAAGTTTATTCTTTTTGTGTCAATCATGACATTGATGTTCCTAATATGGATGACAAGTTTTTTATTCATGGGCGATCACAATGTAAGGCTCATGGTATCACAAACGTGCATCATTACCGCATTGAATTATTTTATAATGTCCTAGATATGCAGCTTTAAGAGTTGAATAATCGTTTCAATGAAGGTAAATACTGAATTGCTTATTTGTTTGGCATGTTTATGTCCAAATGAATCGTTTGTTGCTTTTGATAAACAGAAATTGATATGCCTTGCCAAACTTTATCCTGATGATTTTCTGACTTAGAACTAATGGCACTTGATTCTCATCTTGATGTTTACATTTTAGATATGCACTCTAATGTCAAATTTATGGGATTGAAAGAGATAGGAGATCTAGCAAAAATGATTGTTATAAACTAAGAAGGATATAGTGTTTCCATTAGTTTATTTGTTGATGAAATTAGCATTGATTCTACCCGTTGCCATTGTTAGTGTAGAGAGAGTATTTTTCAACAATGAATTTTGTGAAGAATTGTTTGCGAGATAGAATGAGTGATTAATGGTTGAATGATAGCTTAGTTGTGTATATAGAGAAAGATGTATTTGATAGTATTGATAATGAAGTCATTATACTATACTTTCAAAAGATGAAATCCCATCGAGGACAATTATAAATGTACTAGTTAATGAGAATTTTATAAATACAAAATTTATGTTTATGTTAATTTAAAATTGTATTGTTCTTTTAACTTTGACCCTCTTATACATTATTTCTGGCTACGCCCCTGCCTTCACCCATTCCATCCTTGACAAGTAACTATATACGAAACAAATACAAATAGATGATCATTTGAAACCATGAACCTAATCCAGTTATAACAACAACTTAAGAAACGAGGTGCTAATTTCAGTTTCGAAAACCTCAAATCACAAGATCCTCAAGTTGAATATCCCAATCTGAGAAAGACTGCTTAGAACATATATCCTACCATCAAAAACAACTACATTATATCCAATATATGCCAACCCTTGCCAAAATAACTGTATTCTTTCCACTTGTCATCTCTAGAAGTACAGAACTGCAAGCGTAAGCAATACTTATCAAGAATCATAATAAGAAAATCTTGTCCCTCTGACCGAAAGGAAGCAAAGATGCTATGGAAGAAGCCAGGGTCATGATAATCCTTAACACAATGAGGAGTCCAGGGCATGCGAGGGAATCGGATTTGATGTCTTGTAAAAGGATTTATAACCCATAAATAATCCCTTGAAACATCTTTTGTCTTGAGAGAGAGCATAATTAAGTGCCCACTTGATACACCAAGACTTAATTCGAAGTTGCAAATACATCGAGGCAGCTTAGTCTTCTATTTCATTCGAGTAGCTATGTCAAAGAAATGACAATACTTCTTAGCTCGTGCTGATGCATAAACAATAAATGGTGAATGAGATTTCAAAAAACTCTGCTTAAATTCTGAATGAAACAATCTCCAGCTTCTGCAAACTCGACCAAGGTTTTCATAGTCTACTATATTCAGACTTTTAGAAATAATCTCAAGAAGTTCTTGTGGAAGATCAGCCCATGATGATGATCTCTTTATACTGGAGCCTTCTTGCCTGATTGGATCTTCTATTATTCTCTCTTTCCAGCAATGTGCCTGCAATTTTTGTGATAGTTGCAGAGTTATAACATAACCAGCTATTATTGATTTATATGCAATGAAATTGTAAGATAATAAACCTATTTTTTGCCAAGTATCCAAGTCCTACATAAACTAATAAAACCCAGAGCTATAACCTCAACACCATTCATTATTCACAACTGTACCCAAAAGAATTTTTTCTTAAAGATTCAAACATCAAAAAGAAGAATGTTGAAATTTTGTAAAATTAATCCAAACTATTGATGCGTAAGCAATTACAGAGAACAAGTATCATGAGCATTGTTATCTAAAACCGTTAAGAACGGTTAAGTAAATAAACTAAATAGTCAAAATTCATGATATAAACCCTTAAGAACCATTCTTCACTTTGCAAATCATAAATTGCTCTAAATAATCATTAAGATGGTGATAATTTTGGATAATTTGTAATTAAATAAAGAGTACACGGTTGAATACCTGAAGAGCTCGACGGTGATTGCATATTTTAGAGATTGAAGAAGACAAAGATCCTAAACAAGGGTTTATGGCTCTGTTTATGTATCAATTTATTTTACTTATATTAAAGGAAACAAATCCCTTTTGACTACGGAATCTAAGATCTAATGTTAATTCAATATTGACCCCCATAATGCTAGTGGGGAATTTCATCAAACACTTCATAGACAAATCTCAAAAGCCTTTTAATAATTGTTTTTTTTTTTTTTTTTAATGGATAGTAAATGTACATGGGAATCTCTAAAAACAATTTCTTTACAGATTGGAGTAAACAATTTCCTTAAACATAGCAATTTCAACTGATCAAATATTAACAAGTTTTCTTGGCAACGAGTATCAGTCCTATCGATGGAAAAATACCCGTGAAAAAAAAAAGCATACTAATCTCAGTGAGACCTTTAATTATTTATATTTTAATAAATTTGGAAGATCATGGATGGGGCGGGGAAGGGGACCGCTTCCAGAAACTAATACGGGATGGGTTTTCATGATGGAAGACCATCTCCAACTAGAGGTGCAATCGTCACGGGATTGACTCGTGATGAACTCAAGCTCGACTCGTCGAAAATGGAGTAGTTCACGAGTTCAAGCTCGTGAAAAATGTTGAGCTTTTCAGGCTCAATTTAAACTGCTCGCAAACTTTTGAGAAACTCGAAAAGTCATTCGAGCAAGAGAGCTCATGAGATTGATCGATTTGTTTTAGTTCACGTATTCAGATTTGACCTAAAATCTGAAACAAAGACATTCGACCGTAAAATCCCTAAAATAGAGACATTTTCCCTTCAACCTTATTTCACCTCCGCCAAATCACACCGCAAGATCTGAGACGCCACTGCTGTCCAACCTTCATTCAGCTACTACCGCCTAGCGACCAGCCTTCATTCAGCAACTACCGCCCAGCGACCAACCTTCATTTACCCTTCAACCTTATTTCATCTTCACGCCGTAAAATCCCTAAAACAGAGACATTTTCCCTTCAACCTTATTTCACCTCAGCCTTCATTGATCCCGAACCAGCTCTGAATATTTCTCATTGATATTCTTATTTATTCACATTGTTTTTTTAGTAATCTGATGCAATCTTTTTTTTTTTTTCTATTTGGCAGCCAAATGGAACATGAAATATCTTTGGCTGCTAGTCTTTCTTTTCCTTTGAATGTTGTTTTTGGATAAGGATTGTTAAATTTACGGCTTGTGTTTTGCTTAGATGTTTTTGGGATGAAGGATTGTTGAATTTAGAGCTTATGTTTTGCTTTGAATGTTGTTTTTGGGATGAAGGTTTCTTTGGGATCAAGTGGTTGGCTCATTTTCCTAGTTTGAATTATGGGATTTTGGTGAAATTGATTAAATTGAAGTTGAAATTTTTCTTTTTTTATTTGTTGATTTGCAGTGTAAGTGTATGATAATTTGTCTTAGTTAAATAGAAGAGAGAGGTTTTTTGTTCCTGCATTATTATTTAATTGAGCTTGGTTCATAAGTGTTCGAGCCGAGCTCAAGCCGATAATTTTATGAAATGAGCTGAACTCGAGCTCATGAGTTTGGGCTCGACGAGCTCGAGCCGCACTTCAACAGTAACGAGCCGAGTTTAAGCTAATCATTACTCGACTCGGCTCGGCTCGTATGCACCCCTTTCTCCAATCACAAACACTAAATTAGTGCAAGTTTCACACCAAATTTGGTGTGATTTTTTATGTATTTCACTATTGCATCTTCAAATATTACACCAAAAAGAATATTTCTTAGAATATTCTCTTTCTTTTTATTAATAATCAACAATTAATCTATTTCACTAATTATTTTTGTATATATTAATTAAATATTGGGAATCATATTTTTATTAAATAATAATGACTTTGAAAATTATACTAATTTAATAAAATTAAACATTTATTTAATCAAATAAACATTACATTTAATATAAAAATAATTATATCTAATATAAAATGCCACCAAAAAAAAAAAGACAACAACAACACAAAAGTAAAATTTCATTTTGATAGTAATTTAATTTTCCGAATTAGTATATTATTCCCACAAATGATCAATTAATGTATTCCGAAGAGCATGGTGAGCCTCTGTATCCTTTATTTGTCTTTGTCCAGTATAAAAAATTTTGAAATCGGATTTGAATTCCATAATCAATCCAAGCCTGCGTGAGTTTTTTTCAAAATGAACAATTAAGAATTGTGCAAAAAAGAGCTCAATAACGAGGTCAAGGATCTCAAAAGAGCTCTAGCTCTTTCCAATATTTTGATGATCTTAAAAGGATCCGAAACTAATCTACCGGAATACTAAATTGTCATTTTAGTTTATGTTGTATTTTCTTTTAATTTTAGTGTTTTTAAATTAGTGTTAATTTTTATTTTGAGTTATTATAGTTTAATATTTGCATTGAATAAAGTTTTGTTTTTAATTTTTCATCATTTTTTTAATTATATAATTATTATGAATTTATTATTATAAACATTAATATAAATAATAATCAAATTAACATAAATACAAATAACAAAAATAAGAAAATAAAATATATTTTATAGTAGATAAATAGTGACACACCAAATTGGTATGGATGAATAGTGTTACACCAAATTTGGCGTGATACTATTCACTTACACCAATTTGGTGTAGTTTTTGGTGTTGGGTTTGGGAACACATTTTCCATACCATTTTGGGTTGGAGATGCCCTAAGCAAAATATCGTTAAATTATGATTTACTTTTGTTTCCTTTTTTTTTTTTTTTTGATTTTCTTAAAATTTTCTTATTTATTTAAGGTTTTATATTAAGAATTTCAATAATTTTTATTTTAATTTGGAGTTTAGTCTATTTAGAAAGGTTTAATTTAGGTAAACTTTATTTTCTTATTTAAGTAGTATTTGTTTTCCTTTTTTCATTGGGATTTCTTCTGTTACCATTAAGAATAGTTTAGCATAAATAAGTTTATTATGTTACAAACAAAGCGATGGTTTTTCAATAAAATTTATTTATGGTTCTTTTGCGATTTGTTTTGTTGTGGATTCAAATTGTTA
Organism: Pistacia atlantica; assembly: GCA_026229545.1. Classification (NCBI taxonomy): domain Eukaryota; kingdom Viridiplantae; phylum Streptophyta; class Magnoliopsida; order Sapindales; family Anacardiaceae; genus Pistacia; species Pistacia atlantica. The sequence continues at coordinate 4,112,309 of CM047907.1, forward strand.
CGTTAAAGCATATCTGTGCCTATCCAATTTCCGCTACATCATTTCATTCACATCCTCGCCTCTTCCCTAATACTTTGGGGGCGTTTGGTTGGAGGTAATAGAAAATTACTGAGGTTATTTCATCTTATATTACTGGATTACCATATTTGGATTATCAAGTAGTATAAGATTTCAGAAATCTTGCATTACCAATAATTGTTACTATTGGTAATATTAGGGGTCAGTTTGGTTCGGGGTTAAGTGACATTCTTGTAATAAGATACCAATAGTGGTTACTATTGGTAATAAGAGGTAATCGATTACCTCCATTTTCTTAGGTTTTATTGTAAGATTACCTTGGTAATCTTATTTTTTGTTACAATTTTATCCCTTTATTAATAAAAAAATTGGACAATAATACCCTACTTTAAAAACAAATTTACATTAACATTCCTTTAATTTCCAATTTTACCCTTGTTTAATTAAAATTTTTGGACAATAATGCCCTTATATTTAAAATTTAAAACCCTCAAATTATCCAAAGAGCCACCAAACCACCACCGCCACCCAGCCACCACCACCGACAGCGGGCCAACCACCATGGACCACCTTCGGAAAGTCGCTAGAGTCCCTAAAAATGATCGAGATTCGCTGGGAGACTCCGGGAGGCTTTGATATGGCCGTTTTCGACCATATTGATGGCCAAAATGGCCAAATCAGAGCCTCGTGGTCACGGTGAGCTACTCACAGTGACTTTCGGAGACTTCCGCCGGTGATTTATAGCAGTGGCGAGGGGGTGGGAGTGATTTTGTCATAAATTAAATTTTATATAAACAGGGGTGTTTTAGCTAAATCTGAAATATTGGGGGTTAAAAAATTATTCAAAAATTAATAATAAAAATAATATTATATTAATATTTAAAAAGAGGGCAATTTAGTAATTTAAATAACATACCCACCAATTTATTTCCCCTAACCAAACATATTAATATAACACACCCAGCAACTAACCAAACACATTTTTTTAAAATTCTCAGTAATCTTCAAGGTAATATAAGATTCCAGTAATCCAACATTCCCTAAACCAAACGCACATTTTATCTTATATCCCCCTATTCCCCCTTATATCCCCCTATTCCCCCTCCCAGACAAGAACTTATCCCAGCAAAAAAAATTAGCATCCCTATTTTTTATGAGTAATACTACATTCACAAATACTTTTCACTAACTTTCTCTCACAAACACCACGTGTTGACTTACAATTGATCAGCTCGCATGGATCCCGTCTATCCAACAATGGGTTCCGTCTGACCAAGCCAATTGTGAGCTGCCACATGGGGTTAGTGAGAGATGTTTGTGAGGCTAATATTATTGATTTTTTATCTATCTATCAAAGATTAGGAAAAGCAGTTGCATTAGGTTCACCATGTTAGCAAAATAAAATTTTTAAAATTTAGACTCGATTAGACACCAGAAACAGAAAATGTAACTTTTAATGTTTGAAATTTGATCAAAATCTTATATAATGAAATTTATATATTAAAGCGCTGCATGCGATCCAAATAAACATTGCATTGAGACATTATAATAAACATTACATAATCAAAGCCCCCACCCCCCAAAAAAAACCCCCAAAAAAAAAAAAAAAAAACTACCAAATTCGAATTCGATAAACCTAAACTTTCATTCCTCACATTCTCAATGCTGAAACATTGGTCAGGGAAAAACCAGCTATTCATCCTGGGAGCAGCTTTTTGTTTCATGATAGGAAAACTTCCCAGGAATCTCCCCATTCAAGCTGTATATATAACAAGTGTTGTCCATTGAATGGCAGGTGATAAACGCAGTTGCTTTCGCCTCCCCAGTTCGTTGCATTGCTCAACCTTGAAGACATTCTGTCACCAAGAAAAATAGCTTGACGTTCATCTTCGATAAATCTATTGTGTTCGCTTCAAGATAAAAAGCCGCCGGAGAGAAATCAACAATGAGAAGCTGGTTCTTTGAAGCCACGAACCTGACATAACCAATGCCGCTCAATTGAGGTGAGCCTTTCAGATTCAGAAGAATCACCTCACAAGTTTTGACGCTGAGAACACCAATCCGATACTTGTTATAGCATAAATCCTGCCTCCGAAAACAACAATGTCCAGAATAGACCAAGTTTCCCCTCTATAAGAGAATTGTTGCCATTGCTTAACCCGAGAAACAAAGAACACCAAGCAGGACCTTGGGAAGATCATTTGAGATATTTGAGGGTGACAGCGTTAGTTTCTTAAAATATTTATAATTAAACAAAGATAGGTTAAGTGAAAACGTTTCCTGCCTCTAGTTAAACAAAGATAGGTCAAGTGTTTACTGGTTCTCAAACTCTGAAAGCATTTCCAAGGGTGTTTTTTTATCTTAAAAGAGCATATATTACATAAATAAAAGGGTATTTTTATTAATTTCTAAATATTAAAAATAAAATTTATATTCAAATTCAATGGACTCTTTACATTGAACTTAATAAATAGGAGAGAGAATTAATAATAAAATTTATGAAAACTTGTAATTTATTAAATAAAATTTGGATAGAGAGTGAAATTTAACTCTCTAAGAGCATCTTCAAATGACTCTTTAGATGACCCAAACTCTTTATTATAAAGAGTTTATCTATAAAAATAAGAGTCCAATAGACTCTTTATCTTTAAAATATAAACTAGAGAGTGAGTTTGGCTCTCCACATTTAGAAAGTCAAATTTCACACTCTATCCTAATGTTAATTAATAAACTATAAGTTCCTATGCATTTTATTTATTAATTCTCTCTCCCATTAAGTCTTTTTCTAAAAAATAAATAGCATCTTCATTCAATTTAAAAAGTCTATTAGATTTGAATAAAAATTATGTTCCTTTATATTTAAAAATTAATGAAGATGTTCTTTATTTATATGAAAGATGCTTTTCAAAATAAAGAGCACCATTAGAGATGCTCTAAGAGCATCTCCCAATGTCTCTTTATATGACCTAAACTCTTTATTATCAAGAGTCTATCCATAAAAACAAGAGTCAAACATACTCTTTATCTTTAAAATATAAATTAAAGAGTGAGTTTGGCTCTCCACATCTAGAAAGTCAAATTTCACTCTTTATCCTAATTTTAATTAATAAACTATAACTTTTTATGTATTTTATTTATTATTTCTCTCTCCCATTAAGTCTCTTTCTTGAAAATAAAGAGCATCTTTATTAAATTTAAATTTAAAGGGTCTATTAGATTTGAATAAACATCTCCAAATAACTCTTTATATGACCCAAACTCTTTATTATAAAGAGTCTATCTATAAAAACAAGAGTCCAACATGCTCTTTATCTTTAAAATATAAATTAGAGAGAGTTTGGCTCTCCACATTTAGAGAGTCAAATTTCACTCTCTATCCTAATTTTAATTAATAAACTACAAGTTTCTATGCGTTTTATTTATTAATTATCTCTCTCATTAAGTCTCTTTCTTAAAAATAAAGAACATCTTCATTAAATTTAAAGAGTCTATTGGAATTTAAATAAAAAATATGTTTTTTATATTTAAAAATTAATGAAGATGTTTTTTATTTATATGAAAGATGCTCTTTAAAATAAATGTAGAGAATCAAACTCACTCTTTAATTTATATTTAAAGAATAAATAGTATATTGGACTCTTATTTTTATAGATAAACTTTTTATAATAAAGAGTTTAAGTCATATAAAGAGTTTTTTAGAGATACTCTAATAAGTCTTACTAATTTGAAAATATGTTAAGTGCTAAATTATTTTTTTAATATTTTTAGTGTAATCTTCTGCAAGAGGCCTAAAGTTATTAACGTACTTTTGAAGGTTAAAGTGGGCGAATGCCATTTCAATTTCTTTTGTTTAAGCTCAGACTATTGGACTCAGCTAAGGCCCGTACAATTCATAATGGGAGAACACTCTTTTTACTTAAGAGTAATTCTATTGGTACCCCATCATCACACAAAACACACCCCGTTTTTTAATATTTTTTATAATCATAAGTTTACCCTTATATTAAATTAACAAATTTTATTTAATTAATTTTTCACTATCAATACCTTTTACACCCCATATGCATATAAAGACCCTAATTTTTCATATTCTTATAAATATTTGAGGTAAGGTTTTGGGGAGAATGGCATTTTTCCACCCAAGGTTTGGCGAAATGGCACTTTCTCACCCTTCAAGTTTTAAAATGACATTTTCCCACCCTTCGTTAGATTATGTTATGTTTTCCGTTAATATTTTACTGAAAAGACAAAAATACCGTTAAATATTTGACTTTATAAAATTTTAATTAGCCAAAAAGTCAAATATTAAAAAGTCAACAAAGAAAAAATGGTTAACCCCACCTAAAAGTAAAAACTTAGGAGTAATGCAATGGAATTTTTTTAAAGTTAAAGAACTTTAATATTTATTTATAATGTCATCAATATCTCATCACTATTATTCAATAATCTATTAAATTTATAATGTTTTTCATTACTAATTAACATAGAAAATCAATATTCTTAATTAATTAAATAAACAAAGGAAATAATGTATCTTTACACTTAAACTAATAAATAATCGAGTAAAAACTTTGACTTAACTAAATTTTAATTTATAATAAAATTAATTTGGGTTTTTATGTTAAATTTATAATGTCTAACTCTACTGAAATTCTTAACATATGGGGTTACTATACGATTTACGATTTGGCAAAATCACCTTTACCGGGGTTAGTGATAAAAAATTTATGTATTCTTTTGCCCTTTTTTTTATTTAGTAGAGATTTTTTGCTACTAATATTTATACATATGCTTATCAATAAAGTAATATTGATAATTATCTTAATTTTATTTATTAAAAAAATAAAATTACTTAAAAAAGGTAAGATTGTAAAGTTGTATGGGATAACTTTATAGATTCGATTTATGAGATCGTTTTAATTTTTAGTTTTGAATTTTTAATTTTTTTCATTTTAATATTGATTTCTGAAGAATAATAGTAAGAAATAAATGACAAGAGTGAAGATTATTATGAGATGTCTTAAGATTTAAAAGAGAAACAATTAAGTAAAAACATTTTTAAAACTATTTAATTGGAGTATATTAAGAAGTGTGCTTATTTAGTTTAATAGTGAAGGGTTAATAGTTCTACTGGACATAAAAATCTTTTTTAGAAAAAAAAGATATAATATTTTATTTAAATAAAAATTAAATCTTGCATTAGTAATCATGAGTTAATTACAGATCATTTGCGCTAATAAAAACAAAAGGTGATGATTAAGATATCTATGCAATTTAATTGGTCAATTTGTAATGAAACGATGATTAAGATATATATGTAATGTAATTGGTCCCACTTAGAATGAGTTGGGTGAGTTTAGGTTATGGTAATACAAAGAACATGGAGAATCCAACAAAGTAAACTTTAATGTTTAGTTGACTTGTTTAAATTAAGGGGGAGGGTGTTGGATTCTCCAACGAGTTATACATCATGTTCCACTCACAAAAAGCCGTACTTAGGTGCTTTTTCTTTAAGCACTTTTTTCTTGAATTAAGCCAATCAATACCCAACAATGTTGCACACCTACTTTTTCAATTATAAATCCTTTTTTCAACTTGATCCGATCTAAGATCTATTGTGTGACTTCATTTTTTTGCCAATGAAAACAGTTCCAACCTTTCCACCTTTTATTATAGTAATACGGTTTATTTGATATGGTTTATTTAAGTAGTTTATAGAATAAACTTGTGTCAATGAATATTTAATTTAATTTAATTTTAATTGAGGGAGTGAATGTCACCAACAAAAAGGCAATTCCGATATCGCTATAATCTCACACCATCACCATTTACTTCACTGATCATCACTCACTAAAACCTTTTAAAACCTTATTTTTATATATCCTGTCAATCACCGACAATCGAGCGATTAGGGTTTACATAGTCATTTTCTAAGTCAAATTTTGATTAATCTCAATCACTAAAATCTAATCTTCTACACTAAAAGACTTATCGGTCTCTTCCTTCAAAAAGTCTTAATAATCTAAACTCAATTTGTTCTCTATTAACTATTATAATATAAATTAAAATAATAAAATAAGTATTGAAAAATTAACCATTAAATCCATTACTTAAGAGAAAGAAATTCATTAACTTAGTAAAACTTATGTTAATGGAATATTTAATTTAATAATGAGGGAGTGGGTGTCACGAGGCGAAAAGGAGAGTGTAGAAGGGAAATAGGGTGGAAAGTGGATAAAGACAGAATGTATAAGTGAAGAGTTGATAACATTCAAACACGTATACACTTTCTCGAACCCACCCCTGAGAAAAAAGCAAAATCCACTTCAATGGGAACAACATCATTTGCTTTTCTCAATATGAAGCCCACGTGTCTGTCCAGAATCTTTCAACAAATTAACTATTTACCACACCACCTTATTTCTCATTGGCTCTTCGAAAGTTCCTAATCCTCCAATCACACCCCTCCTTCGCCCCTAAAAAATCCTCTCCATTAACCAATCACATCTCTTCACATGCTTCATACTCCCACCAAACATCCCGGAACAGCTTAGCCTATAGCCTATACTCATTTATTCATCTATTTTTATATTAAATTCATTTTGATTGTCGTATATCTGTAGCTCCATGCTAGTTTGAATTGTTCAAAGTTAAAGGACCATGTGAAGAAAGAATGGGGATGCTAATTTTCTTATACATAAAAAAATATTATTATTCATTATAGCGATAAGTTCAACACAGCTCATCAGATCTTTCAACTCAGAACTGTTTAATGTCTTTAGCAAACACACCACTGCTAAAGAGTTGCCCTAGATTGCTAGCCACGTGGTGCTCGTAAAAACTGCCACCCACCCACTCAACCATCCACCCACCACGTTGCTGATATGATTATCAGTAGTACTTCATATCCGGGAGAGAATATATAGAAAGCAGAGAAATCCCAGATCAAGAAAAAAATAAGAGAGCTACAGTTCTTCATATACAAGACGATCATGATTGATCGTACGGTGATGACCCACCCATGTGCCTCATCAAAGGAGATTGAGCGTGATACATGAAATAATGCATGGAAATTAAGGAAGAAGATAAAAGGCTGAATATTTTTGTTGAGGGTTTGCATGGAGGCCGGCGCTACGGCCGGTTGAAGGTTGCAGGGTTAGCTCCGGCTAATTAAACGTTCCTCCTCCGATCTGGGTTGTTAAAAAAGAAATTAATTATAAATAAATTCTGCTAGAATAATACCAAATAATGTCGGTATTAATTAATTGAATTGAACTGTAGATATGCCTGCTAGCCAGCTTTTACCCGTTAAGTAAAATAGCTTTTACCTAAAAAAAGAAAAATAATTCAAATAATAAATGATGAGAATTTGCATTATGCATCTTATCTCAAGGAATCAAGGATAGATTTATGATAAAATGCTTTAATTATGCTCTTCTTCCCACGCTTCTAAACCAACAACCATAATTCTCTATGCCTCAAGAATATATTTGTAAATTTAATTATCAATTTTATTTTACGTGAATTATGGAAATTTATAAAATGGGTTGTCATGAATGAGTGCGATGTATAATAAAAATTATCGAAATAAAAAAATAATGACATATACAAATCATCCATCTCCATCTCTTCAAAACAAAAACAAGATGACGTACAAATCTTGCCATAGATCCACGTCTCCATCTGACCATCCACGCGTCCCCATCGTACCCCCAACTATGATTTGACAATTTTAAGCCCACTCTCGACCGGCAGCAGTAGCGGAAATAACAGAAGGATGACGAGGTTAAAGAAAGAGTTGTGGTGTTCACGATACAAGGAACGCGTGGGAGGGAAAAAGTGTCTCGACTGTTGAAACCAAACTTAGATGTTAACTGCTAATACCAAAGAACCACGTGTGCACTTTCTCGAACCTGCCTAAAAATCTTTTTGTCCCTTTTCCGTTTGATTCCCTAGAAAAAAGGACATGTGTCTTCTCCTTTCGGCAGTGCTCGACACATTGTAGGTTATGATTGGGCCAGTGGTGGGGCCGGTCCTCAACGATCAATTACGCAGGGTACACTACTTTTGGAGTAGGGCCCACGAGGAAAAAATTAGACCAATCAGATTTCACTACTGTTTTAAGTGTTGCCCTAGACACGTGTTGCTTTTACACCCTATTACCTGTTACTGCTGTTATGATTATCGCCTGAACGAACTATCTCGGGGAGAGAGAGAGAAAGAGAGAGAGGGAGAGAGAAGTAAAAGAGGGAGTGAAAGAGTAAAGAACAAGAACAAGAAGTTGGTGCTGCTGGTGGTGGTGGTGGAGGAGGAGGCGATCATGGAGGGAAAAGCTACGGAAAGGTGGTGCATGGTAAGATGCGCAGGTGTTGCGCAGAATAATAAGGAGGTAATCAATCGGACAATGCTCAGATTCAGGCCGATAGCACCGAAACCAGCCTCGAACGACACGTTTTCAGGTAGCTTAGGGGTGGATAACAAGAACATGCTGTTAAGTAGCAAAAGATCTAAAAGAAAGTACGTTAGGGTTCGCAAGAATAATGGATATAAGAGAAAGAATCGAATCTCTCCTCGTAGAGAAGGAGAAGATGGAGTAAACAAGACAGTTGTAACGCTGCAGTTTTTTCCTGAGAAAACTGATTCGGAGAATTCATATTCAAACTCCAAAACACAAGAGCCATGGTGCAATATTATTAATAATAGTAATAATTTCGATCCCGTGGTTGCTTCAAAGGGTGGTGGTGCAGTAGAAATTTATCATGACGAGCTAAATCAGATAGAGAAAAAGGGGCTTGGATTTGAAGTGTCGGATCAGAGGACGGTGGTGGAGTCGTGGGTGACGGTGGAGAGCGTGACGGAGACATGCATGGATGGGAGAGGGTTACTAGGGAGTACGGACCTGGAGAGAATGAATAATCTAGAAAGCGACACGTGTCCAGTGTTTATATCAGACGATTTAAACAGAGTTCAGTGGGTTAACGGAGCGTACAAAAGGATGGTGATGGAAAATGGAAATAATAAAAATAATAATAATAATAATAATAATGGATATAAGGATGGAGAATCACCGGAAGTAATGGTGGGGTTGATAATGAAAGAAAAGTTTCCGGTGTGTGTTTGCTCTTCGTTTACGACAACGGTGAGGATGCAGTACACGTGGCAGAGTGAAAGGTACTCAAAAACGGTTCCATGTGATGTGTTCAGAATGGACTGTGGAGGGTTTGCATGGAGGCTTGACGTTGATGCCGCCCTTAGTTTGGGTCGTTAATGAAGAAGCAGATGATCAAAATCAAGTTCAAGAACTGAAATAATCAGGTAACGTGAGTATTATATATATATATATAAAATCCAGTATATATCTATATATATAAATAGATTATATATGATGAAGTAATTTGTGACCTAGAAAACTGAGACAAGTATTCTGAAATAATATGTGATATATTATTTTTCTAGAGAAGTGCTAGCATGGCAAGCTGGTATTTGCTGCCAAATGAAAGCAAAAACAAAAAACAGGGAAGCAGAAGTTAAGGAGACGGGGATAAGAAGTAGGGACAGGTGAAGGTTGCTCTGTTACCCCAACTAATAAAAGTAAGAATTAAGAAACAAAAATAAACACGGAACACTAGCTTATTGTATATGCCTAGTGCTATAACTCTAAGTTTAAGTCTTCTAGGTAAAGCTTACGTGAGAATCTTTTTTCAATTTATAGAAAATGAGATGATTATAGATGTTTGATATACGATACGAAGAATGTAAATCAAAAAATAAAAAACATATGAACTTGTAATGTTAAGTTGTAAACCCAGTTATAATATAATATAGTGCTAGTTGTCACTTTCGTCGGAAGTTCAGGGACATATATTATTTCGGTTCATTTAGGATAATACATCAAAATATAGTGAAATTTCTTTTTAAAAGATATACATACATGAAAATTCAAACAAAAAAATGTATATTAACAAAACAAATTAAAACAACCAACATAAACACCCAAAATTAGCTAATTTAAATACACATAAAACTAAATTTTTTAACTTTTATAGAGAGAATTCTATGAATGTAGACCTAAAATTATTTTCAAAAGAAGATAGTGTGAACCACCAATTGGGTGGTTGGGCAATCAATTAAGACTCTTTGGTGTATTACTCAAAAGGTCTTGAGTTCGTTCCATCTAGATCCCTAAAATGAGTAATCACTAAAGGTTTATCCGATCGTTAACCTCAGGGTCTTGAGAGATTAGTTGAGATCTGCATAAGCTAATCTAGAAACCTTTGGTCATTTAAAAGAAAAAAAAAAATAGTGCAAAACTATACAACAATGTTCATTTTACATAATTGTTTGTGCTTTATAATATAAAAATTTATTAATATAGTTCATGTAATACATATATACACACACACATCGTATTAGCTAGATTCTATTTCAACTAATCAAATTTTTAACTTAAATTTAATAAATCTATTACAGTCCAACAGGGTAGAAGTGGCTAAATGGATATAAAAATAACTAATTTAACAACCGTCTTAAAACTATTGGATCGAAATGGATCAATCATAAAATTTGGATAACCCTTTAATAGAACAAGCGTATGTTACACCACTCATATGCTTGTCCAACCAAATTCAACCACGTTTATTTCCTTTTTTTCTACACCTGCCGTTTTACAATTGAAAAAGTTTAAATTAAACATCTATATGGTAGAATATATCAGATATTCTGATTTATACAGATGATACTGTATATTTGTCTCATTCAAAAACTTTTTTTTTTTATTACTATCTACTTGTGTGTTTGATATGGATTTAAAGTTACATTAAAACTTTATATTATAAATAAAAGTAAGTTAATATCAATTTGTAATAAAATTACTGTGATTAGCATAAATCAATCTTGAATTAATAAATAAATACAAAGAAAAAAATTATCTTAACAATGACAGCAACAGTTAAAAATTATCGTAGCTTTAATTGATGTGATGTTTACTACTGTTCCAATTGTCCAGGTAGGATAGCGACGAGAAATACTACATGTACAAAGACTCCTACAAAGAGTCTTTATACAAAGTGATATGGCAGGTTTCACATCACTAGTTTGTGAAAAGAAAGAAAATATTGATGTGAAATTAGTGGTGTGATAGCTATCACATCATTTTGAACAAAGACTCTTTGTAAGAGTCTTTGTACATGTAGCATTTCCCGATAGCGATTAGCGAAGAACTTGGACCACCTATACTAATTAATTTACGTTGTATTATTTGCTTATTATTTTTATTATAAGAATGGTATCGGGCTTTAATCAACAAGATTATTTATGAACTTTGAATAATATATGATTCTTACAAAGTTTGGGAAGAATTTAAGTTAGGAATTGATGTTAATTTAACTTAGGTGTCATATTATATGCAGTAAAACCTCTCTATAGTAATACTTTATATAAGAATAAACTCTACATATAGCCATAAAAAATTTTATTCCCAATTTGGGATAGTTATAAATAAAAATAAACTCTATATTGTAATAAGTTATAATTTTATAATTCTCGTTTTAAGGAAAGTTGCATTTACATAGTAATAATTATGTATATATTGCAAAAAAAAATATATATATATATATATATATATATATTATTTGTTACATTAAAGGTTTAAGATGAAATAAAATATTTATTTAAAATTGTTTGAGAAAATGATTTATGGTTTAGAGTTGTTACCACATCTTTTAACTTGCGGGTACATTACTCGCTAGTATGGACATGTTCTTGTTGAAGCCAAAATATTTATAGCTTCTCAAGCATGTTTGGAGCTTCTTGGCATAAAACTTTTTATATTTTCATATTATCATCCTCATGATTATTTTCTTTCTCTTCTTGTGTAATTATAGCAATGATCTTTTTCAGTTAAAGCATACATAACTTGTTGCTCATTTAAATGATTGAGGAAGACATTAATATCCATTCGATTAGTGTAGTGAAGTTGTCAAATCTGATCACTCAATTCTACAATGACTCTTTTATTTTTCTCATCCACTTTATTTATAACTTGCAATTCATCGACATAAGGGTTCTAATTTTGTAATGCTTAAAACAAGTAGCAATTGTTTGTGACTTCACATCAATTTAATCATGTAACAACTGTATTTACAATTCCATCAAAGACACTTATTTTTGCTAGTTCCAAGACATGATTTTTTATTCGTTTAAAAAATAAGCAATTGAAGCTCTGAATTGAAATCCTAATACTATTAAAACATGAATTGAAATTCTAATATTGTACTACTAAAACATGAATTATAAAATAAGAAATTTTTGTAACTACACCTCTATTAAATTATAACATTTTCATAGTAATAAAATTAATTAGTCCCACCATAATGACTATAGAGGGGTTTTACTGTACTTATTAATCTTAAATAATTACAGTAGAACATCTCTATAGTCATAATGTTGGGACCAACTAAATTTATTACTATGAAGAGGTTATAATTTAATAGAGGTGTAGTTACAATAATTATTTTTTTATTCAAAAAAATTTCTTATTTTATAATTCATATTTTAGTAATATTAAAATTTACATTCATGTTTTAGTAGTATTAGGATTTCAATTCATTGTTTTAGTAGCATTAAAACAGTACGAAAATGGATATCAAAGGGTTATTGCAGAATTGAGTGATCGGTTTTGACAACTTTACTACACTAATCAAATAGATATTAATGTAATTCTCAATCATCCAAATGAGTAACAAGGCATGTATGTTTTACCTAAAGAAAAAAAACATTACCAGAATTAAACAAGAAGAGGAATGAGATAATCGAAAATGATAATACGGAAATACCAAAAGTTTCATGTCAAGAAACTCCAAACATACTTGAGAAGCTAGAAATATTTTAGCTTTAATAAGAAAGTGTCCATGTTGGCGACTTATTATGAACCCATGAGATAAAAGATGTGGTAACAACTCTATAGTATAAATCATTATCAAACAACTTTAGATAAATATTTTATTTCATCTTAAACTTTGAATGTAACATAACATATATTTTTTATAATATACATATAATTATTACTATGTAGAGGCAAGTTCCTTAAGACGGGACCTAAAAAAATTATAATTTATTACAATGTAAAATTTATTCTTATTTATAACTGGTCCAAGTTAAGACCAGAATTTTTTATTACTATATAGAGGTTATTCCTATATATAGTATCACTATAAAGAGATTCTACTGTATATATAATCACTGTTCATATATAAAATCCGACAATTAAATATTAAATTTGAGAACAAGTGTCCGAATCTAATGCTTGCTTAATATATAATATGTGATTTAGTTATGCCATAAATAAAATATCAATGGTAATCATGAACTAAATTCTTAAATAAGTTATTAAAAATATTTTGAAAAAAAAAATTCATTAATAAAAGTCTCAAATAAATTTTTTTTTTCATATAAAAGTTGGGGGAAGATATATATATATATACTTTACACAGACTAAAAAAATAAAGCAATATTTATTAAAAAATATTAAAACTAAAATATAAAGTATAGTTTCAAAAAAATATTCCTTAGTTTTCAATTTTTTCTACTAATATATAATCAATTATTTTTTTCAAACTATTGTCGTTTAAAAAAAGCATATTTTATATGAAACTATATTACACATAAAATTTCCTTAATGCCCTTAATAAAATTAAAGTTAATGGATTTAAACCATTAAGTGTCTTCTCATTGTCTTTTTTAATACAAATGTCTTATAAATGTAAGTTTATGATAAAAATGTCCTCTAACTGATAATAAGTTAATAACCCTAAATTCAACAAATTATAATACAATTTGAAAAAAAAAATAGTTATTCAAATTTTAAGAAGGTATAATTAAGTTAGTAATTAAGTGCAAGTTTTAATAATACATATATACACATGATGAGTGAAAAATAAATAATCTGGTATAGGAAAAACATCACCAAGTTGATAAAAATTAGGTTCAATAATACATAATAAGAGTTGAAATCACACAGGAGAGTGATAACATTGAGCCTTTCACTTGAGCTATCAAAGAAGATTGTATAACCACTCAAGAATACTCACACACACCTCACAAATACATATAATAGAAACGAGATAACTAGAAATCTAAACCCCAAGAATACAATTTCACTTGATTTTTCTAACACTTTGTTATACTATTATTGATACGTGATTTTGACACCAACTAATCAACACGTGCGTAACGTTGATTGGTCAAGAGACATACGTGATTATGGATAGCAAGTAGAGTAAATACAATGAGAGCTTTTTAAAGTTGTTCGGATGCTAAGGTAGTAAGTCCTACGTCCACTGATTTGTATTAGAGTAGTGGGTCAGGTTGCAACAGCGGATTGACTTACAAATTATTAGGAAAAATAAATACAAAGTTTTTCAGAGAGAGAGGGAGTTCCAGTGTAAAAAATAGCCAAATCCCCCCAATGAAGGGGTCTTCCTCTTTTTATATCGAGATGAATACAAGTAATCATCATTAAATCCGTGGGTTGGTGTGAATGTCAGGACATAATCCGGCTTTACATCACATTGCCCACGTCCCAAGCTGATTTCACGCGATTTGGAGCAGGAAGATGGACACGTGGGAGCTCCATAGCGTCTGGCAAGCCTGACGTGCGTTTACCGTTCTAACAGGAGCAGGTCACACTTCATCACGTGATTTCCCACGTCAGCCCTTGATTTCCCAAGCATAACAACTATGAAGAAGAAACCTCTCTCTGATCCCTCTGATCAATAACAACTTTGTATTTGTGCGCTCACAAACTCATCCTAAGAGCTTGCAATTTCATCACTTTACCTTTGGAACTGACATTTTTACGTGTGCTACATCTGGAAACTTCCTCTCAAAGCCCCTCTAGCTCACTCTAAGAGCTCACAGAACTCTCCCAACTTCTCTTCTCATTAAGCTTTCCCTTCGAAATGGCCTTTCACGCATCTTTCTTGAAACACTTTCTCATAGTGCTTGATCTTCAAGCCATTGAAGACTTCCTTGTATTCATAAGTTGATTGTCAATTTTTGGTGTTAAAGTTGGTTGAGAAAAGGAAAAAATAGATATTTTATGTTAAATATTGGATTATGTATTAAATATTTCAAAATAACCATTTTTTTAATTTTTAAAAAATATAATAATGTAAATTTAAGATTTAATATTATTTTAAAAGAGATGTCGAACAACCAAAGACCGTCGGAACCACCGTTCTTACTCACCAAAACCGACGATCTTTTAAAAAAAAAAAAGGTATTAAAAATTATGTTTCATTTTTTAAAAGCTTTTAGTTTACAAATAAAATGTTAAAAGAAACACAAGTGTTTTGTTAAAACTAAAATATATCTTATTTTAAAAACTTTTTCTAAATATTTTTATTATTTTGAAATATTTAATTTACAATTCAAAATTTTAATATAACAGGTATATTTTCTCCTTCTCCTAGTTAATTTAATATATAGCCAAAATAAGCAGTAGCTAGGAAGTGTAAGTTGCTAATTAAAGGGGTCAAGTAGTCAATTTTTTATTTTAAAGAGGGTGTAGTCGAAATAACTCTAACAGAGCATTAGCGAAAGTTTAAGGAATTGTGTGTTTTTGTTAACCTAATTATCTCTTTTATACGCATGTGAAATGCTGAAACCTAAGGGTTGGTTTGTGTAATTGACTATATACATAGATATATTTATATGTTTGCATCACCGCATTACCCTCTGTGATATTCATCATATCATTTAATACATGTTGTTGATACAGAAATCTGCATCAACTTGAGTGATCCGATCAACCTTGGCGGGATCGGAACTGGTGTGTGCGTGATTACAGATAACCAGCAATGAATGAATAATGTATGCCGTAAAGAAAATCGCAAAGAGATTTTTAAAATGGCTCGGTGAGATAAACTCTTGAGCCTACGTCTACTGTTTCTTGTATTTGCTGTGAAAGCTTACAATAGTAATTCTAGGAATATTTTCCAACCCTCTTCTCATTGTTTAAAGGGGTTTATATACAGAGTTTGTATAAAGGAAAAAGCGAAAATAAAGTGATTACAATTGAATTGAAATGCAACTCTGATATCCTTTTTGATTGGGCGATGTGATTGCATAGAGATTGTTGTCAATCTGATCCCTTCAAAGATATTTGAGATATGAAGTTATCTGGGAATTGGTTGAACGATCGCACGGATTGTTAGCGACTACCTTGTGCTGGTCGAGCTGTAGCTCAACAAGCTTACGCTGGGTCGGACAATCGGTGAGACTGAGCTATTTTTGGATCGGGCTATAACCTCATGACACTTTGAGTTTGATGGAAAAATCACACAAAACACGTCTTTATCATTTACACATCAATATCATATAAAATAGCACATCTTTTAGGATTATAACTACTGATAACAAACTTGTTCTGTTTTTGTTGATATGTACAATGGTCTGGAATCTGGATATTTGAAGGTGACTAGCGTCCAAGTTCCAAGAACCAGAAAGAAGAAACCTATCCAACATTTTAAAAACACTACAATTCTTATAAGTGTATATACTATATATGTTGATGCGTGATTTTGACACCAACTAAACGCACGTGTGAAATGCTGAGCTGGCCCTAGAAGACACACGCGAATGGGGGTAGTGAAATGAGTAATAGGTGGAGAAACAATGTTTTAAAGTGGTTCAGATGCTTAAGCAAGCGACTCCTACGTATATTGTATTAATTTGGAAGGTCAAGTCGCGTTCAGGGAGCTGACTTGCAAGTGATTACAAAAGAGAGATTAAGCTATTACAGAGAGAAATTAGCTATTACAAAGTAAAATGAGCCAATCCCACAAACGGGAGAGGAGCTCTCTATTTATAGTGGGATGAATTGGAGTAATGATTACAGAATCCGTAAAAAGGGGGCAGATAAAGTGCAAATCCTTCTTTGTGTCTCGTTGCTCACCCACTCGAGTGATTTCCTCGTTTAGTGCAGGGGTTGGACACGTGGACGACCTCTAGCCTTTCGTTAGTCTAGCGCGCACCCACTACACTGGCAGGAGCATGCTGCTCACGCCAGCATGTGACGTGGTTGCATCTGAACGACTGTAGGATCTGCCTAGACTCTGACCATTTATGTTGACCGGACTCTACATCAACCCTACTTTTTCAAGCATAACAGAGGTCCCTTAGTTTTTAAGGTTTGAGGATCGAACCTTGGAAACTACATAATTATGCCTTGATTTGATGCGTTCGAAGAGGTAATGGTTGACTCGACTTACTTGCAAAAAGGTCGAGAACATTTTTCAACACGAGCAACTTGAAACGGTCTTCGCTGTAAGTTCAGTGACCTGACTTTAGATCTTGTTCAGTGCCATAACGATGATGCCGACCAGGACTGAATTCTGTGACATGCTTACACTTAGCAAGTTTCATTAAGAACAAATGATCACGTTGCTTCGCAACTAATGTCCGTTGAGGTCGAGGGGTCATGTTGTTTCGCGATTGACATGAGATGAAATCGAAGAGTTACGTCGCTTTGCGACTTACAAGATGAAGAGTGTTTTTCATAACGACCTCTTTAGATGTTTTCTGTTACGCTTTTGCTGTAGGTGCATTTAATGAAATACCTTTTGTTCTGACAAATGTGCCTTATGCGCAATAAGTGCCAGCCATGCGCATGAAATGCGAGCCATGCTGGAACGACATTCCCTATCAAAGCATTAAATGCAAACGTGGGCACATTTAATGTGAAGGAGGGAGAACGTGCCGTCGCTTGAGTTTTTCAACGGAAAAGAACAACGATTTGGTTTCTTGAGGGGTGATGGTCACTCTTCTTTGCTGATTCATGACACGTGGTCGTGATCAACGGTCCGATGCGTTTTTCGCCCAAACGTTATTTGACTCTGAGAAACCAAAGCGCCTTTTCCTTCACTATAAAACCCAGGTTCACTTCGGGCAATGTCACAATATTCATCTTCTTAGAGAGAGTAAGAGATTTTCGTGAACTTTGATTCTTTGCCTTTCAAACCGGTGCACACTTGATATTAAAAGTAGAAGGATTAATCTTCTCATTTCAGGAGGTAAGGATTGTCTCTCTGCTACTTTTATAGTTGTTTTCGGTAGTCGTCATGCAACGATAGTCCGTCAGTAGTTGACTAGAGATGAAATAGTCTCTTTGGGATTGAGCCTTTAATGGTGGCTCTAAAAGTATTCTGTTAGGGTTTTCCTAGGGTTTAAAGGAGGAAATATTTATTTTCCCTTCCACGTCATCGTACGGAATAGTGTACGGGGACTGAACGATTCCCTGCTTGTTGGTTTTGCAAACTGCAGCAGAATGGACCCCCCAACGACCAATATGCTATCAGAATGGAGGTCTTCCGAGATAGGACATGCACAGCTCGGAATCCACCAAGAGGGCTGGCCGCGATCTCCGAGGACATTTTCAAGGGTGGGGGGTTGATCCCTTTCCACTCCTTTATCAGGTCGATCCTCGACCATTTCGGGATCGCACCCTTGCAGCTCACACCGAACGCGTACATGATAGTCATGGCCATGTACATCGCGTGCCGTGAAAATAGACTAGGCGAGCTAACCGTGCTAGAGCTCGGTTGCTCATATATCCTAAAAAAGAGTAAGGACAAAGATTCCTACTACCTTTCCAGGCGAACTACCATTGGAGCGGGAATACACAATTACTCGAGCAATGCAGGGGCATATGAGACGAAATTCTTTTTCTTTCGTTATGACGGCCTTTACTATTTCCAAGATCCAAGTAGGTTTTCCTTTTTTTAGGGATTTGTGAACTCTTTTGGTCTTTGCTAACGAGCTTTTTTTTTTTTTTCTTTGCAGTTAACAAAATGACCAATTTAGAGCTCCTCGTGGATCCATACAGGATTACTGCTTTTGGCTTTTTGCCCGAAGAAAGTCACAACGGTAGATTGCCCATGACAATCGCAAACTTGCAGAAATATGGCTTCTTCAACTCGGAAGCGACCCTAGAGCCCCTACCGAGTAAGCTTCGCAACCTTGGTTTATTTTTTGATTGCGCGTGTAGCAAACTGTTTTGCTAACGACGTTCATATGCAGTGACCATGCCTTCAAAGGTGCCCATATTGCCACGATCGAGGTGGTTCACCTTTCTTAGAGTGGGGGCCACCGGACCAACTAGAGGTGCTCCCAACGGTCCCCCCATCGGAAGGGTGCCGGCTGGTGCTCCAGTCTGACCTACAGGCACTCCGTAGCCCCCGACTGTTTGGCCAAGGCAGAAGATGATGGCTCAACATCCCAAGAAGAGGTGACAAATTCGGACCGAAGAATCAGAGTCCGAATAGGAGAACCTGGGCTTTTAGCCCGAGAGGTCGCAAGCCTACCAAGCATTCCATTCGGAAGGGTCTGCTAAGGGTGCAATTAGGCATCTCCATTGCCCTAGGGGCACCGCGAATAAGGCAGAGTGAGGTCGTGGACCCTGGGAGGAGACCGGGCAAGGAACCGGAGGGCGGCACGACTCTTGCTGGAGGCGCGGGCATGGACACTCTTGTGCTTAACTCAATGGGACAACTTCCGGACCATCTGCAACCGGTGCTTTTTACCTTACTGGAGTGCGGGCTCACGGAGGCTTTTGAGGAGTTCATGGCTTTCGGTTATGTGGACCTGATGTCCACATCCATTCAGTACCTCAGCAAGGTAGGACGAGCTATCCTCGGCGAGGACTTTGCTTCTTTTCAGTAGCAAAGAAACTAACTTGTTATTTCTTTTGTTTGTAGGCCTTGCTCTCCATGCAACTGTCCCTACAAAAGGTCCAGCTGGGAGCCACCAAGGGGATGGTCGCGCTGAGAGAAGAGAACACTCGGCTCAAACGGGACTTGGAAGCCGCTGAAGGAGAGAAAGACTTATCCACTGCTTCAGCGAACCAGTACCTAAATGAGAGGAACCAGTAACTGAATGAGAGGAACACTGTTTTTTGCACGGTAGACTTCCAGAAAATCGAGCAAGAGAAGCACGGAGAGGAGATGAAAGAGCTTTAGAGGGCAGTGGCCAGACTCACCAGGGAGGCTGGTGAGAAAGACCAAGAGTTGAGAACGACCTCTGAGCGGGCCTTGATAGTAAAGCGGGAGAGGGGCAAGCTGTGGGAGGCCATCAAAAAGCAAAAGCGTGCGCTTGAGGCCGAGCTACAAACTAGTCAGGGAAGAGTCACTTCGTTGATTGAAGAGATACAGCGTCAAGGGGCGAAGATCGAGTCGAAGGCTATTGAATTGGCAATTCAGTCCATCTATGCCTTACGGCCGAAAAATCCCGAAATGGATATGTCTGACCTCCCGAAGGAATACCAGAAAATCCTCATATCTATGGCGCAACTTGATGATGAGGATGCAGCGGAGATTGCCCGAGGACCTGACCAGGGAGAGCATTTGGGGTATGTCCCGAGGAGCCTATAGTTGGCTAGGTGATTGGCGATCAGCCTAGGGATGATGAGGTCGCGCCTCCGGGAATTGGGGATGAAGGCCACTGATTGCCTTTACTTTTGTAATAGCCTTTTCTATGCTTGCTTTTTGTATTCCTTTATGAATAAAGACAAGGCTTTCTTAATCCGTTATGAATATTTACAATTTTCGTACTGTTACACATGAGGTCGCACTCTAACTGTTTTACAATTACAATGGAATAAGTTTATGCGAACAGAATTATACACATGGAAAGATAATAATTATAAACAAACAAAATTACAGAATTGTACACTTGCTATTTACAAAGACTTAAGAAAGGTAAAATCTTTACAAGGAAAAACTGAGTTCAGAAATACTGATAATATGGTCGCAGATGTTCAACATTCCAAGCTCGCGGTACTATGGAACCATTCATCCTTTTGAGATGGTAAGTCCCCGGTCTTATCACTTTGGCGATGTGGTATAGGCCTTCCCAGTTTGGTCCCAAAACTCCCGCACTTGGTTCCTTAGTACCAAGAAGAACTTCCTTCAAGACAAGGTTGCCGACTTGGAAGTCTCTTCTTCTGACCTTAGAGTAGAAGAACTTTTTCGCGCGTTGCTGATAGGCTGCTATTCTTAGCTGAGCCTTGCTGCGATGTTCTTCAACTAGTCCAGACTTGCCCGCATAAGCGCTTCATTGTCGGCTTTGTTGAACAGGTCCCTCCGAAGTGAACCGATCCCTACCTCCACAGGGATCATTGTTTCGCAACAATATGCTAGCGAAAAAGGGGTTTTTGAGGTAACGGTTCTCGGAGTTATCCTGTATGCCCATAAGACTTCGGGGAGGTTGTCGGCCCAATTCCCCTTGGCTACACCAAGTTTGGCCTTCAGAGTGTGCTTGATGGTTTTGTTGACAGCTTCAACTTGACCAGACGCTTGCGGTCTTGCAACAGAGATAATTTTTTTATGGATACCCAACTCGTCACAAAACTGCTTGAACTCCTCGTTGTCGAACTATTTTGCCATTATCTGAGATGAGAGTATGAGGAATCCCAAAGCGGCACACAATGTTCTTGAAGACGAAGTCCTTTGAGCTTTTTGGTGGTGATTGCGGCTAATGGCTCTATTTCGACCCACTTGGTGAAGTAGTCTACCGCGACCACCGCATATTTGACTCCCCTTTTACCAACTGGCATGGGACCAATGAGATCGATTCCCCACATGGAGAATGGCCAGGGGCTAGTCATGGTTATCAGCTGGTGAGAAGGAAGCTCGTAGTACATTCGCGAACCACTGGCACTTGCCACATTTTTATCAAAGTTGTAGGTATCTTCTTGGATCATGGGCCAATAATACCCTTGACGAACAACTTTTTTGGCCAGAGATCATACGGCTATGTGATTACCGTAGATCCCTTTCATGTATCTCCCTCATGATATAGTCTGCTGCTTCGCTGGTTACACATCGGAGGAGAGGGGCGCTAAACCCTTACCTGTACAGCTAGTCTCTGATGAGTGTATAATGAGTCGATCTTATTCGCAAGGTCCTTGCTTCGACCTTGTCATTGGGCAAGGTCCCATCTAGGAGATACTGGATGATGGCGGTCATCCAAGAAACCGATTTTATAGTATTCACGGCCTACTCGGTTGAGCTGACACTAGAGGCCTCTATGAACCAAACAGGAATGCTTTCTGATGCGTCTGAGTCTAGCAACGAGGCTATCTTTGCCAAGGCATTCGCCACAAAATTACTATCTCTAGGGATCTATGTGATCGTGAAGTGCTTGAACGGCTTGAGTGCGGCCTTAGCTTTCTTCATTTAGCTGATCATGTTTTCTTCCTTGGCCTGGTACTCCCCCATAATCTGGTTAACAACCAGCATGGAGTCGTTGTGGATGTTGATCGCGGTCGAGCCCATTTCTCTGGCCAACCGCAATCTAGCCAGGAGAGCTTCATATTCAGCCTCATTATTGGTAGCTTTGAAGCCAAATCGGAAGATGCCATGAATACGAGTCCCTTCGAGACTTAAAAGGAGAAGACTTACCCGAACCATCTTTCTGTTCGATGATCCATCGACGTAAAGGCTCCAAGTCGATAGATTTTGGGCAGTTTCCTAAATGGCTTCGTTGGGTTGTTGCTCTGACTTATTCGTTGGATGATATGTGAATTCCGATATGAAGTTGGCAACGGCCTGCCCTTTGATGGTTGTTTTTGGTCTGTACTTCAGATCAAACTGACTTAATTTCATGGCCCATTTAAGCAATTTACCCGATGCCTCTGGTTTCTGGAGGCCTGCCTAAGCGGGTAATTGGTCATTACATGGATCGTATGGGCGTGGAAGTAAGGTCACAACTTTCAGGAAACGATCAGCGGAGTATAAGCTAATTGCTCCATTTTCGGATATCACATCTCGGCATCCAATAGACGCTTGCTTATGTAATATACTAGCCATTGGACCCTGTTCTCTTCCCAAACTAAAGTTGCACTGATCGCGAACTGAGAGACGGACAGTTACGGGAGGAGGATCTCTTGCAAGAGAGGTTTGGACAAAAGAGGTAGCTTTTCGAGTTGCTTTTTAATGCTCTGGAATGCCTGTTTGCATTTGGGAGTCCACTTAAACTTCTTGTTGGCCCTTAGTATATTGAAGAATGGCAAGCAACAATCTGTTGCTCTCAATATGAAGCGACTTAGTGCCACAATTCGCCCGCTGAAGCTCATAAACTGCTTCTTGGTGGTCGGGCTTTTCATATCGAGGAGAGCTTGGATTTTCTCGGGGTTGATCTCTATTCCCCTCTAGTTAACCATGTATCCCATGAATTTTCCCGATGACACTCCGAATGAGCACTTGAGAGGGTTTAGCTTCATTCTGTATTTCTGGAGGATGTCGAACATCTCAGCGAGATGTGCTATGTGATCTAAAGCGACGTGCGACTTGAGCAGCATGTCATCTACATAGACTTCCATCGACTTCCCAATCTGCTCAAAGAACATTCGGTTAACCAGCCGCTAGTAAGTTATGCCAGCCACTAGTAACTTTGTAGCAATACAACCCCTGGTCTGTAACAAATGAGGTATGCTTTTCGTCCGATGCATACATCAGAATTTGATTGTATCCTGAGTACGCGTCCATAAAACTCAACAGCTCGTGTCCGGAGATGGCATCCATTAGTTAGTCAATCCTAGGCAGGGGAAAACTATCTTTCGGGTATGCTTTGTTGAGGTTGGTGAAGTCAACACAGGTCCGCCACTTGCCATTGGGCTTCTTTACCATAACCGAGTTGGCAACCCAGCTCGGATAGAACTCTTCTCGGATGGATCCATTCCTAAGGATATTATCTATCTCAAGTTTCAAGATAGCATATCGCTCTAGATCCATCACTCTTCTCTTCTAGCAAACTGGCTTGGCTTCACTGTCGATGTTCAAGGCATGGCAAATAACATTCGGGCTGATCCCAACTATATTTGCGTGCGACCATATGAACACATCGATATTCTCTCTAAGGAAGCCGATCAGTTCGGTGGCGAGCTAGGGGTTGAGATTGCTCATAATCCTCAACACTCTGCTCGGCGCTCTGGTTGACTGACACCTCAGATAGATCCTCAACTGACCTACTGGAAGGGTATTCCTAAATATGAGGATCTATATTATCCTCAGCCGGGCCAAGCTATGGTTTGATCCGGATGATCGCTATTGCCTGTCTGAGAATGCCGCACGAGATGCATTTCCCTTTGCACGCCATCTGCATTGCTCTTACATAAGTCACGAGATGCATGCTGAGATCCACTTACTTCCTCTATCCCCATCGGGGTGGGGAACTTCATCTTGAGATGGTATATCGAAGTGACCGCCTTGAAGTTTCTCAGTAGAGGTCACCCCTAGGATACCATTAAATCGGATGGGCAATCCACTACTAAGAATTCAGTTATTTTGGTCACCTCGTTAGAGTCACCCAGCGTGACTGGAAGCGAGATCGTTCCTTTGGGGATCAGGTGGTCCCTTGTAAAACCATATAGGGGGATCGAGGCGGGCTTCAGGTCGGCCTCGTCCAAATTCATTCTCTCGAAAGCTGTTTGAACAAGGATGTTCACGGCACTTCCGTTGTCCACCAACATTTTGTAGACGTTGAAATGCCCTATTTGGGGCGTGATGACGAGAGCGTCATCATGGGGATGATGCAATCGGACTACGTCCTTTTCGGAGAAGGTGATTTCCTCTTCTGTGCGAACCTTTGGCAGTCGTCGCGTTGTGTTCATCATACTGATGGGGTCGTGATGGGCTGCGCGAGAATATCTTTCCTGGGCAACTCACGAATTTCCCGCGAGATGCGGTCCTCCAAAGATCACTCCGATGCTATAGATACCCTTGTGATCATGACGCTTCTTTCCGGGTTCCTCTTGATTTTTCTCCCTTGCGGGAGCAGAGTCATCAACGTACTCTTTGAAATGCCCCTACTTGATAAGGTTTTCGATTGCTTGCTTGAGAGCTTGGAACTCTTCAGTGTGATGCCCATTGTCCCGATGATAACGATAATATTTTTTGTTGTTTCTGGATGAAGAGGAACCTTTCATGGGCTTGGGCTCTCTGAGCAGACTGGCCTCTTCTGACTTGTCAAGAATGGCCGAGACAGATGCATTTAAAGGGGTATATTGACTCCTATCGCGATCGCGACGAGGAACTAGAGCATAAGACTTCTTGGGCTCGAACCGCGGTTTCTTTCGTTTTTGTTGATCGTCATTAGCCCATATGTGATCAACCCTCTTATTTTCCCCCTGACCAGGTACACTACCTAAAGTGCCGGGGTCGTGGCGGTGGAGCGCTGCCATGGAGTTTTCAATACGGAGGTATTTCTCCGCAAGGCTATAGAAGCGGGTGAGGTAAACATCATCCTCAGCCTATAGTTCTTTCCACAGATCGGTCTGTGGGCGAACTCTCGTGATGATGAGAGTACGAACAGACTCTTCGGGAATATGAGCTACCTTATGAAGCTCTTTGTTGAATTGGTCGATGTAAGACTGGAGGGATTCATCCCTCTCTTGCCTTATGTTGCTGAGGTAGCTCAAAGGCATTGAGAACTTCCTGTTTGCTTGGAAGTGTCTCAGGAACGTTATGCTCATCTGAGGCCACGAGCTAATCGATCCTGTTGGGAGTGATCTGAACCACCATTTGGCATGAGAGGTTAGAGTTACTGGCAAACAATGACACTTCACCAAGTCTGAAACCTGGTGAAGTTCTATCAAGTCGTTAAATTCATACAAGTGATCCTACGGATCAGAATTTCCATCGAACGCCCACATATCGGGCATTCTAAATCTTAATGGGAGAGGGGCGACTAATACCGCCAGAGAAAAAGGGGATGCCTCCGTGACTTACCCTCGCTCATTTTGTTAAGCCTTTAGCTGATCTAGAGCTCGCTGCAGCTCTTCAATCTGAGGTAGCGGCGCTACCCGTGGATTACTTTCCACAACGTGGGTTCGACCCTCACGGTTACGGTTGAGGAATGACCATAGGTCGGATTCCTCCTCACCTCTGCCGACAGTTCCGGCCAATCTTAACACACGTTAGCTAGAGCCGTGTGATGGCGTTGCATGATTCGAGGAATTTTCACAACCTCCGCGGTGGTGCGAACTGACCCGCAGAGTGTGGTTAACTTCCCGCATGACGATCGAAGTCGTTATTTCAGCGACAATGGGAATTGCCTTGCCTTGCACTTTCATAAGATGCCTGCGCGACATGGCACAAGACGGCTCAGATCGTGACATGCTACAGGCGTTTTTGGCGGTTATACCGCCCCATTTGATTCGATGGCATGCCCCGGTCCAAACGGTCCAGCCTTTGGCTGACCGTTTGGAGATTATTGTTAAACCTCTCCAGGTAGCTCATGACGGCTGGGTCAAGTTGTGAGCTTGAAGGGATATCTCCCACGATATTTTGTGGAGCTGAGAGCACCTTGGGAGAAATGTCCTCTTGTACCTGAGGGATCTCCTCATCACCATGATTGGTTCACTCAGATTCGAATCGGCAAGCCATTTGCTATTGTAGGACCAATTAATCAGAGATTCTCTTAATGAAGGACGAATACTAAATCAGGCCCTCCTTCTAGCACCAAACTGTTGATGCGTGATTTTGACGCCAACTAAATGCACGTGTGAAATGTTAAGCTGACCCAGAAGACACACGCGAATAGGGGTAGTGAAATGAGTAATAGGTGGAAAAACAATGTTTTAAAGTGGTTCGGATGCTTAAGCAAGCGATTCCTACGTCCACTGATATTGTATTAATTTGGAGGGTCAGGTCGCGTTCAGCGAGCTGACTTGCAAGTGATTACAAAAGAGAGAATAAGCTATTATAGAGAGAAATTAGCTATTACATAGTGAAATGAGTCAATCCCACAAACGAGGGAAGAGCTCTCTATTTATAGTCGGATGAATTGGAGTAATGATTACATAATCCGTAAAAAGGGGCAGATACCGTGCAAATCCTTCTTTGCGTCCTCTTGCTCACACACTCGAGTGATTTCCTCGTTTAGTGCAAGGGCTGGACACGTGGACAACCTCCAGCCTTTCGTCAGTCTGGCACGCACCCACTACATCGGCAGGTGGAGCATGCCGCTACTCCAAAGATGTGACATGGCTGCGTCTGAATGACTGTAGGATCTGCCTAGACTCTAACCATTTACGCTGACCGGGATCTACGTCAGCCCTACTTTTTCAGGCATAACAATATATATCTATAATATCTATTAATTAACTATTTGGTTTGCAGGTGTAATATATTTTTAATATTAAATATATGTTTAATATGTAGAGTAATTTTATTTTATTTCTTGGAAATTAAGTTGAATTAGCAAAGAAATACTTTTCGTGTTTAAAATTTTGTCTTTTAATGTTGTTCTTCTTGTAATGGCGAATGATCAAACTAGGGATACAAACAAAAGTGAAGACTTAAAGTATAGGTTTATGATCATCAATTAAACTCCAATCAAGCATTTCCAATATGGGGCTTGGTTCAAGGTTGAATTATTTGATGATTGTTACTTCTGTGAGTATATATTGTTGAAGTTAGGAGTCCCAAGCCTGTAAGGAGATTGGGCTTGTACCATCAGGAGCCATTGTAGGATTTCTCTAAGGAATATAACTTTTAATAGGGTTTGTCTTAAGAATAGGAATCCTATGGTTTAAGGTTCGTCTTAAGAGTAATACTATACATACAAAAAATCTTACAAATATTTTTATACAAAGTAATGTGACAAAAAATGAATGTAATAACGAATATGATTAGTTTGACTTTTTGTATTTAATTTTCTATTCATTTTTTGTGACGTCACTTTGTATACAAAATTTTATAATATTTCTTTGTGTGTCTAGCATTATTATTTTCTTAATAAACCTAGTATATGTACACATTATTCTTTTGTATGAGTGTTACAACAATTTATAACAAATACATTCATTGTAACGAGAGAGATGAGGAAATATTGAAATAATATTGACTTTGTTAGACTTAGCTCGGTTTTGGGTAAACCAAGATAAATAGCACCTGTTCTTTCTCTTTACTATTTCGTTATTTGTGTGTGATTGGCGTGCTTTTGATTCCAAATACTCCCTAGTATAACGAATCCCACATCGAAAGCGTATTGGAGAGGTTCTGGGCTTATAAATAGGGGGAGTCCCTCCACCTAACAGGTTAGCCTTTTGGGTGCAAAACTCCTAGCCCGTGACAAGTGGTATCAGAGTGACCCGATCCGTTTTTCAACGTCCCGTCAAGCACCCACGTAGGGGCGTCCACGTGTGATTGTGGGTTCACACAAGAGTGAGGTCGAGGGGTAGGTAAAGGGTCCCACCTGTGATGAGGGCGTCACATGATTAGGTAGGAGGAGAATATAACGAATCCCACATCAGAAGCGTATTGAGGAGATCCTAGGCTTATAAATGGGGGAAGTCTCTCCACCTAATAGGTTAGCCTTTTGGGTGTGAAACTCTCAGCCCGTGACACTAGACCCTTTCATATATAGATTCAATTTATATTTAATATGTAATATTGGTGAAATTCAAGGGAAATAAATGAAAGATGGATGCATGAAGAATCAAGCATATCATGCTATAACAAGTATAGTCATAGTTTAAAAAAAAAATTCAATCAAATTGAAATAAGTAAGGTAGAACATATTACCTTAAGTCCTTAGCAACCTTGGAGACTCTTAATTTCAAGAGAAATTAAGCAAAAGAGTATCCACACCAAGGGAAGAAGAGATTTGACCAAGAGGGAGATTTAGGGTTCTTAGAGATTTTTTCTCTCTACACAAAAATTCATATATCATTTTCTTTATATAGGAATCCTTATAAACAATTCAATAATTGTTTTGGACTTCCTTAAACAATTCCATAATTGTTATGAAGTTGTTAAACTTCTTTAAATAATAACATTGGATTAACATTTAATCACAATTAACAATTTAACTCTTAAATTGTTTACATAACAATTTAACCCTTAAATTGTTTACAATTACAACCCCTTGTAAAATCCAATTTAATATAAAGAAAATGATTAATATAAATAACTTTATTACCTTTGGTAGGTGCTAGCCAACCTTGGATAATCAACTCTCTTTGGCTATTTCTTCATTCTCCTTTAGTTTTTATGTGTGACCTCTTAGGTTCACGTGGCCTCAGCCGTGGGCCCAATATCACAGACTATTTCGATATGTTTTGTCATAACTCTTTATGAACAAAACTCCCACTGATTATAGTAGGCATCTAACAATGCTCCATAACCCCTAAGTCACAATGAAGATATACTCCAACGAACCTTTTACAATCATACATGTTGTATAATCAAATCATTCCGTTGTCTAATCCTAATTAAGAATGGATTCATGGTATGTCAAAATCCTTATCTTAATTTTAATTCAATAATATGGAACGTGTCACCATGAAACAACCTTTCATGTAACATTTTATATACCCCGGCCGGAGATTTCCCTTTTCCAATGTATCTTGACATTTGTCTAGGAACTTGATATCAATCTATACCAAGTCAATGGATCCCATCTTGACTATCACTTGTCCTCACACATAAACAACACATGGCCAAATCGGCTTATTAACACATGGCATGATTAGCCTCATGTTTATACACCATATGAACCATATGCGTTTATGCGAATCCAACCGTGATATCTCGTGTCTAAGGATTAAAAATACCCTAGTACGATCTTATGATAAATCATTGACTACATTTTAAATGTCCATGTGATTCATCATAAATTGCCATATTCGATAAACAGTTCACTAACCGCGTATCCATGCTAATGCCCTAGTGATATAACTTTTATAATCACCCACACCAATACCATCACATGATATTCTACGGAGGCATTCAGCATGCCTACTATGTAATATTATTGCCCAATTAATATTACCTATGTAGGGAATACTTTGATGATTTTGATCTTCTAAAGATTTGTATCATCCGGACATTTCACATGTAATACATATATATAAATGAAGCAATAAACCACATGTGAAATAAGAACACTTTCTTTTATTGATAAGATAAAATGTATATACAAACTATACACATTCAAATATATATACAAAACATAATGCCTCGGAACCGATGACACGATTGGTTCCTAGGGCATACACTAACAATAAATAGTTAGTTTTTGAAGTTAAAAGATACTTTTTGCTAATGAATAATTCAAGGTTGAATTATTTGATGATTGTTGCTTCTACAAGTATTTACTGTTGAAAAATATTGTTGAATTATTTGATGATTGTTACTTCTATGAGTATATATTGTTGGAGTTGGAGTCCTCATAAGCGGTTTGGGCTTGTAACATGAGGAGTCATTGTAAGATTTCTTTAAGGGGAGAGCGACATTTTCCCACCCAAGGTTTGGCAAAATAACACTTTCCCACCCATCGTTATGTTCCTTTAGAAAAATCCGTTCTGAATAAGGGTAGGATAGTCAATTTATGTGAGTCTTGCATCAGACTTTGTTGCACTCTCTCTTCAGCTTAGTAAATTCTCTGACCCTCTCTGTTTATTAGACAAAAAGTCGTAAAAAAAAAAAAAAAAACACAACTGAAACGATTCGATCTTAGTAATGGCTAACATTAATCTCCCCCAACGAATCATCAAGATTACGCTCTCTTTCTCCCTATTTTGACTAGTTTCTCTATTTCTCATATCTCTTTCGTTTAAAAAACCGATTCAATTTCGTCAATTGAAGTCTGTATAGGAAGGATTACTTGTTCTTTCAGTTTGATGCTCTAATTTCCTCCGATTCTCTCTCTTATTGATTGGATTGATTGTGTAATATAGGGAGTTTAATTTATTGAGATCTTTGTTGTCGATTGGACGCTGAAATTAGGATTTTGTTGTTGATGATTTTGTGTTGTGTTTTGAACTTGTTTTTTGTTGATCCAAACAAGAAACTCAACTTCTCCTTAATGAACCAGGTGAATACTTGATTACTTCTCCGCTTGTTTTATTTATTTATTTTTGAGTTATGTGCGTTTAGGTTTGCTTGTTTAGGTTTCAGTGGAGTTGATTTTGTGGTTTTTGGATACAGCTCCCAGGATAAGTGCTTCACCGTCGGAGGATAATATGCGGTACTTCAATGTGATGATTTTGGCCCAACACAATCCACAGAATTGCTGAGTGATATATTGCTTTTAATGTCACAGAATTCTTATGGTTGCTTTGGTTATGTAAAGTTGGAATCCTCATTTGGGTTCTAGAGGTTTGTTCATGAAGACTGTCTATCATAGACTTTGAACATATCTTTCATGTCATTCTCTATTAGATTTTACTTACTCCGTATAGTGCTTTTTGGCTAAAGTTGTGTGATGAAAGTGGGTGGTGAATTTCGCTTATTGCTTCTAATCATTTATTTGGCGTGTGATGAAAGCCTCAATCAAGCTGGTTTTTTATGCAATTCTGGATTGTTTCAGGCAACTCCAAAACTCAGTGAAGACAAGGTGAAGCAATGCGTTGACACTAAATTAAATGCAGATTACCCTCTTGAGGCAGTTGCAGAGGTATTGGAGATGGTAACTTTGGCTGAAAATAATACATCAAATTCGAGGTTTCTTGGTGGAAGAGCAAAAGATTGTGAAGAAGGTTTTGAAGATCCAAAAAGCAAAGGAAAAACAAACTTCAAGGAGCTAGAAAGTGGGAGGGTGGAAGCAAAACTTTTTGGATTTTAAGAAATGAATGAGAAACTGGAAAAGTTGCTTTCTTTGTATTGAATTCCCTGTTTTTATTAGGTTTGAATTGACAAAATTTCTTATATATATATGCATTGTAAATTTACAATTTGGATTCTTATTTAAGCAAATTAGTAATGCTAAGTTGCTACTGCCGTGTGGTTGTTATTTTCTTGCTGCCATGTGGGTTGTTGTGGTGGTGTGTGATATCTAGTTGGAGGGACAAATTTGATATCTAGTTGACAGCATAATAGTAATTTTATATTTAAAGAGAGGTATATAATTGACTTTGTCGATATGACATAAAATAATAAAAAAATTATTAAGTCAAATAATAAAGGGTGTTTTTGTCTTTACAGTTAAATAGTAATAGATTTTCTTAACAGAACATAACTGTGGGTAGGAAAGTGTCATTTCATCAAACCTTGGGTGGGAACATGTCGTTCTCCCTTTCTTTAAGGAATAAAACTCTTATAGGGTTTGTCTTAAGAATAGGAATCCTAATAATTTAAGATTCGTTTTAAGAGTAATATTACACAAACATAAAATCTTACAAAAAAATTTATACAAAATGATGTGGCAGAAAATGAATGGAATAGCGAATATGATGAGTTTGACTTTTTGTATTCATTCTTCCATTCATTTTTTACCACATCATTTTGTATAGAAATCTTTGTAAAAAAATCTTATATGTCTAACACTATTATTTTCTTAATAAACCTAGTATATAAATACATTATTCTCTTGTATGAGTGTCACAGCAATTAATAACAAATACATTTATTGTAACAAGAGAGATGAATAAATATTAAAATAATACTAACTCTATTAGACGTAACACCTTTTTGAGTAAATCATATAAATTGTGCGTGTTTGTTTTCTTTAATATTTCGTTATTTGTGTGTGATTGGCGTGCTTTTGATTCCAAATACTCACTAGACTGCTTCATATATAGATTCAATTGTATATTTAATATGTAATATTGGTGAAATTCAAGGGAAATAAATAGTTAGTTTATGAAGTTAAAAGATATTATTTTATAATGAATAATTAAATTTACAAACTCTTTATACAAAACTGATGTGGTACAAATGAATGAATGATTGTACATGCTTCGTTCATTTCATAACTGTTCGATAAATGTAAATGAATAATATGTCAATCAAACAACTATATCAATTTGTATACAAGTTTATATATGTAGTTTTGTTGTAAATTTGATATAATCCAACACTAATTTGATATCAAAATAACCACAATGGAAAAAACAACCATCAAGCAATTTTAGTGATTTAACTATCAATCAACCGTAAACAAGAGAAATTAAGTGCGGAAATTGAATTAACACAAAATATAAGTGGTTCACTCTTTTAAGCTTTAATGGCATATAATTATTTTAATAAAATACTAAGAAAGAGAAATGTTAAGTCATGAGTCATTCCTATGTGAACAATGTGAACACTAAGTGTATGAGAACAAACCATGAACAAGTCTCACATTACATAAGGCAAGACCGTAAAGACTTAATTTATGTCCACAGCAGATAATATCTAATAACTAGAACCTCGAGTTGTTGCATATTACATAATGGATTATAATAATAGCTATCAACTGTTGAATTCTAGTTTGATGGGAAAGACATTTTGTTGATTTATGCGGTAGTTTTTAATAATAATAATAATAATAATAATAAAAACCATGAAAGTCAGGTAGAAAAAGAGGGAACTTTGAAAAAAATACATTCGGAGGTAAAAACCTATACAACTACGTGGGAGAAATATAATATTATATCTCAACGGTTAAAATTTTTTATAGGCATATTTACATAAGATATTTAAAAGCCAAAAATAATTAATATTAAAATATATAGTAATCTTCATCGTCCAAACCATGAAGTTTTGAACATGCAAATTAAAGGTTAACGATTGATCAATAACTTCATAAAATACAAAATAAAAACAACGAACAACTATTAAAATAATACTAATCTAGGATCCACATGAAAAAAACTTGTAGATGTCTATATTTGTGAATAATATTAAATGTCGACGAGAAAGTAATCAGAAATACTTAACATATTAGAGACATAAGAGAAAAGTTAAAGAATAAGAGAAATTTTATATATTTTATATAATGTTTACAAATTGCGATTTTCATCATTTATATAAAATTGCTGTATGTAATTTGTTACTACTAATTAATTTTTTTTAGTAAAACAAGAATCAATTAATTAAATTCAAGATATTTGGATAACTTGCACTATGTTTGGCTTACTATTTTTATCCAGATTCTAGATCCTATTCTCCAAATAACGTTTGACTTATTATTCCAAGAATATTACCCTATTTTTTTAATTACTTTTAGACCCCATAAGGTTATTAATTTCATCAAATACACCCTAAAAAAAAGTTTAAAAATTATCAAAAACACCCCCAGCAACCCATACTGCTTGTTAATAACACCGTCGGTGGTAGTCGAAATCTATACAATGGCCAACCTGCCGACCATAAATGGCCGGAAGTTTACGGATTTGGCCTTTTCCGGCCAGATCCACCATGGATTTGGTAAAGGCCGGTAGGCCAGTGAAGCGCGGCAAATCGGCCAGCCATCGTTGGCCAAGCAGCGGCCATATCTTTGGCCGCCGACGGCCAAAGATGGCATCGTTTGGCCTTTTACGGCCGACGGACGGCAGCGTGATGCTGGCCTTTTCCGGCCGGATACGTGGTGGATCGGCCGGAAAAGGAAGGATAACGACGTTACGACGACGACCTCCGTGTCGTAATCGTGCATTTTCCGACGATTCCGGCGGTGGTGGCCAGAATCTGGCACTGCAGGTGGTGGGGGTATTTTTGTCAAATTACATGTTGGGGGTATTTATGAAATTAGCAAACTTATGGGGTTTTTCATAAATTTTTAAATTTTACCTCGTAATACTTCCCATATTCAATTATCTAATACTATCCCCAAAATTCTAAACCCAAAATAATAAACCAAACGCATACTTGCATATTAATCATTTAATTTATTTATTTTTCAGTTATTTTATTACAATTTAAAAATCATAATCCCTTAATTATATTTATTAAGATAAAAGAGGAAAATGGTGTCCCATACTCCCATCTCTACTCAAATAGCACACGTATTGCGATCCGCGTCACTCCTCCTTAAGAATTCCTGACCGTCGATCCACTCACGAATCCACGGTCAAATCCAGCCTAATAGAAATCAATCTAATGGGTCATCCTTTTCACGGGGATTGCCAGGTCAGCGTGCGCCAATAACTTTCGACCGTCGATTAGCCTCTAATCTACGGTTCGTTTTCACTCGTTCAAATTTCTGAGAAAACGTTAATATTTCAAAGTTCCCTCCTTGGCCACATTCGCCCCTATAAATGCCTCTAATATTCACTCCCTCTTCATCGCTTTTACTTCAAAATATCTCTCTATTTTCTCGAGAAACAAACACTCTTTCAATTTCCAATCCAGGACATGGCTCGCACGAAGCAAACTGCTAGAAAGTCCACCGGAGGCAAGGCGCCACGTAAGCAGCTAGCCACCAAGGCGGCTCGCAAATCAGCTCCGGCGACGGGAGGAGTCAAGAAGCCTCACCGTTTCAGGCCAGGAACTGTAGCCTTGAGAGAGATCAGAAAGTACCAGAAGAGCACGGAGCTTCTTATCCGCAAGCTTCCATTCCAGAGGCTGGTGAGAGAAATCGCTCAGGATTTCAAGACCGATTTAAGGTTCCAAAGCAGCGCCGTCGCGGCTCTTCAAGAAGCTGCTGAGGCTTATCTCGTCGGTCTCTTTGAGGACACCAATCTCTGTGCAATTCATGCCAAGAGAGTCACAATCATGCCTAAAGATATTCAGCTTGCTAGGAGGATTAGAGGCGAGAGAGCTTAGAATAATTGATTTTTTTTGCTTGGGTGAAGTATTATGTGCTAGTTTTAGTATTAGTAATTTTGTTTTGTGTAAAACTAAGTACGGTTTTAGGTTAATGCTTTTCTTGATCTATATCTGCCGTTTATTTGAAATCGTGTAAATTTCTGCTCTGTAATGCTGAATCTTGAATTGGTTCAATTTCAATTGAAATGAAAATGGATTCTGTTAAACTCTGCTTTTACATTCTAATTCAGATCTTCATGCTAAAAATGACCTGTGGATTTTCAATGATTTGTTTTGTTATATAGCTTGAACCCGATTCAGCATTTAATTGGTTGGGCCCGGTCTACTGTTGGACTCAGTTGAGCCCGATCCATGACATTTGCTCAGTTGTTATTGGACTGTGGGCACCATGTGCAAATCACCTAGGTTGAAAATGGCGGGAAACTTGATGGCGCTATAAATGCCACCTAGAAAATTGAAGAAGGAACTATTATTCTGCTAAAATGGAGAGTTACTTGGTTCCGTACAAGCCTCCTCCTGAAAACCCTAAACAGCTCAATGTGAGGTAAAATATTCAATCTGCTGCTTGATTGCTTGCCATATCAGTTCTTTTGTTGAATTAGATGTGTTGTTATAAAGGAATCGATGGAAGAGGAGCGTAATTGAATTGAACGGCAGGGTTGGGCCCAAGTATCGCCACGATCTTTCCTACTTGCTCATGGAGTCGTATTGTGAGGTGTTTGAACTTCTAATAGCTGTTTCGTTTTGTGATTTTGTGAATTCGTTGTTCAGTGATTTTAAGACAATTGTTTCTTTTTTGAAAGATTGGGAAATTTCCACATA
Source organism: Pistacia atlantica (assembly GCA_026229545.1). Classification (NCBI taxonomy): domain Eukaryota; kingdom Viridiplantae; phylum Streptophyta; class Magnoliopsida; order Sapindales; family Anacardiaceae; genus Pistacia; species Pistacia atlantica. Next base: position 4,148,677 of record CM047907.1, read on the forward strand.
TGTATCATTTTAATGGACAGCAGTGTCGAACTTTTGTAAGGATTATCTCAACTCAGTACAGTATTTGATTATTTACTTGTTTGGTTAATGGGCTTTTTTGGTTTGCATTTCTTCAAAGCTTCTCAATTTCTCATCTTCTTGCATACAAGGATCTTCTATCCGTACGCCTGTGTTTAGTAGAGTTTCTGATGTTTTACAGATGAGTAATGTTGGTGTCAGAAATGGTGCAGCTGTCTATTTTCACGGACTACCAAGAAAGTCAGTATTTCAGTTTCTTTCTGTTGTTTTGTTCATGATTCTGGTAAAGATGTCTCTATTTATAAGTAATTAATCATTATAATTTTTTTTCTTTCTTTGTTTTTTGAATCAGACAAGGCATCTCCGCACTGGACTTTGACACGAAGGTGAGTCCAAAAACCTGTGCCTTTTAAATCTTGTTATTTTCCCATTAAATTAGTTTAGGAGAATTGCACTTACTTGAAACCTTTACATTTAAGCTTTCTTCTCTTGTTTGCTATGGTCTCAATTATGCTTTTTGTTTCCTGTTTTTGTTTCTAAGCCTGGTCATTTCTCTTGCTTTTTTTACCTTGAAACTTTTAGCAGATATTTGTTATTGTTCCAGGGAGTTTACTTGGCATCAGTTACGAGATCGGGTTGCCTAACAGTGCATGACTATGAAGCTCTATATTGTCTGACTAATGACACTTTGCCATGTAAGGTTCTCCGTTTAATCTTGATACATGAGAATTATACTGGCTCTGCTCCCTGGATAACTTGCTGATCAATTGAAACTCCATTGAAGATTCTTCTTTTGTTTTACGAGTAAATACTCTATCATGTATGAGGAGAACAAGCTACTTGTCAGGGTTTGGGTCTTGTTTGGTTTTCTAAGAATATGATGCTTCGTATTACCTTTTAACAAAATATTTTACCCTTGGTCTGTCAAAATTATTGTGCATGTGCTTAAAGGTCATGGCTTGTGCTCCTTATGCTTTGGCCAAACTTATGTTTGTTACCCAAATTGAACATAAAAAATGTTTAACATGCAAGTTTTCAACATTTCCCCTGCTCATATAGTATTGGATATTCATTTTTCACATTTTAAATTCCAGATATACATACTTGTCTTTTGTTATATACGGTCTATATAAAGTGTTACCAGGTTTCATTTTATGTCTTTTGCGCTCTAATTTGAGTTATCATCTCATTTGGAGTAGGCCTGAGGGATGATGAAAATAAACACTTACTGCACATTTCTTTGCATCAACAACTCGATGCTGTTCGATGGAATTTGGCTAATCAAGATGAGGTTTGGATTAGTATATGTTAAAAAGTTCTTATATGTCAGATAATGGAACGTATATACCACTTTGAGTTGCAATGATACTATGGACAATTTATCAGTTAAACAAAAAGACCAAACATGTTGGTCTAGAATTTAGCTTATTCTTACCATTGTTTAGCAATGATTGTGGCCAGTTTTACTTAGATAAACGACAAAGTTGTTGAACCTTGAAGGAAGTTTCTCACAAGTAGATGAATATATGTTGGACTTGTACCAGTAGTTAGAATAAAGAGAGAAGAGCATGCAGATAATCTCTAAGAGTCTCCAGATAAAACTATTAAATTACATTTTATCTCATCAATAAATTTTATAATGGACTAATTATTTTGCATTTTTCTAAAGCTTTAAATAGACTTATTTTATCTTGTTGACTTCAGTGAGCATCTTCTTCAGTGTAAATGTGAAACATCAAGGTTTTGCCTTTCACAGTGTTTTCTAACAAATTGTCTTTGTGAGGAGAAATTTCATACGGATTTCTCTGGCTATAACCTTTATTGGTTTATGAAATTTCCCTATTCTTTCTTTCTATTTTCTTTTGGCATAAGTTATATGACTATGTATTAACTGCTTTATTTGTTTGATCATGTCTGCACAACATTTTTTCAATTGTCAAAAGGTTTCTGAATCTATTAAGTTTAATCAAATAAATGATTTAAGCATGGAATTTGCAAAGAGGAAGCTGGCATGCAGTTATTGTAATTTAAATAATGCAAGTTTTGAACACAAGACCACTTGATCAAATTAGTTGTTGGCTGTGATACCATGTTGAGTACTGCTTGACTAAAAAATTTAAACTGATTAGTAATGTTCTATTAATGATATTTAAGCTTAGACAATAAGCATGGTAATTTGCTCATGGTGATTTTGTAGAGAAATCTAGTAATCTAATGTCATTTCGGTCAGGCATTTTATTTTAAAATTTTTGTTGTGGTTCAGTAGTAAGTATATGTGCTCTTTTTTCGTTAGTACCAATAATCCTTCATATATCTTTAGTCATTTCTTAGTTTTTTGAATGCATGTACTCGTTGTACTAGTGATTTGCTGTCTTAGTTTGACGTATTTATTTTCTCTTGGATTTCTACACTAAACGTGTTTTAATATTATTAACTTACATAGGTCGCTTGTGCATCTACTAAAAGTAATGAAGTCCGTATATTTCATATTGGTTACATCACATCTGAACCAATTGAAGTAAGTGTTTCTTTTCACAATTCTAATCTTTTATTTGGTTTGTTGCATATTGACAGCAATAAATATTTAATATCCACTTCAATAAAGTAACTTCTGATTGCGTTATTCCATCGATTGCTATCAACTTCCAGTATTGTAATAGCTTACAACATATGCCTGATCAGTAAAAGAATATTTTAATGCATTTTTTTTCAGTCATTCAAAAGGATTTTGATTTAAAACAAAGAGTTGGCGTTGGCAAAACTTTTTAATGCAAAGAATTGTGGTATACAGACTTTCATTGCTTTATTTAAATAGTTTTTAGCTTGTAGTTTATCCATATTCTGGTACAGCATCCTGATTTACATGTTTATGCTGGTGAATACTTTCTCCTTCTAATGCAGGTCTTAAGAACAAGACGTGATGTCAGTGTTATTGGGTCTTATTTCCAGAAAGGTGTATCTGATATTGCCTTTACAGCAACTGATGAGTCAAGGTTAGTGAATTATTGACCTCTTTCATTTATGTGTCTAAACCTTGATACTGTGGGTGGGACAAGAATAAAACAAGAGAATCATGAACTTTAAATTGTTCAATTTCAGTTATGATTTTTCATTTTAAATCCTTGTTTTATCCTCATGTATCCCTTTTTGTTTTCAGTTGAAAGTGATGCCATATAATTAGATATCCATCTTTCAAGTATTTTTTTCCTTTCATCTTGAGAAATGGGAACCTAATTGTAAATGTAACGTTTGCAATAACTGGGCACCACAATCAGTGACTGAAAATGAGGCGAGGCAATCAGATATACCCGAGAAAAATAAGCATTCAGCATTTTCATTAACTGTTGCTACAACTTTTTAGCTTTCACATTACGAAGCTGATTGTGATTATAAATTCTGATTATAATGTTGATAATCATACTTTTGTTTCAACTTATTCTTTTAGACTTTGCTGGAGGTTTCATATGTGACAATTTGTTTTCTCTTTTTGTTTTGGAGATGCAGTGTGTATGATTAGCTAGCTGCTAATAATTGAATTTCCTTGTTGATGGTCCATTTTGATAGGCTAATTGCTTCTGATACGCATGGGGTACTTAATATATGGGACAGACGAATGAGTGATCTTCCGTGTCTTGAGCTTACAACTAATTCTCGTAGCACTCTTAATAGCATCCAACTACACGCAGATAATCAGGTTAATAATTGACTCAAAACAGTCTTCTATATATTTCAATCTTCACTTATGTGTATCTCTGAAAATATAAGTTTTGTACTGTTTTATGTGATTAACACAGAACTACATTGCATTTTAGGTATTCATCATACTGCATGTGTGCCACCTTTTATACATGCCTGATAGAAGAATTATTTTATGATGGAACTCTGATGGAACTTTCCTGCACAACATACAATCACAACAACACACACAATACAACAACCAAAAGAGTGCACAATCAAAGAAAACAGTAGCTGGTGCTAAGTAATATTTGATTGAAATAAGGAACAATGGATAGTTTCCCAGCAGTTCGAGGAGCTGGGGAACCTCCCAAATAGCCTATGGAAATATCTCAATGCCTTCCCTCATTCCCCTAGCTTCTTTATATACTGATTTAATTCTTATTGTGTAACTAATTGCCAGCTGCGTGTCCACCTCATAACAATAATCTCTCTCTGTTCTAACAAACTCACACCCATTGCACACCTCGTCATTCTCCTAACCAACTCACACACTCTCCTAACAACTCACACGATTGGCAGTCTTGACTGAACTCAGTCTTCCACTACCGACTTCATTTCTTTTTCCATACTCTATCCTGTTTTCCATCTTTGACTTGACCATTCCCCAGCGTGGGCCTGTTGGTTATCTGGCTCTGATACCAAGCTGATGGAACTCTGATGGAACTTTCCTGCACAACATACAATCACAACAACACACACAATACAACAACCAAAAGAGTGCACAACCAAAGAAAACAGTAGCTGGTGCTAAATAATATTTGATTGAAATAAGGAACAATGGATAGTTTCCCAGCAGTTCGAGGAGCTGGGGGACCTCCCAAATAGCCTATGGAAATATGTCAATGCCTTCCCTCATTGCCCTAGCTTCTTTATATACTGATTTAATTCTTATTGTGTAACTAATTGCCAGCTGCGTGTCCACCTCATAACAATAATCTCTCTTTGTTCTAACAAACTCACACCCATTGCACACCTCGTCATTCTCCTAACCAACTCACACACTCTCCTAACAACTCACACCTCATCACTCTAATTTCTATTCCTCTTCCTGCCCTTGGCTTTGTAGACCTTGTGTACAGGTGGTCTAACATTTTACAAGCTGCAGTTGCTCATCAATTGAGCATATCCTTATAGTATGGTATGGGATGGATAGTTTAAACTTGCACTAATGGTGCTTTCCAATTTTTGGCTTGAGAATTGGCCAGGGAAAGAGTGTTAGGGGGATAAAGGAAAAATTTCACAAGGTATTTGAATGTTGTAGACCTATATATATGCTTAACCATGTTCCTGTCAAAGTAGTAATTCTAAAGCTAGCTTGTACTAACTGCACTAAGGATAAGGAGTGGGCTGGTGTGTGTAATTAGAAGTAAAGTGTTCTTTTTCTTATTTCTTAATTTATCATTCATTTCTTTCTAAAAGCTCTTGTTCTAATAAATTCATTTACTTTAGACTGTTTTTGCGGCTGGTAAGCATGGGAGTATATATATGTGGGATCTTCGTGGAGGAAAAGCATCTTCTGCATTTCAGAATCACAATGAAGTAAGTGTTCGGGCTATAATTTTTTAAATATGTCTTCTTACTTGATCTTGTGATGTGGGAACTTGAATGGAGGCTAAAATACCACCAAGTAGTAACCAACGGGGAGACCTTCATGTCATCATCTGTATTGTTTATTGTGCCAAAAAAAAGTGTTCACACTTCACATTACTCTAATTACCTGATATAAATTGTCTTGTGATAGCTTTGCTTCTAGTGAATGTCCATGGCTTCGTTTGGCTCAAGTTTGGGAATACTTACTTTTAGTATTCCCAATAAAGTTAAACAGTAAAATTTCTAAATCTTAACAATATTATTCAACTTTTTTTAAACCCCCTAAATTTGTTAATTTAATTAAATACCCCTAAATATTTTTTTAAAAATTGCAAAAACACCCCAGCAATCCATATTTACCAGATTCTGACCATCACTGCCGGAAGATGGCCGGAATCTGGTATAATGGCGTACTATCGGCTGAATTTGGCCGGTAGTGCGCCGATCTAGCCTTTTCCGGCCAGATCTTTAGCCATAACCAGTCAATGACAGCCAACATATGGTCGTCGTTGAGCATCAATGACGGCCGTATCTTTGGCCGTTGTTGAAAAAGATCTACGACCAGATCTGGCATTTGCCGGCCAGATCCACCTTGGATGTGGCCGGAAGAGGCCATATCGGCGCACGACAGGCAAGATCCAGCCGGTCATGCACCGATATGGCGACTCTAGCCACCTTCCGGCGGTGGTGGCCGGCTGTCCGTATTTGATAGGTGGGTTGGGGGTATTTTTGTTAACTTTTAATGTTTTATTATAGGGGTGTTTTGTAAAAAAACAAACATAGGAGCTATTTTTTTAATTTGTAAATCCTACATCGTAATACCCGTCCCAATTCAACTTTTTTTTAACTTTTCCCAAAAACGTAAAAATGTGAACCAAACGGAGCCCATGTTATCCTTAGATTATTGTATTAGATTTTGATATGCATTCAGTAAATTCTTGTGTAGTTGCTTCAAATAATGTCCATCGTCGTTTGGTATATTCTATTTGATCCTCTATACTAAATCATATCTTCTGTTCATTCTCAGGTAGGTTGTCCACCTCTAACACAATTGGTGTTAGCATCAATGCTAAAGAAAATTGGGTCTTTGAAGGTATGCATAACTGATCTGATGCTGGTTTTGTTGCATTTGGTGAATTTTCTATTAATTAAGGATGGCAGTGGTAGTTTCAGTGATTTGCTGATTTCAGGCTTCATACTGTGCTGATCTCTAGATTTGAGTTGTCCTTATTAAAAGTCCTGATCCATACATTATCTATATAGCTATGGACAGCTTGTCAATTGCTTATTAAATCCTTCTTCGTTCAATTTAAGCTTTTCAGGTTTCATATTATACGAAAAGAATCTACTCTTCTTTTTTAGAATGTTATATTTTGTTACTATTTTGCTTTTGGCCATATTCTAATCTAAAGTCACTTTTTCTGCAGGCACAATCCAATATTGTCCCACAGGAAATACATTCTATTGATTTCGATCCTAGTTGCCCGTACCAATTGGCTTTCCACTTGGAAGATGGTTGGTATGTAAAATTGTTTTTTATTCGACTTAGATGTTCTTATTGAAACATATAATAATTTCTTCACATTCTGGATTTTAGATAACATTATATTAAACTTAATCACATAATAGAAGTATATTTACCTTCTTAAGTCCAAAGTCAACTTTTATGTTATAAGCTTATGACTTTGGACTGTTTATATACACTTTTTCTTTCCCCTTTTCTTTTTGTTGATTATGTTTTTGTGATTGATTGACACTAAAGACTTGAAGTTGTCTCAAAGATTTTCTAATGAGAGCTCTTTTTTTTTTTTTTTTAGGTTTAGCACTTGCAAAGGTTTATGTTTGTGTGTGTTTATGTGTATGTGTTTGTATGCCATGTATGTATGTTTGTATGTGTGATGAATGAGATTATTTTGCTTCTGCCAAACGCTTCATGCTAAATAAATCTACTTGTTTCCAAATTTTTCATGTGATGTAGGTCAGGTGTTCTGGATATTTATAATTTTCAAGTTACCCATGTTCATTGCCCCCCTCCAGCTTGGTTGTGAGTAATGTTTCATACATTCAGAATGACACCGTATTTTAGCTGGAAGCACTGGCAACTTGTTTGATAATTGTGTAATAGACTCCTTTTGGTTTGGAGTTATTAGGGATGAATTCAACAGTTCACCTGATGTATTGCAATCGAGGAAACCATCGTGGCTACCTACAAATTCTGTAAGATTTTTCATTCATTTCTTTTACCATTTCCGCCTGGTTTGATTATTCATCATTAAACTAGTATCATTTTGGATACATGCTTGCTTGGGATTGTTCATACAAGGCTGTCATGCAATGTTGTTAAGACATTAGGGTTTGGACTGTACTTAAAACATTTCTTATTATTTGGATATTTACCAAGGAGAACATCTCTTTTTCCAGTTTGAATGTGAATTATGGAACACTTGGCATTGATTTGTACTTTTGTCAGAAATCCAGTTTAATTATTGCTGCCCTTGCTGTTTTCGGCCACATGATTTATTGTTCAGATATTTTGTATTTCTCAGTATTTGAAACTATTTGGTCAAGAATTGTCATAATTTGATGTCTCTCTTTTGGTTTAAACACAACTCTAAGATTAATACCCGATTGAGTAGGTTTCAGCTGGAGATATTTTTGAGTTTCTCCCTTCTACATTCGTTGATTTTTACTCTGGTGTCTCTTAATGCAGATCTATGTGGTTGGATCATCCTCTGACCATGGCATTCATCTTTTAGATTTCTACCCAGACTCAAGCTCCCCCTGCCACGTGGATTACATGTAAGAGACACCTTGCAATGTCTCTTTTATTATGTGATCATCGGGCTTTCACTGGTGAATTGGATTAATGACCTGATTTAGATTTTTACTGCATGTGAATTTCACAAAAAGGGAGGTTATATAAGAATATTCGAAATATAAATATTTTCATGGGTGAATTAAGAACTAACAGGTGGTACATATTTTGCTTATGTTTTCCACATTCTCCAGCGACTGTGGCCTTCTATTCAGTTACAATTTTGTCCGAACTTTTGAAATAGAAATGGTTTTTAAGCATTTTAGAGCATAGCCACTTCTATGTGTAATCTCTGAATTTTTTTTTTTTTCCAGTGAGGATACAAAGAGCTTATCTGAGAGAAACAAGCACAAAAAGCAAAACAGGTTTATTCCACTATCAGAAGGTGTTACTGCATGTGTCGCTCATCCTCTCAATGGTACCATTGTAGCAGGAACCAAGGTTTGTGGTTTTAGAGCGTCTACTTTGTTATTATTTGTTTTTTTAGTATTGAATATACTTTTTTATTAATTTTTATGTTCCACCTTTCAGATTCTTTAATTAAAAATAAACCCAAATGCATACTTTCTACTCAAACCAAAAATATTTGGGCAAGTGGTTGTGAATGTTAAGTTCCAATAAAATATGGTGATCATTCTCAGTTTGTACAACAAAGACTCAGAACAATGATCTTGGTAGTAGACTAGTAATTGATGCATTTCTGCTTTAATTTATTCTGTGAAATGCGTATGGAAAGGAAGGGTCACGATATTTAAATGCAAGTGAAAAAAAACTTACAAACAAAGATGGAAGGATCATTGTAATGAAAATGGGTAGTTTAAATATGATATAATGAATTGTGTTATCAAAATATCTGTTTTGTTTAACACAATTGACAATTTCTTAGAAACAAAACAATTGGAAAGAAGAAAATTCCTGAACGAACAAGAACGGCTTTACTTAAACAGGAACTTTTTCTTTCACTTGCATAGGTATCTAATGGGGGGCAGGTTGCATAAAAACCTTGCATTCATCCAATGTCATTGATATTTTACCCTAAATGAATGTAGAAACATTTAAGTACAGAAGCCTAAGTTTTGTTGGATTTTGGTTTCAGGTCTCATCTTTGCTGATGGTGTCCCAGCAGCAAAACTGTGAGAGTCATTCCGAGACTGAGCAATGAGGTAGACAAATAGATGCTGGGGATAACTTCTGGAGCCCGAGGAAACTGATAAGGTGATGAGAGTTTGCGCTCATAATGAGCACCATAAATTAAGACAGTAATTGCATAATACCGAGTTCGTCGTTTTAGGTACCCCATGGGAGGCAAAAGGTCCTCATCCTGCTTTCTTGTAAAGTATTATTATTCCGCCTTCAAATGCTACGATATAATGGTAACAACAATAAAAAGTTTTAAGATTATTTAGCCTTAAGACTACTTATTTGCAAACTATACAAGCAAATAAGACATTAAACCGAAAGCAAACATTCTTGCATTCATTTGATAAAAAGGTACATTCCATATTCAATATTCACTTCTATCATTTGCAATTGCAATTAGTGATTTACAAAAAATGCTCAATGCAAAAAGGAGCAATATGGAAGATTGATTAAAGATCTTTGGCTGGAGGATAAAGAGAGACACAGCCTCTTTTGGGGCTTGAGAATTTCCTACAAACTGCTACCTTAACCCCATTTTGTGCAGCCTCCTCCATGTGCAAACTAACCAAGAGCTTAGCACAATTCCTGTTAAATTAGAGCATGTCACGGTTCATTTTAGAACCCAACATTATACGCCATTATTAGCAAGAGCCATATACACTACAAACATAAATATATCAAAGAAAAGAGGATATTACTTTATGTTCTCTTCACAATAGCCAGTGTGATGCTTCAGAGTTTCAGTCCAATAAGGTCTCTTGTTAAGGGTACAACGTGCAGCGTAAACAGCTGAAGCAGCGAGCATGGATGGGCAGTATGAAATTATGGTGTAATAGTGGGTGATACCCAGTTCAGCTAGGAAAAATACCATATTTTCCATCTGCATGACCACACAAATCAAGGCTGAAGACATCAGAAACTGGTTCTGCAAAATGGTGTAATCAAGATAAATATGCTATTTACCTCTTGATTCGGTGATACAGAAGCTTTAAGATACCGCACAAGGAACACATAAGGTGTAGGAACAGTTAAATACCATCCTAATTCCCCCAAAATCTCTTTCTCCATGGCTCGGACCTCTTCTTCAGTGTAAGCATAATCTGATATACATACAAAATCGTTAACCTGCAAAAACAAGCACTATAAATAAAAACTTCCACAAGGAATTTTTGAAACTAGCAGAAGTTCTAATAGACAAAGAGACAAAGCACTCTACCATTGGAGCCCAGATTTCTTCATACTTGCATGAAATGAGCATTGAGCTAATGCCAAGTAGCTGAAGTTTGTCCCTGCTCACTGTCTTCTTAGAAAGGTAACGATCAAATATGTTTACAGTGAGGTACAGGGTTTCAGGTGTTAGTTCAAATCTGTCATGAACTTCTATCAGCCAGCCCACTAGAATAGTTCTCATCCTTTCATTGATAGGCTGCGAGACCATGTAATCTTGCACTCGACTCTCATCCTGAGACAACAAGCTATGCGTTATGAGAGAGAGATGAGTATGACTATAGTAAAGAGATGGGGAAGTACAAAAAGAACATTACTTCTTTGTAGAACATGTAGATATCTTCAACATACTCAACGACTGCCAAGCCATCATTAGCATCTGCTGCATCAATGCTCACTATCAAATCCTTCGACTTGTTGGCAATTCCACCAGCAGCCTAAACCAAACGAGATTTGAAAATCAACAAATTGAAGATCAATATATTCTTTAAGTATCTAGAAAATCAACTCAAAGGATAATTGAACATCCAAATCGACCTTGCTTCGAGCAGTAAGAATTGAACTGAATGCCTTGATTTTATTCCTTGAGGGCATTTCTGTTGAAATTTGTCCACCGCAAGGTTTGACGATTCCCTCATCAGTAGGTCTGTTTGAGAGTGAAGTTTCAAGTAACAGCTTTTCAGGTAACTTCTTTTGCTTGTCTTCTGCTTTATCCTTTTCTTTTTCATCAGAGCTTATCACAATCAGATCATCACATTTTGGTTCTTCGGATAACTTCTTTTCAGCTCGTGCTGCCTTCTTCAGAGCTTGGCCTTTTCTTCTTGCTGGTACCCCATCATCAACCACTAGGAGCTGCAATAACAGCGTTCAAAATTGTAATTGGCATTGTTTTCACTACATAAATTCCATAAATGAAATATTTTTTCAAAAGATATAGTTTAAGATTACTACGTTATTTTGCTCTGCCTCCACTTTCGCATTTGCTAAAAGCTGTGCATGAAAACCCCTGCAACCAAGCAAGACTTAGTAGATAGGTAAACTCTCACACACGGACAAACAAAAAGAGAAAGATATAGACCTTGTAATTGGGCGAGAGATCTTCCCTTCCATATTTTGTAGAATATCAAGATTTCCTATATCACGGAGAACTTGCCGATTCTTTCCTTTCGCTGGATCATTCTTCACCTTACCTCCTCCTAACGGTAAAAGGTAAAAAGATTATATTCAGCAGAGACATTAACACATAGAAAGAGGAAGAAGCCCCAACAAAGATAAGGAAAACAAGAAAGATAAATTTGAGTCCAAAAGAATCATTGAGATCAAGAAACACAAAGAGAGTGAAGGAAAGAACCCATGTTGTAGCAATACAGTATATCAATGCATTTCATCCTCAAATAGAAACCGCTAGCTGGTTCAATCAATTAGATTCACAAGAAAAATCGAACAAGAACGCACTCATATGGATCACTCTCAAATATATAATCAACACAAAACCGTTTTGAAAACTAATGAAAACCCAAAAATGATCACATAAATTGTCAGGTTAACTCTTAACGGATATCAGATAAAGGCCCACTAAAATCATCAAAAGAGACAAACAATAATATGGTCAAGATAAGACCCAGTTGCAATTACATGAAAATTACCCAAAATGAGGAAAAACAAAAAAAGTCTAAATCAATCAACCCATCTGATTTGATCCAGGAAAACCCATAAACAAACATGCATAAAGTCCCAAGGATCATATCAAATAATTGAAATAATAACTGGTTAATGAAGAAAAAACAAATCAAATTAAAAAACCCACATTGAATATATAGAGAAGCAATCAAACAACAATCAAGATAAAGAACAGAATGAAATTATACACATAAGCACAATCTATCAGTAATTAGAAAACGCAGAGAAACTAGTTAGACCTCTGGGTTTCTTAGGAATCACGATTTCTCCTTCGGCTTCCCATTTACTTCACTTGATCAACTCCAATTCCTTTCCTAACACTGTACGCCTTTTCTCTTTCTATTTTGATTTGCTCTGTTTCTCAATATTCTTGTTTGTGTAAAAATGTTATTGCGCTTATGAATGTATGGAGCTGCACTGAAGCGCCTTGCGAGTTAAACCCTTGAGAGGCTAACGGCAAAAAATTTCAATTTCGAATTTCGACCGTTTGATAGTTTTGCTTAGAATCAAACGGCTTATACGGACATTTTCATTATGACTTGGGCTTAGCTAGGCCCATTTAGCTCACTCAATCCATCTTTAACAGTATGATACCAAACCCGCAAACCCCAAACCGAATAATGCGGTTTGGGTCAGGTTTTCAGATACTAAAATGTAAAACTAAATTTAAAAAAAAATTAAATTAAATTAAAACAGATCGGTTTGCATTTTCTCAATCCAAAACACTCAAACCAAACCGTACAACATTTATTAAATAATATAAAATGAATTTACATAAATTTATCATTAATTAACTTATTATGTAATTGTTGAAACTAAAGTTATAATGATATAATCTTAAGATTCTTAATCAAAATTGGACATATTTTTAATCGGAAAAATTAATTATATTGAAAAAAAGTAATTCTTAAATAACACAAGAACAAGAATCTAGTGAAACTCAAACCCTAAAACGCAGATCTACTACACATTAAATTTCTTCTTCACAATTAAGCTCTCTCGCCTCTGATCCTCCTGGCGAGTTGAATATCTTTAGGCATAATAGTGACTCTCTTAGCGTGAATTGCACAGAGATTTGTGTCCTCAAAGAGTCCGACGAGATAAGCCTCGGCTGCCTCTTGAAGAGCCGCGACGGCGCTGCTTTGGAACCTCAAATCGGTTTTAAAATCCTGAGCAATTTCTCTTACTAGTCTCTGAAACGGAAGCTTCCGAATCAAAAGCTCCGTGCTCTTCTGGTACTTTCTGATCTCTCTCAAGGCTACAGTTCCCGGCCTGAAACGGTGCGGCTTCTTCACTCCTCCCGTCGCCGGAGCTGACTTCCGAGCGGCCTTCGTGGCCAGCTGCTTACGTGGCGCCTTGCCTCCGGTGGACTTCCTTGCTGTTTGTTTCGTGCGAGCCATTTCAAAGGATTGATGATTGAAAGAGTGGCTTTGTGTTTGGACTTGTGTTTGGACTTGTGGTTGTTTCTTAAGAAAACAAATGGGAGAAATTGAGTATTTATGGAAGAAATTTTGGACGAGGAGGGAAATTTGAAAATTTATTGTGTTTTTTGAGAGTTTGGAATGAGCAAATCTAGGCCGTAGATTTGAGAATAATCGACGGTGAAGAAAGCTTGCTGTCGGCTGATTTGGCGATCCAAGTGAAAATAACTTGACCAATAGAAGAGTTTTACTGAGGGACGGATCCGTGTGCCGTGTGAAAGGACCAATGCACAGTGAAAATATTTAAAAATACCCGAAACAATTTGATAATATATTAGACAATTTGATAATATATTAGACGGTATTTAGACCCCTAACATTTTGATTACTATCAATAGTTATGATTTGAAAAATATATTCAAAAAAACTCCTGTCCTAGGAATATATTGAAATTAAAGGAATCAATGAGTTAATTACAAACTCATATTCAACTAGGATTTCTAACTAGTTTTAGGATTAGAATTTCGATTCAATTACTATAAATAATCTAAGTTTTATTATCTCAAAGTAATTGAAAGAGCATCAAAACAGTCATTACCACTTTTTTTTACCCTAAATAAACCACGATGACGAAGAAAAAGAAAACCACCGATGTCTGCAACAATAATTGGGGCCATGGCGTGATCTTCCAGAAGAACTCCTTGTTTTGATCTTTGACAATCTGAATCTTAAAGATTATCGCACCTGTTGATGCGTGATTTTTACACCAACGAAATGCACGTGCGAAATGCTGAGTTGGCCTAGAAGACACACGTGAATATAAGAGAATATAAGAGTAAATGCAATGGGGACAACTTTTAAAGTGGTCGGATGTTAAGGTAGCAAATTCTACGTCCACTGATGTTTATATTAATGATAAGGGTCAAGTCGCATTAGCGGACTGACTTATAAATGATAGTACAAGAGAGAGAGAGTGCTATATTATAGAGAGAGAGAGAGAGTGTAGCTAATCAAGAGTAAAAATGAGCGGATCCCTTTATTAGGAGAGGAGCTATCTTTTTATAGTGGGATACATTGAGCTAATAATAACTGAATCTGTGAGTTGGTAGGATTAAGTGTACAAATCATTCTTTATGTCACATTGCCCACCTTCTAGAGTGATTTATGCGATTTGGAGTAGAGATTGGACACGTGGGATCACCACAGCCTTTCCGGTGGTCGCGCGCACCTATCGCTCGATGTACAGTGCCCCTTTCCTCATGTGACTCGACAGTGGGTGTACCCATGCTTTGACTTTTGCACGCTGACTGGACCTTACGTCAGCCCTATATTTTTCAAGCATAACTGAAGTCCCCTAGTTTTTAAGGTTTGATGATCGAACCTTGGAAACTATAAGTCATGCCGCGATTGGATGATTTTTGGAAATTCTGGCGATTCCGACCTGTTTGAAAGTAGGTGGGGGTAGCACTTTTCGCTAACATGACCTCACATGTTCATCGCTTATTAAAGATGGGCGACCTCACTTCGTCAGGCGTTATCTGTTGTACTTTAGGTATGGGAGCATTTAATGAATCATTCTCTGTGCTAACAAACGTGTCCTATGCGTGATAAGTGCCAGCCAGGCGCATTAAACACGTTGTATGCTGACACGGTACCACTTTATCAGAACATTAAATGTGTGACATGCTGAAACGATAACCCTTATCACAGCATTAAATGCAGATTGGGGCGCAATTAATGTTGAGAGAGAGAGAGTGCCGTCGCTTGAGTTTTTCAACGGAAAAGATGAAGATTTGATTTTTCTTTAGTCGTGATGCTCACTCTTCCTCACTGATCTGCGACACGTGGTCATGATTAACGGTGAGAAAATTTGCCGCCCAAACGTCGTTTTGATTCTGAGAAAAACAAGCGTCATTTCATGCGCTATAAAAACTCAGATCTTTCTCAGGCAATGTCACCACACTCGTCTTTTTCATAGAGAGAAAGATATTTTCGCAAGCTTGGAACCTTTGTCTTCCAAACCAGCGTTTTTCCAATAATTGAAGCAGAAGCTATTTTCGTACTCTGAGAGGTAAAAATCTTTCTTTGTTTTTGTTTTCTTATTCTCCATAGTTGGTAAATGGTGTTAGTCTTCCGATAACTCATTGGAGACGTGACGCTTATGTCGGGTTCGAGCCATGAATGACGGCTCGAATCATGCTGTTAGGGTTTTCTCTAGGTTTTAGGGAGTTTGTTTCCTTCCACGTCATCATACGGAACTGCGTACGATGGCTAAATGACCCTCCTGCTTGTCGCTTTTGTAGACCAGCAGAATGGACCCCTCAACGACCAAATTCCGAGGAAGGAACCAGTTCGTCCTTGCAGGATGCTTCGAGTGTCACTCCTAAGGTATACTCGGTACTCACGGGGGAAGAGCTCGAGAGAGTGACAAAGCAGTATGGTGTCGACGTGGAAGTTTTTCGCGATAGGACCCACTCATCGCGATACCCGTCAAGCAGGATGGCCGTGATCTTCGAGGAGATCTTCAAGGGTGGGGGGTTGATCCCCTTCCACCCTTTTGTCAGGTCGTTGCTGGATCGCTTCGGAATTGCGTCGATGCAACTCACTCCGAACGTGTATGTTATTGCTGTTGCCATCTCCATCGCGTGTCGTAAGAACGGGTTGGGCGAGCTAACTGCGGTGGAGCTCGGCTGCTCGTATTACTTTAAAAAGAGCAAGGACAAGGATTCTTATTACTTGTCTAGGCGACCTACTATAGAAGCGAGGATACACAATTACCCTAGCAATGCGGGGGCCTACGAAACGAAGTTTTTCTTCTTTCATTACGACGACCATTGCCACTTTTAGGACCCAAGTAGGTTCTTTTCCCTTGGCGAATTTTTTAAATTTGAATTGCATCCTTTTCCTAACGACCTATTTCTTTCTGGCAATTAACAAGTCGACCGACTTAGGGCTGCTCTTCGATCCGGACAGGATTGTAGCTTTCGGCTTCCTGCCTAAAGCTAGTCACTATGCAAAGAAGCTCGTGACGACGGCGAATCTGCGGAAATACGGTTTCTTCAACGCAAGAGCGTCCTTAGAGCCCCCATTGCGTAAGTCTTGCTAACTGGGTCTTTTCTGGTCATGCAATGAATTATTTTTGCTAACAATGCTCGCATGCAGCGACAATGCCTCTGAAGGAGTCAGAGCGCCGCGACGAAGGCAATTCAATTTTTCGCGGGGAAAGACCGCCAAGGCGGCTGATGCTGCTCCTATCGATCCCCTAGCTGAAGGTGCCACATCGGGCCCCCTAGTGCGACCGGCTGGAACTTCTTAGGATCAACCTTCGGAGGACGTACCAATCCGACCTGCAAAGGCTTCCTAGCCATCGGCTGTTCGCCCGAGGCTAAAGTCAACGGCTCAACGAGCTAAGAAGAAGAGAAGGAAAATTTAGGCCGAAGAGTCAGAGACCGAATCCGAGGGCGATCAACCTGGGAGGTCGCAGACGGGAGGAAGTTGGGTAAGGAACCGACAGCGCACACCCCGCTTGCGCGAAGGAAACTCCAGTCTTTGGACTCGGGAACTGTCGAGTACCTACAGCCGATAGTCTACACTTTGCTGGAGTACGGAATCTCAGAATCATTCCAGCAATTCATAGGTTCCAGTGATGCGGACCTGATGTGCACATCGCTCCAGCACTTGAGCAAGGTAAACGAATTGTCCTCGACGAGGACTTCCCTTAGTTTATCAATAAACTAACTTCCTATTTTTCTTGTTCGCAAGCCCTGCTTTCCATGCAACTGTCTTTAGAGAAGGTTCGGCTAGGAGTTGCAAAGGGGGAGGTCGTACTGAAGGAAGAGAACGCACAGCTTAAGCAAGGCCTGGAAGCCACCGAGGCAGAAAGAAACCTATCCTCTGAGTCGGCAAACCGGTACCTGAGCGAAAGGGACGCGGCTTTTTGCACGGTGGACTTCCAAAAAACCGAGCTCGAGAAGCATGGGGAGGAAATAAAAGAGCTTCAAAGGACCATAGCCAGACTCTCCAAAGATGTCGGAGAGAAGGACCAGGAGCTCAAAGCATCTCTGCGGGCTTGGCGAGCAAAACAAGAGAGATGCCTTCGATGAGCTAAGGCAAGCTCTAGGCCGAGCTCAAGAAGTGTCGGAAAAGTTGCTTCCCTGACTGAAAGATGCAGAATCAGGCAGCGGAGGTCGAGGAGAAGGCTGCCGAATGGGCGATCGAGTCTATCTATGCCTTGTGACCAAAGAATCCGCGCATTGATATGTCCGACCTCCCAAAGGACTGGTAGGAAACTCTCATGTCTATGGTGCAGCAGGATGATGAAGCAGCGGCTGCCTGAAAATCCGATCAGACAAAGAGGGTTCGGGACACGCCTCGGAGAAGACCCTAGCCAACCAGCCTTAGGATGATGAGGTCGGTCCTCCAAGAGTTAGATTAGGGCTAACAGTTGTACCATTTTGCCTGCTGTACTCTTCGCATTAATGAAATACATTTTGCTTTTACAATTTATGTTCGCTTTAGTTTACATTCTGTCTACAATATTGGAACAAGTCTATGCGAACATGATAACACAATTATACGAACAAGATTACATGCGAAGACTGTTACAAGCGAAAAGAATAATACTTTACAAGGAAATAATTTACAAAGATCAAAATTAATTTACAAGGAAAACTGAGTTCGGAATTACTGATAGTAAGATCGAAGATGCTCAGCATTCCAAGCTTGAGGTATTTTGGAACCATTCAGCCTTTTGAGATGATAAGTCCCCGGTTTTATAACCTCGTTGATGCAGTATGGACCTTCCCAGCTCGGTCCTAACACTCCCACACTTGGTTCCCTAGCACTAAGAAGAACTTCCTTTAATACAAGGTCGCCGACCTGGAAGTCTCTTCGCCTGACCTTATAATCAAATAACCTCTTCGCGCGTTGCTAGTAGGCTGCTATCCTTAGCGAATCCTTGTTGCGATGTTCTTCAACAAGGTCTAGACTTGCTCGCATAAGTGCTTCGTTGTCAGCTTCATTGTACAAGTCCCTCCGTAGTGAACCAGTTCCTACTTCCACAGGGATCATGCTTCATAGCCGTATGCTAGCGAAAAAGGGGTTTCTGAGGTAAAGGTTCTTGGAGTTTTTCTGTATGCCCATAGGACTTTTGGGAGGTCGTCAGCTTAATTCCCTTTGGCCTTGCCAAGTTTGGCTTTCAGAGTGTGCTTGATGGTTTTGTTGATAGCTTCAACTTGACCATTCCCTTGCGGTCTTGCAACTGAAGCGAATTTTTTATGGATGCCTAGTTCGTCGCAAAACTGCTTGAACTCCTCATTGTTGAACTGTTTTCCGTTATCCAAGATGAGGGTATGAGGAATTCCGTAGCAACACACAATGTTCTTGAAAACGAAGTTTTTGAGTTTCTTGGTCGTGATCGCAGCTAGCGGTTCGGCTTCTACCCATTTGGTGAAGTAATCTACCATGACCACGACATATTTGACTCCCCCTTTACCGACTGGCATGAGACTGATGAGATCGATTCCCCACATGGAAAATGGCCAAGGGCTAATCATTGTTATCAGTTCGTGGGAACGAGCTCGCGGTATGTTCGCGAACCGCTGACACTTGTCACACCTCTTGACAAAGTTGTAGGTGTCTTCTTGGATTCGGGGCCAATAGTACCCTTGACGAACAACCTTGTTCGCAAGAGATCGTGCAGCGGTGTGATTACCGCAGATCCCTTTTATGTATTTCCCTCATGATGTAATCCGCTTCTTCACAGGTTACACATCGGAAGAGAGAGGCGCTAAACCCTCACCTGTACAGTTGGTCCCCGATGAGGGTGTAACGAGTAGATCTTGTTCGCAGAACCTTTTCCTTGACCTTGTCGTCAGGCAAGATCTCATTCTTAAGATATCAAAAATGGGGGTCATCCAGGAATCTGATTCTGTTACATTCACAGCTGTTCGATCGGGCTGATACTAGTGGCCTCGATTAATCGAACATGAATGCTATCTGTTGCTTCTGAGTCCAACGATGAGGCTATCCTTGCTAGGGCATCCTCCACAGAGTTGCTATCTCTAGGGAATCTGAGTGATCGCGAAGTACTTGAACAGCTCGAGTGTGACCTTAGCTTTCTTCAGATAGCGGATCATATTTTCTTCCTTGGCTTGATACTCTCCTAAAATTTGGTTAATGACCAGCATGGAGTCGCTGTGGATGCTGATAGTGATTGCGCCCATTTCTCTGGCCAACCGCAATCCAGTAAGCACAGCTTTATACTCGGCCTCATTGTTGGTTACCTTAAATCTGAACCGAAGAATGTCGTGAACGCGAGCCCCTTCGGGACTCAAAAGGAGAAAACCTGCACCAGCCCTCTTTCTGTTCAATGATCCATCGACGTAGAGGCTCCAAGTTGATAGATTCTGAGCATTTCCTGGATAGTTTCACTGGGCTGTTACTCCGACTCACTTGGAAGATAGGAGAATTCTGAAATGAAGTCAGTAATAGCCTGCCCTTTGATAGTCGATCTTGGCTTGTACTTCAGATCAAACTGACTCAATTCCATGGCCCATTTAAGTAATTTACTTGATGCCTCTAGCTTTGGAGGACCTGTCTAAGTGGGTAATTAGTCATTACATGGATAGTATGGGCGTGGAAAGTAAGGTTGTAGCTTTCTGGAAGTGATCAGCAGGGCCTAGGCTAATCATTCCATTTCGATACTGCATCTCGGCATCCAACAGACGCTTGCTCGCATAGTATACTGGCCATTGGACCTTTTCCTCTTCTCGAACTAAGGCTGCACTGACCACGAACTGAGAGACGGATAGGTACAGGAGCAGGATCTCTTACGGAAGAGGCTTGGATAGGAGAGGTGGCTTCCCGAGGTGTTCTTTTATACTTTGGAACGCCTGTTCACACTTGGGAGTCCACTCGAACTTCTTATTGGCCTTTTAGAACATTGAAGAATGGCAAACAACGATCTGTTAGCCTCGATATAAAGCGACTCAACGCCATATTCGCCCATTAAGGCTCATGACCTACTTTTTGCTGGTCGGGCTTTCCATATTGAGGAGAGCTTGAATTTTCTTGGGGTTGATTTCTATCCTCCGTTGGTTAACCATGTATCCTAGTAATTTTCTTGAGGATACTCCGAACGAACACTTGAGAGGATTCAGCTTCATTCTGTATAGTCAGAGGATATCAAACATCTCAGCGAGATGCGTTATGTGATCTGAAGCGACATGGGATTTTACCAGCATGTCATCTACATAGACCTCCATTGACTTACCGATCTGGTCGAAGAACATCCAGTTAACCAATAACTGGTAGGTTGCGCCAGCGTTTTTGAGGCGAAAGGGCATAACTCTA
The DNA here is from genome assembly GCA_026229545.1 of Pistacia atlantica. Lineage (NCBI taxonomy): Eukaryota > Viridiplantae > Streptophyta > Magnoliopsida > Sapindales > Anacardiaceae > Pistacia > Pistacia atlantica. The sequence continues at coordinate 4,169,659 of CM047907.1, forward strand.
TAGCAGTACATTCCCCGATCTGTAATAAAAGATGCATGCTCTTTGTCTGTACATCGAATTTGATTATATCCTGAGTACTCGTCCATAAAACTTAGCAACTCGTGCCCCGAGGTAGCATCCACGAGCTGGTTGATTCTAGGCAAGGGGAAGCTATCTTTAGGGCAGGCTTTGTTGAGGTCGTTGAAGTCGACACATGTTCGCCACTTGCCATTGGGATTCTTTACCAAAACCGGGTTGGCAACCCAGGGTCGGATAGAGTGCTTCCCAGATGGACCCGTTTTGGAGGAGGTTATCCACCTCTAGCTTTAAGGAGGCATATCGCTCCGGATCCATCGCCCTTCTTTTTTGGCGAACTGGCTTGGTTTCGCTGTCGATGTTCAGCACATGAAAGATGATATCAAGGTTGATCCCGATCATATCTACGTGCGACCAGGCGAACACATCGATATTTTCCTTGAGGAAACTAATCAACTCGGAGGTGAGCTGGGGGTTGAGATTGCTCCCAATTCTTAGCATTCGGCTTGGCTTACCCTGGTCGACCGATACTTCGGATAAATCCTCAACTGGCCCACTGGAAGGGTTTTTCTGGATTTGAGGATCCATATTATCCTCGGCTAGAATTGGCTGGGGCTCGATCCAACTGATCGCCATAGTCTGACGGGGAATGCCACACGAGATACCCTTCCCTTTGCATGCCATCTGCACTGCTTTTATGTAACAGTCGCGAGATGCGCTAACTTCCCCTATCCCCGTCGGGGTGGGAAACTTCATCTTGAGTTGGTATACCAAAGTGACTGCCTTGAAGTTTCTTAGTAGAGGTTGCCCCAGAATTCCATTAAAAGCAGATGGGCAATCCACTACCAAGAATTCAGTAACCTTGGTCACTTTGTCAAAGTCACCCAGCGTGATTGGAAGTTGGATCGTTTCTTTAGGGATTAAGTGGTCCCTTGTAAAATCATAAAGAGGGATCGAGGTGGGCTTCAGATCGGCCTCATCCAAGTTCATTCTTTCGAAAGCGGTCTGGAACAGGATGTTCACAGCACTTCCATTGTCCACTAGCATCCTGCGGACGTTATGGTGCCCTATGAGGGGCGTGATCACAAAAGCGTCATGTGGGGATGATGCAAATGGGCTGCATCCTTTTCGGAGAAGGTGATTGGCTCCTCCTTGCGAACCTTTTGTGGTCACTACGACGTGCTCATCACATAGATTGGGTCATGATGAGCCGCACGAGTATATCTTTCCTGGGTACCTCGTGTGTTCCCCGCGAGGTGCGACCTCCAAAGATCATGTTGACACTGTAATATCCTTTGTGATCACGACGCTTCTTTCCTTGATCCCCTTGACTTTTCTCTTGTGTGGGAGCGGAGTCGTCAATATACTCTTTGAAAATCCCCTTCTTGATGAGTTCTTCGATTGCCTGCTTGAGAGCTCGCACTCATCCGTGTGATGCTCGTTATCCCGATGGAAGCGACAGTACATCTTATTATTTCTGGATGACGCGAGAGTTTTCATGGACTTGGGCTCTTCGAGTAGGCTGGCTTCTTCTGATTTATCAAGAATAGCCGATACAGATGCATTCAGAGGCGTATATTGGTCTCTGTCGAGATCGTGAGGAGGGACGGGAGCATAGGACTTTTTGGGCTCGTAGCGAGGTTTTTTCCTTTGTGCTGGTCGTCAGCGGCCCCTCTGCAATCAGCTCTTCTACTTTCCCCCTGACCTGATGTACTACTTGAAGCGTCGGTGTCGCGACAGCGGAGCGCCGCCAATGAATTTTCAATCCAGAGGTACTTCTCTGCAAAGTTATAGAATTGGGTGAGGGAAACATCGTCCTCAGCCTGTAATTCTTTCCATAGGTTGGCTTTGCAGAATGAACTCATATGATGAAAGTCGTCGAAGACTTTTCGGGAGTATGAGCCACCTTGTTGAGCTCTCTATGGAAATAGTCGATGAAGGACTGGAGGGATTCATCCCTTTCTTACCTTAGATTGCTGAGGTAGCTCAAAGGCATCGAGAACTTTCGGTTCGCTTGAAAATGCCTTAGGAACGTCGCGCTCATCTGAGGCCATGAACTGATCGATCCCGCTGGGAGCGACCAAAACCACCGTTTGGCATGGGAGGTTAAAGTCACTACCAAACAATGGTATTTTGCTAGATCTGAGACCTGGTAAAGCTCCATCAGGTCGTTAAATTCATATAAATGATCCTGAGGATCAGAATTTCCATCAAACGCCCGCATGTCGGGCATCTTGAATTTTGGTGGGAGTGGAGCGGCTAGCACTTCGGGAGAGAAGGGGGATGTTGACGCGGCCTGCCCTTGCTCATTTTGCTGAGCTCTTAGTCGGCCTAGAGCCCACTGTAGCTCCTCAATTTGTGGCAATGGAGCCACTTGGGGATTGCTTTCACCCATGCGAGTTCGACCCTCGCGATTGCGGTTGAGGAAAGTCCGGAGGTCGGGTTCCTTTTCACCTCGGCCAGCGGTTCCGACCACTCTCGACACACGCTGGCTAGAGCCGTGTGATGGCGATGAATGGTGCGGGGTATTTTCACGACCTTCGCGGTGGTAAGAACCGCCCCGTGAAGTGTGGGACCCTCTCGTACAGTGACGATCAGGATCGTTTTGTTAGCGGTGATAAGAATTGCCCCGCCCAGCACTTTTATGGGGGTGTACTTGCAACGTGGCATGGGACAGCTCGGGCTGCATCTTTTCACCGAGTCTCAACGAGACTGGTATTCTGCTTGGGACGCGGTCGGTGTTCGCCAACCCTTAGGCCCATTCTTCGCCACTTGCTTGCCCTTTCTCCGATGCGCTGCAGCTTGCTGACATGGGCTATTTCCCTTTGCCGCACTTTCGCGTGACCTACAGGCGTTTTTGGCGGTTGCACCACCCCAACTGATTTGGATGGCACGCCTTGGTCCAAACGGTCCAACCTTCGGTTGACCGTCTGGAGAGTATTGTCGAACCTCTCTAGGTAGCTTCTAATGGCAGAGTCAAGTTGTGAACTTGATGGGATATCCCCTACAGCATTTTGAGGAACTGAAGGTATTTTGGAAAAGGTGTCCCCCTGGGCTTGGGGGGTCCCCTCAACACCCTGGTTGGTTTGCTTAGGTTCAGGTTGGCGGGCCATTTGCTGTTGTGGGACCAGTAATTTAGAGATTCTCCTGATGAAAGATGAACACTAAATCAGGCCCTCATTCTAGCGCCAAACTGTTGATGCATGATTTTTACACCAACGAAACGCACGTGTGAAATGCTGAGCTGGCCCAGAAGACACACGTGAATATAAGGGAATATAAGAGTAAATGCAATGGGGACAACTTTTAAAGTGGTTCGGTGCTAAGGTAGCAAGTCCTACGTCCACTGATGTTTATATTAATGATAAGGGTCAGGTTTCGTTAGCGGATTGACTTACAAATGATAGTATAAGAGAGAGAGAGTGCTATATTATAGAGAGAGATTATGTAGCTAATCAAGAGTAAAAATGAGCGGATCCCCTGATTGGGAGAGGAGCTCTCTATTTATAGTGGGATACATTGAGTTAATGATTACTGAATCTGTGAGTTGGTGGGATTAAGTGTACAAATCCTTCTTTATGTCACATTGCCCACCTTCTAGAGTGATTTACGCGATTTGGAGCAAGGATTGGACACGTGGGATCATCACAGCTTCTGGCTGGTCTGGCACACACCTACTGTTCTGACAGAAGCAGGCTGCCCCTTTCCTCACGTGACTCGGCAGTGGGTTTACCCATGCTCTGACTTTTGCACGCTGACTGGACCTTATGCCAGCCCTATATTTTTCAGGCATAACAGCACCTTTGGTGCAGTTTGCAGAGCTCGAGATTATTTTACTTGGAATCCAAGCAAAGGTTTTTATCTTTGCATTCACCACCCCTTGTCCTTCAGATGACTAACAAGACTGCTTATTTCTACAACATAGCAAGTCGAAACAGATACAAAATCAAGCTCCCTAACCTTGATCGCAACTCGGTTATCGGAATTTCAAGTGGGTACTTAATCATTCAAAAACTTATCTCCAATACTATTTGGCTTATAAATCCAGTTACCGGACACCAATTTCACTGCTTCTCTCGCGTGCCGCGTCCTCCCGGGTTTGAAAACCCGAAGAAAACCATCTTTGCTTCAATTGGGTCGGCTCAGAATTCTTATTTTTTTTGTTTTGATTCACTCTAAGATAAACAAGAAATTGTACTGCTGTATATCTGGAGATAACCAGTGGAAAGAATATAATTGTGCGGGGAAGCCTTGGAATATGGAGGATATAATTTTCTTCGATGGGAAAATATTTGCTTTAACTAATGATTCTCAGATTGGGATATTGAACGTGAGATGTTTGGAGTTGAAGCTTTTGAAAGTGAGATTTGCACCACGTTTGTCGTTGAGCTCATCTGTCAGTTTGGTGGTTTCAAATAATCAACTTCTGATTGTTGATCTTTTTAATATTTGTTGGTTGAAAGATATTAAACTTTACAAGATTGATATAGCGAGAATGGAATGGATTAGAGTGGATAATTTGGGAGGTGAAGCATTGTTTCTTGGTGACATGAATTCTTCCAGGACAATCAATCCAAGAAAGTGGGGAGGACGAAGCAACTGCGTGTATCAAATCTCTACACAGTTCCGTGTATATTCTATTTACTCCTTAAATAGTGAGCGCTCGAAAAATATTCTTACTGTTGTGAAACCTACCAGAAAACAATTTTGGTATTTTCTACAAAGCATAGATAATGTCAGGGATGATATATATATATCAGTTAAAGAATAATTAACGATCCAAAAATGTTAAAGTTGATTAAGAGAGGGATACTATTGTCTTTCCTTCATTAATCTTATATACTTGCATGTGAAAATACAAGTTTGAGAAAAAAGAAAATTTAAAAAGTAAAATAAATAAAATAAAATAATGTGAAAACTAAAAATAAAAAATTGAACTTTTTGAAACATAAATTATAAAAGTGAAAAATAAAATAATCTCAAAATAACAAAATTATGAAAAATTTAAAATTAAATACTCTTCAAATTATATTTCTATATAATTTCCGAGAAATAGGAAAAAAAAAAATGAAAAATTGTAAAAGAATCATACAAAAACTTTCAAAAATTTAAATTAAAAAATAAAAAACTCAGGTGCAATGTGGCTGGAATCGTATCAGGCCAATAGCAATTTGTGGGAATCGCATTAAGCCAAGTGTGAGTTGGCCTAAATTGCACCGGATCAACTGCGATATACAAATCGTGCCTGGCTTGTTGGGATTCCTTGTGTCCATTGTCGACGACGATCTGGCTGAGCTTGGGTTGCGCTTGGCAGCATTGGCCTAGTTGCCACTATCCTGAGCGCGATCCTGCCAGAAATCCGATGGCAATAGACCGTGGTGACTATTATTTTTATTTGATTTTTTAATTTAATAAAGTTGTATTTATTTTTAATTTAAACAAAAACTATTATTAGGGGTAGTTATGTCTTTTATGCTAACTTTGTGAAATCTAACCAAAATTCACCGTTAATTGTCTTCTCATTGATAGACAAAAACTTCTACCTTTTTTTTTTCTTTTTTTTAATTTAACTATTCTCATAATGATAATAACCCCAATTATATTTTGTAAATTGAGTTTAGTGAAAATTCAGTCGAAGTTTCTCTTATAAAAAATTGTGAAATTTTGCTTAAATTATAATTTGAGTAATAAATTTTGATTCTGGAGATGTGAATTTCAATAGTATTGACAGTGAATGTGTTACAATATTATAATATAAAATGAATGATACTTACAATTTAATTATTATTATTTATATTTATATATGTTTTTACATTATTCAATATATTAATATCATTAAATTTTGTATTTTTGTCATGTTCATATATGGCAAAAAATACAACTGCCTAACAAAAGTTATTAATTAACTTTCCTAATTATAATTAAAATATTCCTTATTTGGTTAGGAATCATCATCATTATGATTAATTACTTAAAAAACTATTTATAGATAATAATGATAATAGTAAATAATCAGTTTTAGTATTAAAAATTTTGATACTGAATTTTAAATTCCTACTTATAAGTTTTTGTTTAATAAAAGGATAATGTTACACATATAAAATGCCTCCTTATGTGAGAATAATTATAAATTGTATACATAAAATTGATTTTTGGATGTTATAATTATATAATATTAATTATTAATAATTTTAAGGGGTATATAATACTTTTTAATAATTTCAAATTAAGAAGTTTCTTTCTTAAAATTTTAAGGGGTACATTGAAAAGTTATAAATTTTCTATAAAGTGCTAATAATAAATTTCAACCAAGTTGTTTTGCGGTGCAAAAAATTAAATAATTATACATAATTACAGGATGTGATAATCTGAGAGATACATTGAAAATAAATGCAATATAACTTTGCCCTGACACCTTCCTAAACTGGTAACACCTATCAGAGTTTGACAGACGTTGAGTACGGGTCAAAATAAACTGAATAGATGCATTTCATGTGTATATAAGCGTTACGAACCCTAGTTTGAAGAGCGTGTGTGTAAAAGATAGATAGAGATGGAAATGAGAGTGAGAGGCGGCGCTGATCGTTATCATCTTCGACCACAATTTCTGCAAGCATTGCCAACCTTAGGTATTCATTCTCACATTCTTTGTTCAAGTAGAAATATTTAAAATTGCTTTCCTTGTATTAATTGTTTGGGTTAATTTATGATTAACCATTTTAGTGAGTTTATTTATTTATTTTTTATATAGTGATTTTTGTTATTTAATTTATCTATTTTCTTATATGATTCCTAAGGATTTGATTTTTTTATAGATTAATAGATTGAAATTTATTAACTACTTCTTCTGATATTTGCCAGTCACATATGTATTTATATTTTTACTAAATGAATCTAAACTAGTGTAATATATATATATATATATATATACATATATATATTTGGGTTAATTTATGATTAACCATTTTAGTGAGTTTATTTATTTATTTATTTATTTTTATATAGTGATTTTTGTTATTTAATTTATCTATTTTCTTATATGATTCCTAAGGATTTGATTTTTTTATAGATTAATAAATTGAAATTTATTAACTACTTCTTCTGATATTTGCCAGTCACATATGTATTTATATTTTTACTAAATGGATATATATATATTAAAAAAGTTTACCAAATCATATCGTTTGTGACGTTGTTGATTTATAATTTTGTAAGATCTTGTTTTGTTAGATTGGATTTGGTTGATGATGCCTTAATTCGGACAAAAAAATTATTACAGTTGGTGAGGTGTTGAAAAGGTTAAAGAACTAGAATTTTTTTTAATATTTTCCACCCTTTTTCTTTGAATTATTATTACTATGTTATAAAAATTATATTGAAGTAGTCTTAATTTTATTTTCTATTTTAAGTGATTATATCTTTAATTAAAAAAAATATTTAATACATTAAAAAATAACATAAAATTACATTAAGGAATTATACCAACAAATTTTGAAGAAAATTTGTTATATTTTCCACCCTTTTTTTTGTTGACTTTTTATTATTATATTTATAAAATCAATATTGAAATGGTCAATTTTTATTTTTATATATTTATGTGATTATATCCTTATTCAAAAAAATTCTTTAATATATTATAAATAATATCTTAAATTACACATTTTATCATTTTAAACAATCAATTTATATATTTTGACATTAAATTTATGAATTATAACCTTAAATTTTTTAAGAAAAATAGCTTTATTATTCTTATTTTCTGAGTAAAATGCAGGCACAGCACCCAAAATAGAGAAGAAAAGAAAGCTCAAAAGAAGCAGCAGGAAGAAACAAAGGATCACTCCTATTATTCCTGCAAAGTCAAGACCATGGGCTGATCTTCCCAAGGAACTTCTTCATATATTCTCTAAATCTGACAGTCTCAGTGTTGCAGATTTTCTCAGCTTTGGCAAAGTTTGCAGAAGCTGGAGATTATTTTATACAGAAACCAAGGGGCAGTTCATGGCTTCACGACCACCTCTTGTCATTTACATTTCAACTCGTGCCAAGAAATCTTGTCGTTTCTACGAAATAACTACTTCTCCAAACTCATATCAAACTAAGCTCCCTTACTTTGCTCGCAACTTCTGTATTGGTTTCTCAAATGGATACTTAATCATGGAAGATATTCTCACCAATGTTTGGCTCATCAATCCTGTCACCGGCCACCAACTCCATTACCCTCGTTTGTTTGAAGCTCGTAATTTTTTGTATTGCCCTGACCGTGCCGTGTTCGCTTCCATTGGAGATTCTCAAGATAATTATCTTCTTGCGGTTCTCTCTCCAGTGTATAACAAATTGATGTTCTTTGTTTCCAGGGTTAACCAATGGGAACAATTCTCTTATAAAGGGAAAACTTGGTCTATTGGAGACATTGTTGTTTTCGGAGGCAGGATTTATGCTCTAACAAGTGAGTATCAGATTGGTGTTCTCAGCGTCAAAACTCGTGAGGTGATTCTTCTGAATCTGAAAGGCACACCTCAGTTGAGCGGCATTCGTAATGTCAGGTTCGTGGCTTCAAAGAACCAGCTTCTGATTGTTGATTTCCCTCCGGCGGCTTACAATCTTGAAGTGTACACCATAGACTTATTGAAGATGGAATGGGTTAAGGTGAACCGACTGAGAGATGAACGTCAAGCTATTTTTCTTGGGTGACAGAATGTCTTCAAGGTTGAGCAATGCAACGAACTGGGGAGGCGAAAGCAACTGCGTTTATCACCTGCCATTCATGGACAACACTTGTTATATATACAGCTTGAATGGGGAGATTCTGGGAAGTTTTCCTATCATGAGACAAGAAGCTGCTCCCAAGATGAATGGTTGGTTTTTCCCTGGATCAATGTTTCAGCATTGAGAATGTGAGGGATGAATAGTTTGGTGGTATGCAAAAGAGATTAATAGTTTGGTTGGTTTATCGAATTTGGTGGTTTTTTTTTATAATGTTTTCCTAATTTCTGTTTTAGCAATACTTTATCAAAGAAATTAAAGGTTATTGAGATTAGTATGGTTTTTCCGTAGGTATTTATTAAATAGCATCATTAGTTTTAAAATTGGGGAATTATTATAAATAGCCATTTTTTCATGGGAGAATTAAAAAATAGCCTATTTTAAAAATTCTTATAATTTATAGTTATCTTTTTATTCTATTGTCGATTTTACCCTTTATATTAAACCCAACTTCATCTCTTAATCATCTATTCGAGCACAAGTATTTACTCTTAACTATCGACTCTTTACACATATCAACAAATCAATCAATTATCACTTAGTTAACATTAAATTAAAGACACTTATTTCATATGTTGTAAGCTATAAAAGATAGGTTTTTTTCACATATAAGGTAGTTAATTTAGGTATGAGTTATGTGTTAAATATTGTAATTTAGCTTTAAATAACTTTTAATTGTAGTTGGATGTCATGTTTTTTTCTTTTTTCTTTTGGGTATCAATTTAAGGTTTGTGTTTCGCATTTGTACTGCATGTTGTGTAATCATTCATGTAAGTTGCAAGCGATTTGGCACTAGAGGTTGGAGACGACAGTGCCCGAATCCTGATAATTGAGTGCTATTGGGTATTATTGGCTTTTTATTATAGTGCCTAAATCCTAAAATTCGGGCGATGTCAGGCATAGTCAAGGGATTGATAATTGGAGGTTGAAGATGACAATGCCCAAATCCCGATATTTGGGCAATGTCAAGCACAGTCGAACATTTTTAATGTGTTGTGTTTAACTGTTCAAGTTTATACATATAACGGTAATTTTATAAAAAAATTATAGAACGGCTGAAAAAATAAGGGTTATTTAATATAATTTTACGTTAAAGTTTTATTTATTTGTTTTGGTTTAAAAATTATATAAGGGTAATTTTGTAAAAAAAATTAGAAAAGGGCTGAAAAAATAAGGGTTATTTAATATAATTTTACTTTAAAGTTCTATTTATTTATTGTCGGTTTAAAAATAGTCAGCACAGGTTGATTGTAGTTGCCTTATGGGGGTCAATATTGAATTAACATTAGATCTTAGACTCCTTAGTCAAAGGGGATTTGTTTCCTTAAATATGGGTAACATAAATTGATACATACACGGAGCCATAAACCCTTGTTTAGGATCACTTATCTTCTTCCATCTCCAAAATATGCAGTCACCGTCAGGCTTTTCAGGTATGAGCGATTTATGAGTGATTAACTATTCTTGTGACTTTTTATATCATGAATTTTGATTATTTACTTAATGGTTCTTAAGGGTTTTAGATCACAATGCTCATGATACTTGTTTTCTGTAATTGCTTACGCATCAATAGTTTGGATTAATTTTACGAAATGTCAACATTCTTCTTTTTGATGTTTGAATCTTTAAGAAAAAATTCTTTTGGGTACAGTTGTTGATAATGAATGGTGTTGAGGTTATAGCTCTGGGTTTTATTCGTTTCTGTAGGATAGGTTTATTATCTTACAATTTTATTGCATATAAATTAATAATACTTTCAGCTGACTATGTTACAACTTCGCAACTATGACAAAAATTTGCAGGCACATTGATGGAAAGAGAGAATAATAGAAGATCCAATCAGGCAAGAAGGGTCCACTGTAAGAGATCATCAGCATGGGCTGATCTTCCGCAAGAACTTCTTGAGATTATTTCTAGAAGTCTGAATATAGTAGACTATCAAAACCTTGGTCGAGTTTGCAGAAGCTGGAGATTGTTTTATTCAGAATTTAAGCAGAGTTTTCTGACATCTCATTCACCACTTATTGTTTATGCATCAACACGAGCTAAGAAGTATTGTTATTTCTTTGACATAACTACTCGAATGAAATACAAGACTAAGCTGCCTCGATATATTAGCAATTTCAAATTCTGTCTTGGTGTTTCAAGTGGATACTTAATCATGCTCTGTCTCAAGACAAACAATGTTTCAAGGGATTATTTATGGGTTATAAATCCTTTTACGGGACATCAAATCCAATTCCCTTGTGTGCCCTGGCCTCATTGTATTAAGGATTATCATGACTCGTGCATCTCCCGTAGCATCTTTGCTTCCTTTGGGTCACAGGGTCAAGATTTTCTTATTATGATTCTTTCCAAGTATGTCTCAAGCTTGCAGTTCTGTACTTCTAGAGATAACAAGTGGAAAGTATATCATTATGTTAAAAAGGGTTGGCGTATATTGGATATAGTTGTTTTGATGGTAGGATATATGTTCTAGACAGTAATTCTCAGATTGGGATATTCAACCTGAGATCTTGTGATTTGAGGTTTTTGGAACTAAAATTTTCACCTCGTTTCGACAGTTATTTTGATGAGTGGATTAGGTTGGTGGCTTCAAATGATCAGCTGTTTGTAGTTGATTCTCCTAAAGTTTACAGAATAGACTTGTCAAGGATGGAATGGGTAAAGGTGTATAATTTAGGTGATCAAGCTTTGTTTCTTGGCCATGGTGACGTGATGTGTTCCAAGGTAATTAACCCATCAAAGTGGGGAGGACAAAACAACTGCATATATAGTCTCTTATTCCCGTTTAACAAGGAGCCACAGAATACTATTACCAGATATAAGTTATTCCCGTTTAATCACCAGGAGCCACGGGAAACTATTACTGTTGATTTGCCACAGCAAGGGGGTGGGAAAGGTTATGCTTCGACCAAAATATATTCTTAGTATTTTCTACATCAGTCAAGCAGTACTGAGAATGTAAGGGATGAGTAGTGGGGTGGTTTGTAAAGATTTCTAAGCTTAGACAAGGTCAAATGTGAACTCTTTTTTTCTTTGTCGGAGTTATATGTTATTTCTTCCAACTCTTTTACAATTGTTAATATGCTTAGAGATAATAACAATACAATATTGTTGACAATTTGCTAAATCTTGTATATTTCTATTATCAGTTTCTTATCTTTTCTGTGCACCTAGAATTGAAAAATTAATTTTCAAAACTGAAACAGAAGATTTCGGGGCAGTGAATGTATCAGCAATGTTGTTAATTCTTGCTGAGGTCAGTTCCCTTGAAATTCAGTTGAGCTATTATTTGTGAAACTGCCTCTATCTTATACGAGTTGTAGAATAAAATCTTGCTATACTGGGTATTAGTTTTCTTTTTTTCAGTTGTAAACTTGGCGAAGATTATCAGTGTAAGAGTTTTATTTTTAACTTTATTGTGGCTAATTATATTAGCATAACAGCTTGTGTTGAGCACCCAGATCATGGAATTCCTTTTACCAATACCCTAGTCAACAAAATTGTTTCAAGTCTCTCTGCAAATATATTGCTCTGGTTTAGTTTATTTCTGCAAATTTGATACTCAAGTCTCCATAAGCAGTTACATACTAAAAAGAACTTCTTAAATCTTATTGAAGTGAATGAGGTTTCGGTTCTTATACAAGAATGACAGTGCGTAAATCAGGGCAATCCAGCTCACTTGAAATGCAGAGTACTCCAGGTTTTGCTGACTCAGCAAGTTTCTTAACCGTTTTTCAAACACTCAATGACAACTCTGAACAACTATTACAGTACGCTGCGTTTTTACTTTAACATTCTTAGAATTAAAACTCTGCTCATCATCTTGTTTTGAAACTTCATTCTTCACACATCACAATAGGGGTGGGATAAATAATCCGAAAACCGAACTGAGCCGATAATCAAATCGAAAATTAGGTTTTTTTACAAACCGGTTCGGTTTCCGGTTTGCGAAATTCTAAAAACCGGAAAACCGGTTCGGTTTGAAAAAAATTACAAACCGGTTAACTGAAAACCGGTTTTACCCTACATATAAAAGCAAAAATTTTTTTTTTACTCCTCATGCAGTCACGCTACTCGATCAACATTCGTCTTTCTCTGCCTCTATTCTTTCCAAATATGAAAATTTGAAATCTCTACACTTCGTCAATCGTCCGTTCGTCACTTCCAAAGTTCCAGACTCCAGTTCACCGGCAGTTCCAGTCTTCCACACCGTGACTCCATCCACAGCCCACACCGAAAATTGTTTCCTTTTGCTCCAAGTAGGTACCAGTTCATACAGCCACTCAAGCTTTTCAAAGAAACAAATTTAATAAAATGAAAATCCATGCACGTTATTATTTAAAAAATCTAATCATCCGAAAAGCCAAATCAAGATGAGTCCATCGTGTAATGTTATTTGCAGAAGAAAAAAGGTGAAATGTGAGACAATGCAAGTAGTACCAGGGAGATTTCAGAGGCGAGAGAGTCGTGATCGTGAGCATCGATGCAAAAGAGCAATGGTCAACACTAGCCGAGAAGAAAATAAACTAAAATTGGATTCAAGAGTAAAAATGACGGAGTCAGGACTAGCGTCACGTGCTCTGAAACTTGATCTCATCGACCTCTGATCCTGAAACCCTAGCTCCGGCAATGCAAAGTTTACATTCACATTCACATAGGTGTCTAACTCTGAGGTGAGGTGAGCGGAGTGATGAAGACTGGAGATTCGGATTAGCTTATAAAATGTGATTTTAATTGTTAATTAAAGAATCGCTTATGACTTATGATTATATAAACAAACAAGTAGATTTTCGATTGTGATTTGCGAAAGAAAAAAGTAAAGAGCAGAGAAAAAGACAAGATGATTCGGCTTTTAGTACAGGGGGTTTTAAGGATTAAAGGGTAATTTGAAAACCGAACCGAATTTTTGGTTCAGTTTACATTTGGTTTTTAACCAAACCGGACCAGTTTTCGGTTTGGATAAACTGGTTCGGTTAACCGGTTTATCCCACCCCTACATCACAATCACCTCTTGTTATTTACAGTACAACATGACATGATGAGAATTCTTGTTATTTCTTTGACATAACTTCTCGAATGAGATACAAAACTAAGCTGCCTAATGATATTTGGGACTTCAAGTCCTGTCTTGTTGTTTCAAGTGGCTACTTAATCATGTACTTTATGAAGAGAGTTCTATCTTTTTGAGGGTATTTTTTGGCTTATAAATCCTGTCAGGGCATCTCTAACCCACGCCAAAATGGCGTAAAAAACACCAAATTGGCGTGGGTTGCTGCTCCAACCCATGCCAAACACCACGCCATTTTGGCGTGGTGCTACAGTCAGTGGCGGATCCAGCCACTTGTCCCACCCTCAAATTTTTTTTTTTAATATTAATATGTAAATTTATATATTTTGGCCCACCCTAACAAAAATATTAATGGACAAAAATAGTAATGTATAATAAATTTTTATTTTGGCCCACCCTAAAAGAAATTCCTGGATCCGCTACTGGCTACAGTGTTGCTCCAAATTTGGTGCGCCACTGTAGCCCCACGCCAAAATGGCGCAATACTGTAGCACAAATAACAAATATATATATATATATATATTTTTTAATTTTGCTTTTTTTTTGTTTTTTGTTTTAATTTTGTTAAGTTAATTTGAGTATTAAATTTTACACCGAAAATCACACCAAATTTGAGTATTTGTATTTAATTTAATTTGATTATTATTTATAATAATAAATTTATAATAATGATATAATTTAAAAAATGATGAAAAATTAAAACTAGAACTTTATTCAATGCAAATATTAAACTATAATAACTCAAAATAAAAATTAACACTAATTTAAAAACACTAAAATTAAAAGAAAATACAACATAAACTCAAATAACAATTTAGTATTCACGATCCACGTGGTCCCAAAAAAAAAAAATATTTGCAATGAAATAGGAAGGATGTAGAAAAGATGTGGAACGTGCGTTTGGAGTTCTCCAATCGCGATTTGCAATTGTGGCAGGACCGACACGTTTAAAAATGTATTACATGATATAATGACTGCGTGTATTATTATACACAACATGATAATTGAGGATGAACGTAATGTTGATGCTTCGATTGAGAATCAGATGAAAATGCCAACTCCCGAAGTTGAAATTGTCGTAGATGAGAATGTCCGATTTCGAAATTTTCTTGCTCGACATAAACAAATCAAGGATACAGAGGCTCACCATGCTTTTCGAAATGCATTAATTGATCATTTGTGGGTAGAACATACTAATTCAGAAAATTAAATTACTATCAATATGGAATTTTACCTTTGTGTTGTTGTTTTTTTTTTTTTGTATCATTTTATATTAAATGTAATGTTTTTCTATATTAAATGTAATGTTTATTTGATTAAATAAATGCTTAATTTTATTAAATTAGTATAATTTTCAAAATAATTATTATTTAATAAAAATATCATTCCTAATATTTAATTAATGTATACAAAAATAATGAGTGAAATAAATTAATTGTTGATTATTACAATAAAAGAAAAAAAAATATTCTAAGGAATATTTTTTTTAGTATAATATTTGGTATTGTGGGTTAGAAATGGAATAGTGTTTTACATCAAATTGATGCAATGGGTTGCGGATGGCCTTACAAGACATCAGCGCCAATTCTCTTCCACGCCCTTTCCTGGGATCTTCTGATTTTAGGCTTTTGGAATTGAATTTTGCACCTCGTTTTGACTGGTAGCGGTCGAGGTTGGCGGCTTTAGATAATCAGCTTCGATAGTATATAATTATGAAGTTCACAGAAAAGACTTTTCAAGGATGGAATGGGTGAAGGTGACTAACTTGGGTGACCAAGCTTTGTTTATTGATTATGGCAACAATTGTTGCTTCAAGCTAATGAACCCAGCAATGTGGGGAGGACGAAGCAACTGCATATATATCCTTTATACTCCTTAAATGGTGAGTTCCTGCAATCAGTCTCAGTTTCAAGAGAGCTTCTTGATTTGTTTTGCTTGTGTTCTAGTTTACTATGTTGTGATAATTAGCACCATTTGGATTTATGTTAAAAAGGAAATTGTAAGTGCCATCTCCAATGGAAAATTTGTATCTTGTTGAAAGAGTTTGACATAGTAATGATTGTGAAATTCCCTTTTGGCAATTATACAGTCAACGAAATTGATTCAAGCGTCTCTTCAAGTACTGCTCTCATTTAGTTTATTGCTTGTTTCAGGATACTTTACATGGTATGCACATATTGATTCTGGTTGCTTCATTGATATTATTGAGAACAGCTCAACAAGAATTTATTCTTGCATAAAATGTATGTGCATATTTTTAATTCGTCTCCTCCTTCCCAGTGGCGGACCCAGGATTTTTGCCCGGAGGGGCCTCCGTGGCTCCGTAATTGTTTATCAAACAACTAGTGAAAAATTTTAAAAAAATCACCAGCAAAAGAAATAATATAATATTAATAATTTGAAAAAAAATAATAATACAACAGAAGAATACTTTACCACTTCAATAACTCTATAAGAAGCAAAACCTTAAACAAATTATGTTGAAAATAACATTCAATTCATGAGAAAACAAAAAGAAATTTTTACATAGAAAAACCTCTTCAATTAAAGAGAGCAAAAAGACCACGGGAATCTAACGAACCACTTAAATCCAATATAATTAAAAGAGTTTACAACAATCACAATACACAAAAAATGTTCTACACAAATTTCTTATTTCTTTTTTTTTCCCTTTCAATTTTTTTTCAAAGATTATAATATAAATTTTCATGACTTTGATTAGGCCTTACCTAAGCTAAAGTCAACCAAAACTTAAATTAAGTCAATGTTGCATTGACTTTTAATATAAATTAATAAAAAAAGGGAAAATTTTCTTAGTATAAACATAGATAATAACCCAAACTTCTTTAATAATTTTGAACAGCTAAACGGTAACGTTTGAAATGTAGAAAAGTAGTGGGTGAAGGGTGAAGAATAACGTTCAGTAAAATATAGTTAAGGTTTAATTTGGGAAAGTGGAAACATTCTTAAACATAAAACACAAAACAAACTCACAAGATTCATGCATTTTTCCATCAAATTAGAATAAAAAACCTTCCCAAAAAATAAACATGATTCAACCCTAAAATAAACTGAAATGAAATAAGCAATACACATACCTAAAATTGAGAAAACAGAAATAAAGCTAATTGTGACACCTTGATGAGTGAAAGCTTCAACAATTTCAGTCTTCAAAAGTTATAAGAACGAATAACATAGAAAAAGTGAAAAAGAGAACGAAAGAATAAATAATTTTAGTGATAAAATCATAAAAAACAGATACACGTAGAAAAGAGTGGAGAGAGCTTTAAACTTTTAATATAATGTAGACGTTAAATTTATATATTAATAACAAGTTTTTTAGGAGTATATATATATATATTTCTTATTTTTTTAAAATATGAAGATAAGCCTCTATATATATAAAAATAGAATTTTTTTATAAGCCTATTCCCTTGTAAACGAAAGAGCACCTGCCAGAAATTGCTAATCAAGACCCGGCAGTCTCGCTTTGGCCTGCCTTTCCCTTCTGCGATTGCCTCCCTTAATGGGAAATGGGCTATATAAACAATTTTTTAGAAAAATGTGAGGGTAGGCCCTCCAAGGGGCTGGGTCCGCCCCTCTCTTTCCTGAACATGAATATTAAAACACTTTATAATTAATTTGCTCTTCTATAAGCACAACTAGTGAGGATTTTCACTCTCCAGAAAGCAACTACATGCAAAACCGGTTTGACCGAAAACAGAAACAGCACAAGGGTAGTCAGATTATTACTTGCATGGGTGCATTAGGTTGTGGTAGTGGTACTTCCAAAATATAATACTAGAGTTTGATAGGTGGCTATTTAACTCTATTTTTGCAATGGCATCAATTTGAAATTTCAAACCAAAAAAGAGTTCATCACAGTCCCCTAGAAGACCTGAATAGAAAATACAAAATAAAAAAATCAAAATGCAGCATGTAACACCCACATTAAAGTACGTAATTTTACTTATGTCCTAATACCATTAATTTAAAGTTACCTTAGATAAATGTGAAGAAAATTCTTTAAAACTTCATTAGGATAAAATTGTATTTTCACTCCTAATTAGTTGAAAAAATGGGAAGTAAAAGGAAACAAAATAATGTGAAGAAGATAATAAAAATGAGGGTATTTTAGTAATTGACTAAAGAACATAGATGAAATTTCATAGAAAGTGTAAGGGCAAAATGGGAATACAAGCTTATATTATTTGATATAAGGTTTAATTTGAAGAAACCCTAACCAAAATGCAGTCCTTCTTCACGCCATCTTCTCCCCATTTTCTCTTAATTTTCTTCACTAAATTTCAAAGGGAAATCATAGGATTTGACTTGGATTTTTATAGATTTTCAATCCTAAAACATTCTAAGATAAGATTCTAGCAAAATGAGTGCGATTAAACTTTAAAGTTGTAAATTCTTATGGTTTTTATATGATCTAGATCTAAGAGGAAGAGATTTAGAGCAAAAGGGAAGTGATCTCATATATTCAAGGTAAATAAACCTAATTTTGAACTTGATTTGAGCAAGACTTGTGTTGAATGAATTTTTGCAAGTTTGGATATGATGGTATGAAAAAGTTATTGGCTGTTTTTTATGTTTAATGATGTGTAATTTCCAGCCATGAGAAGTAGTGTATAGTTATGTGATGATTTAGTAAAGTTATGGAAGAATTAGTGTTGAAATTTTTGAAGTGTAGAGAATTGTTGAAAATATACAGGTTTGATACTAAATTTAGTGAGTTTTTGGCTCACAATTTGGTTGAATTAAAGAGTTGTGGAAGTGTAGCCAACATGGTAGTTGCATGTGCATATGAAGTGTTTGATGAAAATCCAAAGAGAAATTGCATGCATGAGTTGGTTAAATCCTAATGAAGAAAGAGTTAGAGAAATGCAAGAATTGAAGTTTGATGATAATCAATGGAATTAGTAGTGTCATGAGTTTTTAACATATTACATGTTTTCACACAGGAGAATGATTAGGAAATGTTAGGGAGTAAGTGGAGGTAAATAGGTATGGAAAAGCCTTAAAGCAGGCATGTTACCATGGTTGCCCTGTCAAATCCATGGCCTTTTGAGTGATTTTTGGGCATCTTACCTATCGAACTGGGTTGAGACCTAAACATAAAAGTTGTAACGCTTTCTCTAAGCTTTAAAATGAGACCAAGACCATAGCAATCTGATGTGTATAACTCGAGATATGCCTTCTTGAATATGATGTGTGCAGAATGACTACCTCAAAAGTGTTTCTACTTTGTTAGTTTATTTTTGGTCTAATAATCTATGATTGATTCCAATAACGAAAATGATGCTTAAAGGGTTGTGAAGCATGTTTGAATGAGTGGTCTTTGTGATTATTTAATAATTGTATGAACATATATATTTGATGTGATGAATGACCATGGAGGCTATGTGTAATATGTTATATATTACCTAAGTATGAGCTTGTGTATGTATAAACAAGCCTAAGGATGATATGTTTCTATGAATTTGTTATGCATCCACGAAATAGTCATGATAAAATGATATGTTCATATATGGAAAGTGTATGTTTTTAAAGAATGCAAGTGTAGAATTTCCATAGCTTGGAAATTCATGTTAAAATATGTATAGTATCTCTTTCTATTCTTTTTCTATAGCATGCTATGACATAAGGTTTTTGCGATGGGAGAACCTGTGAGTGACAAAAATGCCCACATACATGCCTCCACAAGCGAGCGGCATCAGCAGAGAGATATAGTATTAGTAAAGTCCGTGAGTAGTGTATGTGGATGAAGACTGTACCCAACAGAGCATACATACATGCACGCCGCCACGAGCGAGCGGCTACAACAGAGAGATACCATACTTGTATACCCACTCACATGGCCCGGGTTCCAAATCTATGCATCAACCTAGTCCGATCGGCAAACCAGAAAGAAGAAAGAAAAGAAAGAGATACAACATAAGAGAAATAGAAACTGAAAAGAAAAGAAAGTTCTTTTCTCAGGAAAGTTTATTATTCTGCATATGTATTCTGCTACTTACATGATTCAGTATTTTTATGTGCTCGACGATGTTCAGTTTTATTCACTCTCTTTGCACGTTAGTAAGTAGCAAATCAGAGTATAAAAAAAGAATGCAGAATATCAAAAAAGAACGTAGAACATGAGTAACGGAGGAAGAACAGTTTTACACATCGAAAAATAAACTAATAAAGTAGAAGCACTTTTGAGGAGTCATTCTGCACACATCATATTCAAGAAGGCATATCTCAGGTTATACATATCGGATTGCTATGGTCTTGGTCTCATTTTAGAGCTTAGAAAAAAGGCTACAACTTTTATGTTTAGTTCTCAACTCAGTTCGATAGGTAAGATGCCCAAAAATCACTCATAAGGCCACGGATTTGACAGGACAACCATGGTAACATGCCTACTTTAAGGCTTTTCCATACCTATTTACCTCCACTTACTCCCCAACCTTTCTTAATCATTCTCCCTTGTAAAAACATGTAATATGTTAAAAACCCATGACACAACTAATTCCATTGATTATCATCAAACGTCAATTCTTGCCTTTGTCTAATCTTTTCTTCATTAAAGTTTAGCCAACTCATGCATGCAATTTCTCTTTGGATTTTCATCAAACACTTTATATGCACATGCAACTACCATGTTGACTACACTTCCACAACTACCTAATTCAACCAAATTGTGAGCCAAAAACTCACTAATTTAGTATCAAACCTGTCCATTTTCAATAATTCTCTATACTTTAAAAATTTCAACACTAATTCTTTCATAACTTCACTAAATCATCACATAACCGTACACTACTTCTCATGGCTGGAAATTACACATCATTAAACATAAAAAACAGCCAATAACTCTCTCATACAATCATATCCAAACATGCAAAAATTCATTCAACACAAGTCTTGCTCAAATCAAGTTCAAAATTAGGTTTACTTACCTTGAATATATGATATCACTTCCCTTTTGCTCTAAATCTCTTCCTCTTGGACCTAGATCATATAAAAACCGTAAGAATTTAAAACTTTAAATTTAATCACACTCCTTTTGCTAGAATCTTACCTTAGGATGCTTTAGGATTGAAAATCTATGAAAATCCAAGCCAAATCCTATGATTTCCCTTTGAAATTTAGTGAAGAAAATTGAGAGAAGATGGCGTGAACAAGGGCTGTATTTTGGTTAGGGTTTCTTCAAATTAAACCTTATATCAAATAATATAAGCATTTATTCCCATTTTGCCCTTGCACTTTCTATGAAATTTCATCTATGTCCTTTAGTTAATTACTAAAATATCCTCATTTTTACTAGCTTCTTCACATTATTTTGCTTCCTTTCACTTTCCACTCTTTCAACTAATTAGGAGTGAAAAAACCATTTTACCTCTAATGAAGTTTTAAGGAATTGTCTTCACATTTGTATAAAGTAACTTCAAAGAAATCCAACTAAGGGTATTAGGGCATAAGTACTTAATGTGGGTGTTACAATTCTCCCCCTTTAAAAGAATTTCGTCCTCGAAATTCAAATAAACAACTCAGGATAGCAATTACGCACATCTTGCTCCACTTCCCATGTAACTTTTCCACTGTATGATTCCTCCATAGAACTTTTACTAAGGGAATACTCTTATTTCGAGTTTTCCTTTTTCCTTTTTGCTTCAAGATCGAATCGGGCGCTCCTTGTAAACAAGATTCTCCTCTAATTTCACTTCTGTTGCTTTCAATATATGGCAGGGATCGCTGACATATCTTTGGAGCATTGATACATGGAAAACATTGTGCACTCTATCCATATTTGGTGGTAGCGCCAATTTGTAAGCTACATTTCCTACTCGTTGTAACACTTCAAAGGGGTCAATGTATCTAAGGGCAAGTTTTCCTTTACCACCAAACCGTATTACCCGCTTGTAGGGGGAAATCTTAATAAACACTCTATCACCCACTTCAAATTCTACATTCTTTCTCTTTAAATCCGCATAGCTCTTTTGTCTGTCTTGACTTGCTTCATTCTGTTCCTGATCAACTTAATATCTTCCATCATTTTCTGAGTTATCTCAGGTCCAAGAGCTGCATTCAAAGCATCTTTCTCTCCCACTTCATCCCAGTATAGGGGGGATCTACATCGTCTACTATATAGAGCTTCATAAGGAGCCATCTTAATTGTAGACCGATAGATGTTATTGTAAGCAAACTCTATCAATGGTAGCATCTCATGCCAGGTCGTTTTATAATCCATACAACACGCTCTCAGGATACCTCAAACACCTGATTGATTCTCTCAGTTTGACCATTTGTCTGTGGGTGGTAAGTTGTACTAAATGTTAACTTGGTACCCAAGTTTCTCTGCAGACTAGTTCAGAAAGCTGAAACAAATTTGGAATATCTATCTGATACTATTGTCTTGGGAACCCTATGCAATCTAACTATCTCTCTGATGTAGATCAGAGCTAACTGATCTGAGGTAGTACTGTCTTTTATTGGAAAAAAATGCGCTGATTTGGTTAATCTGTCTACTATCACCACTTGTCGACTCATTTTCTAACACCACTCGTCGATAACTTGCTTTTCTTTAATCTCTTTCAGTAAAGTAGATTGAATTTCTAACCTGGCAATTCTTCCTCGTACCGTCTATATCTGTTCATTGGAGAAATTCTTCCAATAGTTCTTTCGTGAGCTAAGACAAAAAGACTTTCCTACTCAAAGCATCAGCTAACCACATTGGCTTTTCCAGGCTGATACTTAATTTCACAATCATAATCTTTTACTAGCTCCAATCATCTCTTTTGTCTCATATTCAGCTCGTTTTGGGTGAAGAAATACTTCAAACTTTTATGATCAGTATAAATATTACTCTTTGCCCCATACAAGTAATGTCTCCATATCTTTAATGCAAAGACTACATCTTCTAACTCTAAATCATACGTAGGGTATATTGTCTCATACTCTTTCAACTGTCGGGAAGCATAAGCTATTACCCTATCCAACTGCATTAACACAGCACCAAGTCCCTAAAGTGAGACATCTGTATAAATATCATAGTCTACACTCTCCTGTGGTAACACCAAAATAAGAGTTATGGTGAGTCTTTCTTTTAACTCTTGAAAACTCTCTTCACACGCATCTGACCACATGAAAGGAGTTCTCTGTTTAGTAAGAGTAAGCGGCTTAGCCAACTGGCCAAATCCTGCTACAAACCGCCTGTAATAACCTGTAAGCCCTAAGAAACTTCTAACCTCTTTCACTGTCTTCGGCCTTTACCATTCTAAGATTGCCTTTACCTTGCTAGGATTTACTGACACACCTTCTTTTGAGACAGTGTGGCCTAAAAAGATAACTTGATCCAGCCAAGACTCACATTTAGAAAGTTCGACAAACAACTTATTATCTCTCAATTCGCTGCAACACAAATCTCAAATGTTCTTCATGTTCTTCTCTTGTTTTAGAATAAACTAGGATGTCATCAATAAACGCCACTATAAATCAATCAAGACAATCATGAAACACCTGGTTTATCAAGTCTATAAAGACTGTTGGGGCATTGGTTAACCCAAAAGGCATCACCATAAACTCATAATGCCTATATCTGTCCGAAATGCAATCTTAGCGGTATCTTGCTCTGCAACTCTTGATGATAACCCGACCTCAGATCAATCTTTGAAAACACCGCTGCTCCTTTAAGCTGATCAAATAAATCATCTATGCAAGGTAACAGGTATTTATTCTTCATTGTCATTTTATTCAACTCTCTGTAATCTATGCACAATCGTAGCGACTCATCTTGCTTCTTTACAATAGAATCGGAGCATCCCAGGGAGAATGGTTGGGTCGAATAAAACCCTTGTCTAGGAGTTCTTGGAGCTGCTTTTTCAAATCCAGGAGTTCGGCTGGGGCCATAAGATAAGGGGCTTTAGAAATCAGTGCTGTCCCTGGTACCAACTCAATGCTAAACTCCATTTCTCTTTCTGGAGGTAAACTTGGCAAATCATCCAGAAATACATCTGGATCTCTAATCGAGGGACCTCACTGCTTTGAACCACATGGGCAATATACCCGGAGCACCCTTTTCTTAACATCTTTCTGGCTTTTACACTAATAATTAACATACTAAGTTGATAGCCCTCTCCGAAACCAAACTTATCGCCGTCATCAAGATTAAATCTTGCTTTCTTCTTTCGGTAGTCAATTTCTACTCCATATCTCCCTAGGAAATCCATGCCTAAAATAACATCAAAGTCGGGCATGTCAAACACAATCAAATCTACCGACAGCATTCTTCCATGAATCACTATGGACTCCCTTGGAAGCATCTCCCAAGTTACCACACTGTCACTATCTGACACTTTTATCTTAATGGGTTGATCTACTGTAATAAGTTTCAAACACAAATCTCTCTATAATCCCATGTGTAATAAATGAGTGTGTTTTTCTAACATTGGGGAAACTCAATAGTCCTTGGCCGTTTATTCTTCCTGTCCCTTCTGTTCCTCTTTGACTTAAATCTTTTCTTATTCTTCCCTTCTCTATTGCTGAAGGCATCAAACCTGTCTCTTTGTGGAGCAGAAGGTGGAATATTGGGCATTACTACTAATGGAGTCAATGGAGTTAACTTATTCACAAATACTTCACCTCGTAAAGCTCACTCACCTGCCATCACATCTCGAGCTATTTCTGGATTCAGCCTATGCACAAACTTGTTCATCCTCAATTCTAGTGTGCTCACTATACCTGGTGCAAACCTTGCCAAGGAATTAAATCTAATAGAGTATTCTTTCACTGAACTGATTCCCTTCGTAGGCTAATAAATTCCTATATCTTTTCATGCATTCTGTCAGCTGTCATGTATTCTGCCTCAAAAAGTCGTCTGAAATCTCCCCAAGTCATAGTGGCATATCCGGGCATAAGTCTCCTCCATCAGCTTCCACCATATCCGGGCATCACTCTTAAACAAAAAACTCGCATACCGGATCTTCTCCCAATCTGTCATGGGAAAAAGTGTTGTCGTACGCTACACGGATCTAATTCATTCTTCTGCCACTATTGGGGCAGGCGTACCTCTAAATTCTGACAACTGATGTTGACTAGGTAACCCATAAATGGGCTCAAGATGACTCTTTACTATCAAAGGTATCGACCTTTCTCTCTCCCCTCTAGTGGTCAGTACAACAACTGAGGTCTCAACTCTATCCGATATAGGTCTCCCCTGGCTCTCTGCCAATACCTGCTGAATAATGGTACGAATCCTCGCCTCATCAAGGACAGTGGGAGTACATCCGGACGGGTTGGATGGCTCACCCGTACTCGATGCATTCTTCTTACTAGATCGAGTCGTCCGTCTCATCTTAAAACACATACCACCAATACTATTAATCAGCTGATAAACATATATATTTGATGTAATGAATGACCATGGAGGCTATGTGTAATATGTTTTATATTACCTAAGTATGAGCTTGTGTATGTATAAATAAGCCTAAGGATGATATATTTCTATGAATTTGTTATGCATCCGCGAAATGGTCATGATGAAATTATATTTTCATATATGGAAAATCTATGTTTTTAAAGAATGTAAGTGTAGAATTTTCATAGCTTGGAAATTCATGTTAAAATGTGTACAGTATCTTTTTGTATTCTCTTTCTATAGCATGCTATGATATAATGTTTTTGCGATGGGGAACCCGTGAATGATAGAGATGCTCACATACATGCCGCCACGAGCGAGCGGCATCAGCAGAGAGATATAGTATTTGTACAGTCAGTGAGTAGTGTATGTGGATGAGGACTGTACCCAACAAAGCATACCTACATGCACGTCGCCACGAGCGAGCAGCCACAACAGATAGATACCGTACTTGTACAATCCATGAGTAGTGCATGTAGATGAAGATTGTACCCACTCACATGGCCAAGGTTCCAAATCCATGTATCAACCTAGTCCGATCGACAAACCAGAAAGAAAAAAGAAAAAAAGAAAAACAGAGAAGAAAAGAAAGAGATACAGCATAAGAGAAACAGAAACAGAAAAGAAAAGAAAGTTTTTTTCTCAAGAAAGTTTATTATTCTGCAAATGTATTATGCTACTTACATGATTCAGTATTTTTATGTGCTCAACGATGTACAGTTTTATTTATTGTCTTTGAACGTTGGTAAGTAGCAAATCAAAGTATCAAAAAAGAATGCAGAATATCAGAAAGGAACGCAGAATACCATAAAGGAATGAAGAATATTAACAAAGAATAAAGTGAGAAAAGAAAAATCAGAATATGAGTAACGGAGGAAGAACAGTAGTGCAATTTGATTTACTTACTGAGCAATTAGTGTTCAATCCGTTATTTTACTGTTTTGCATGTACTAGATGATTTACGACCGAGTGGGACGTCAAGAAACAGAGGAGTTTGGCGGCATTGTTCAAGATTATCTTATGCTTACTAAAGTATATCAGTATTTTGTATATATATTTATATGAATTAAAAATTAGAATTTTCAGATTTTACATAAAAGTTATTTAGTAGATTTTATCTTATATTTCTCAAAGAATTACTAGTTATACAGTATATCACTTAAGTGATTGCATATAAACTAGCAGTCCTACCATCAGTATTTCATAATTTCAGCCAAACAGTGAGATTCCCAACAAAGTCGTTATAGCTTGTGTCCATGAAAGATCCAATAGTAAAACATCAACTATAACATATTGAAGTGCAAATTGCAGAACAAATATAAGCCAAATATGGTGCATAACATGCAGTCAAAATTCATAGACTGAAATGACTAGCTAGTTAATTAAAACAAATTCAAATTAACCAATTTCGTTCATGAAAAATGGTCCTGTTACAAGCAGCTTTGAATGCAGAAATTTTTTACTGTCAAAGGAAGAATAATCCGATTCAAAAACGTGATTTTTTATTTTTATTTTTTTGTAGCTTTTGAGATTTAATTTAATATGATATTTGTCCACTTCAATCCCATATAACTTTAGTTCTTTACAAAGGGCATTCAACCGTGATATGATTAGATCTTTTCATCTTTTTTCAAATGCGCTTTCCATTAATACACTAATAGACTTACTAAGGATATAACTATTACAAGTTCATATTAATTCTAGCCTAAAATTTTAATACAATACTATTCAATCTGCAATCTAACTACTCCATCCACAAAGGTATCAGAGAAGCAAATTATGATACTTTTAATATGGCCATAACTTCATGCTTGAATGATTGTTCAACTTCAAGATCAAAACGAATCGGAGTTCAATTTTGTCCCCCAACAAATACGAGAAAAAGAAATTGGACGATAAATAAAAAACACAACAAGAAAAAAAAAAGAGAGAGAGAGAGAGAAGGGTCTTACTTACCTAAGCAGGCGGCGGCGACGAAGAATGAGGAGCTTTTTTAAACGAAGAGAGGACAGATGCAGAATTGCAGATGGAGAGCGAGAGATGTTAGGAAGGGTCGAAGTCGAACGTCGAAGGTGGATTAGGTTTAGGGCTTCAGGCTTGTGCATTTTGTTTTTGGGCAATTTTTTTTTTTAATTTCCACGGGTACCCGCAGTATACCCGGCCCACCTGCAAAAATATGGGCAGACCGGGTTCGGTAAATAAAAAAGGGTCCAAAATGATGGATCCATACTCTTTATTATTATTTTGACGGATACGGATACCGCGGGTATAGACCCGTTTTACCAGACCTGACTCAGAAGGGATTTGTTTCCTTTAGTAACATAAATCGATACATAAACGAAACCCTTGTTTAGGATCACTGTCTTCTTCTATCTCTAAAATATGCGGTCACCGTCAAGAACATCAGGTATAAGCGATCAATGAGTGATTAACTATTCTTGTGACTTTTTATATCATGAGTTTAGACTATTTACTTAATGGTTCTTAAGGGTTTTAGATAACAATGCTTATGATACTTGTTTTCTGTAATTGCTTATGCATCGATGGTTACACAAGTTAGTTTTCAGAGGTACCAAAAATCTAGGGCTAATGTCTCTTTTGTTTTTGATTAAATGGGTCTTAATTTGATCATTTTTTTTTATTAATTTCACGAAATTTCAACGTGTTTCTTTTTTGTGGTTGATTCTGCAAGAACAATTTTGGGAATAAATGAATAATATTTTCAGCTGATTATGTTATAACTCTGCAACTATGAAAAATATTGCAGGCACATTGGTGGAAATAGAGAATAATAGAATATCCAATCAGGCAAGAAGGCTCCACTTTAAGAGATCATCATCATGGGCTGATCTTCCGCAAGAACTTCTTGAGATTATTTCTAGAAGTCTGAATATAGTAGACTATCAAAACCTTGGTCGAGTTTGCAGAAGCTGGAGATTGTTTTATTCAGAATTTAAGCAGAGTTTTTTGACATCTCATTCACCACTTATTGTTTATTCATCAGCACGAGCTAAGAAGTATTGCCATTTCTTTGACATAGCTACTCGAATGAAATACAAGACTAAGCTGCCTCGATATCTTTGCAACTTCAAGTTCTGTCTTGGTGTTTCAAGTGGGTACTTAATCATGCTCTCTCTCAAGAAAAAAGATGTTTCAAGGGCTTTATGGGTTATAAATCCTTTTACAGGACATCAAATCCAATTCCCTTGCATGCCTCGGCCTCCTCATATTAATGATTGTAGTGACGCTGGCATCTTCCGTAGCATCTTTGCTTCCTTTGGATCTCAAGGTCAAGAATTTCTTATTATGATTCTTTATAAGCATGGCTCAAGCTTGCAGTTCTGTACTTCTAGAGATAACAAGTGGAAAGAATTCCATTATATTAACAAGGGTTGGCGTCTATTGGATATAGTTGTTTTTGATGGTAGGATATATGCTCTAGACAGTAACTTTCAGATTGGGATATTCAACCTGAGATCTTGTGATCTAAGGTTTTTGGAACTGAAATTTGCACCTCGTTTGTGCAGTTATTATGATAAGTGGATTAGGTTGGTGACTTCAAATGATCAGCTATTTGTAGTTGATCCTTCTGTACTTTACAGAATTGACTTGTCAAGGATGGAATGGGTGAAGGTGTATAATTTAAGTGATCAAGCTTTGTTTCATGGCTATGATGACATGATGTGTTCCAAGGTAATTAACCCATCAAAGTGGGGAGGACAAACCAATTACACATATGGTCTCTTTTTCGATTCCAAAAGATGTAGTTTATACTCATTTAATCGTGAGGAGCCACAAAATGCTATTGCTATTGATGTGTTACGGAATGGGGATTATAGTTGGTATGCTTCTCCCAAAATGTATTCTTGGTATTTTCTACACCAATCAAACGGTATTGATAATGTCAGGGATGATTAGTGGGGTGGTATGTGGAAGATTTTTAACTCAGACAAGGTTAAGTGTGTGAACTTCTTTTTGAGTTATATGTTGTTTCTTCTTACTTTTATATGAATGATTGCTGACTCTTGTATATTTCCATTATCAGGTTTTTGTTGTTTCTCTGAATCTAGAAATCACAATATAATTTAGAGTATAGCTCTACTATTTTGCTTTGTAATCGATCCTGAAACCTTGTTAAAATATTTAATAGGGAATCCAAAGAGGGAGACATTTACAATACTGGAAAAGAAGATTTCAGGGCAGTACACTGATCAGCAATTTTCTTAATTCTTGCTGAGGTCAGTTTCCTGGAAATTCCGTTTTGGGCAATTAGATGTGTCAAAGTCAAACTCCTCTATCTTATAAATGCGTTGTAGGGTAAAATCTTGCTATGTCGTGCATTAATTTTCCTTGGTTGTAAACTTGGGAAACAGTCTCAGTGTCCAGAGACTTTGTTAATTATGTTATTTTTCTATTTGTTTTACTTCGTTGTGACTAATCATATTAGCATAATAGCTAGCCAGATCATGAAATTCTTTTTCATTTGTTAGTCTTCAGGTCTGTGTGCAACACTGCAACTTACATGCACAAAAGATAATCTAAAACTAATTACTTCACTCAGAATCAGTACCTCTGAGGCCGTTCTTTCCGGAAGGTTTATGATGCATAAGATGAAGCTTATCATAACCTCATGTGGTACCTCTGTGGTCAACTATTTTGATATATGACATCAGATAGATAAAAGAAGTAAAAACCATTCTGTGCCTTGTGTTCAGATTGACACAAAGTTAATAAAGGCTAATACTAATAACTAAATTAGGATTAAGATCTATTAGTCATACCTGATGGACAATGTAAGGTAGATATCCTTTATGTGCAAAGATAATTTTTAGTCATACGTGTGCTCGTTATATGAGCAGAGCAATAATTATAATTGGTTGGTTATACATACAGTACAGAATGAAATTCGCCCGGTTATAGGCAATGAGCAAAGAATAATTCTAGCCTTACTCTTCCCTTTTCACAAAAAATGTTAGCCTTACTCTCCTTTTTTCACTTTCTTTTCTTACTCCCTTATATGGCAACTGAGGTGACAGATGCCGCCTCATTTGTCACGTCACCCAATTGCCATTTAGGATCCCTAAAAATTTTAGAAATAAAATTTCTGCTTCTCTATATTTGCAATTCCTAATTTTTTGAAAAATAAAAGTTTATCCCAATTTAAAAAAAAAAAAAATCTGCTTCTTGAATTTGCAATTCTCTAATTTTTAAATCTAAAATCATTTGAAGAACCCTAAAATTCGAAATCTCTCCTTCTCCAAAATCATTTGAACACTATAATTGAAATTGGGTTTGGAAAATGATTTTGGGGGAAGCAGAGATTTCGCGTTTTAGGGTTCTTCACCACTACTAATGTACCCAACTGTAAAATCATATCATTTCCCAAGTCAGTCTTCTTCCTAGGGCTGTGCAAATCTGGATATCCGATCCGAATAGGACATTTTTTAATCCGATCCGAATTTTCTTTTGGATCAAGCTATTTGTTGATCCGAATCCGATCCGAATTATGTGGATATCCGGTTATCCGGATATCCGATTATTCGGATCGGATAATCGGATATCCAAATTTTATCCGAATTTTAAGATTTCCTTATTAAAATTTAAAACCAAATAATTCAATCCTTCATTTCATTGGGCGTTCAATGAACTACAAACATAAGCAGTTAGAATGTGTCACATTTCATAAGAACAACATCAAAGTGAACAATAATAATAATCTAAGATGTAAACAGTTTCAATGAACTATAAAGTATAAACTACTACAAAGTACAAACATAAGCACTATTGCACTAAGCAGCACTGCAATCAGAAATGCTCCTGTGGCATATAGCCATTTACATCAAAAAGACAGCAAGAGAAAAACAAGGGGACTTTTCAAGTAAATGCTAGATTGACCATCAAGTCTTGTCCCTTGCCAAATGCCAGTTGCCACCCCACGTAGAAACTAGAAAGACCAAGGTGAAGGTGCTCCAATTCATCACTGCACAAAAGGAAAAATATTATGTCAAACAATGAAAAATAACAACAATAATTATTGCAAAGAGAAATCTTAGATGATACACCACCCTCCTCTGCCCGCATCAACACAACAATTCAATTTCAGTAATTCACGACATTTTTCTCTTCAATACAACACTCTAAGCTACACATTTCCCTTGACTATATTTCAGTAGTGTAATAATTCACTGTAGTACAGTTTGAAAATAAGGTATGAATTAGTCTTCCAAGTTTGTTGAAATTCCCATTTAACAAAAGAATTAAACAAATATCAAATATGGGTTACGAATGGAACTAAAATTCTTGGAAATGCATGAACATAATCCTTCAACATTGCAGCCAGTATCCAA
Source organism: Pistacia atlantica (assembly GCA_026229545.1). NCBI lineage: Eukaryota > Viridiplantae > Streptophyta > Magnoliopsida > Sapindales > Anacardiaceae > Pistacia > Pistacia atlantica. Next base: position 4,201,271 of record CM047907.1, read on the forward strand.
GTCTGCCAACAACCATCTACTAATTATAAATTCAATTCCGGGGAGATCAATCGACCTCCTCAGTATACCATTCAATACATACTCCTCTCACATCATCAAACTTCTAATCCCATATACTTTCAAGGTTTTCAAACATAATCCTCTGACGTTTGCACACCGTCCAAGTCTCGCCAACAACCATATGGTACTTTCCAAAATTCGATTCCGCATAACTGAAACCTCCCCACCATAACATTTAACATACAATTCTCTTACATAGTGGAAATCAGAATTTCATAAATTTAAAGGTTTGTTAAACATAATCCTTCTACATTTGCAGCCATCTGAGATTTTCCAAATGTCGATGGTTCCCAAACTTTAAACATTAAGGACATTTCAAATTGACCTAACCATTGATCTCCTTTAACAAAACTACTGATTTCTTCAACTTAGCAAAATCAAATTGTAAAAAGTTAAATTCATTTTCGAAAGATTCAACAATTTGAAGTTGAATAAATAATTAAATATGGTTTGAAAATACTGAGTTCATGCCTATTCAGGGCAAATTATCTTCACCTCAAATACTCATAAATTAAAACACTTCTATTTTTCCAATCAAACAAACTAGCCCCACCAATTGGCTGGATTTTCCCACTTCAACAATCAACACATTACATAATACAACATCAAATAACCATCAACAACATTAACATAACAACATTTTTTATTCAACATATATAATTGAATTGTATGTGAGAAAAAGAATCATATTATTGGTAAAACTAATTAAACAATAAAAAATCAATATTGTACCTTTTGGGAGGCTGCACCAATACAAAATGACATAGAAATGGTCTTAGTTAACAATCATCTAGATGAACACGAGAATTTTCCATTGCCAAAGATGAAATCCCTACAAAAAGTTGGACAAAAACACAATATGAGTAATGATACCAAATATATTCAACACGAAAGATATAAGTTATAACTAAATATTAATTATTTGAAAATAAAGCAAAATTTTGACCTGACTCAATTTCCAATATTTCATCCAAGCTCTCCTCATTGACAAACGGTGTACGCGTAGCTCGAATCCAATCTTGTGCACAAATAAGAGCTTCCACTGTCTTAGGAGTAAGAGAACTACGAAATGAATCTAATATACGACCCCCTAATACTAAAAGCTGACTCCGATGCAACAGTAGAAATAGGCATAGCCAAAACATCTCGTGCTATCAAAGAGAGAATTTGATATCTTGGTGAATTCATCTTCTACCAAGTCAAGATATCAAAGTTCTCGTTTCTTCACATGCTTCATTTAAATATTTTTCCAACTCAGATTTAGGCTCCAAAGCATGTTGTCCAACCTTTTCATCTTTAAACATAGCCTTCATGGTGACTTGAGGAGCAACATTTGCATCAGCCAAATCAATGTTTTTTACAAGTTTAGTTTGTTGACTTGATTGCACACTAGGAGAAGCCTTAGCCAAACTATATTCCTTAAATAGAGCAAATAGAGTGTCATGCACTTTTGTGTTGAGTTTATTGGCTTTTTCAGCATCATACGACTTATCAATAGCCCAATATACATATTTTAACTTTTTGCTGGGATCCAATACTCCTGCAATGAATAGCATTATGTTGATATTATCAACATTTCCCCAATATTTGTCATGTTTTCCTCTCATTTTTGCTGCCATCAAACGTAAGCTCGGATCATCACTTGTACACCATATCAAAATCTTCAAGCCAATGCCATATATCTCCTCCATGTATACATTAGCGGTAACATAAAGGGAACCTAACACATGTAGAGTTGCATCATAAAAAACTTTCAAAAAAGGTAATAAGTATCGAGCATATTCCCAATCAATATGTGTAGGCAACCCCTTTGATCTTTCCCCGCTAGTAAGCTCTTCTCTATACTTATTATCTTGGATTTCCAACAAGTCAAATGCTTTCCTAAATTTTAAAGCAACATCCAACATCAAGTAAGTGGAGTTCCACCTCGTTTCTACATCAAGAACTAAAAGACTTTTTGTTTCAATTTTTTCTTGCTCCACACACTCCTTAAACCTATGTAATCTCGCTGGAGAAGACCTCACATATCTCACCGCAGCGAATTCTAAATATTGAGTCATCCATATCTTTTAACCCCTCTTTGATAGTTAGACTCAATAAATGTGCACAACATCTCATGTGAAGAAAAGAACCATTCAACACACTTCCATTCCAACGTTCTAACCGTTTTTTAAGATAAGCTATCCCAACATCGTTAGAACTTGCATTGTCAACCGTCACGGTGAACACCTTAGAAATACCCCAATCAATCAAACATCTTTCAATTGACTTTCCAATAATTAAACCTTTATGGCTAGTAATCGGACAAAAGTTCAAAATTCTTTTGTTCATTTTCCACTCATCATCAATAAAGTGAGCCGTAAGACACATGTAATTAAGATTTTGACAAGATGTCCATGTATCAGTGGTTAGACAAACACTATGAGAGTATTTACTAAAATAGTTTTTCAACTTTTGTCTCTCATTAACATAAATGCTCAAACAATCCCTAGCCACAGTAGTACGAGAGGGAACTTGAAACCTCGGTTGTGTTACACTCATCATGTATTGAAACCCCTTATGCTCCACATGCCTAAACGGTAACTCATCAATAATTATCATTTTAGCTGCAGCTTGTCTACTCATATCTTGATCGAATTTCCAAGTTACAAGTGAATGGGGTGTGGAGGTGGAACTAGGTGCAACACCACTCGCAAAGTCACCTGAGAGTCGTTGAAAAACTAAAGTTTTTTGTCTCTTGTCCGCTAAATTAAAAGGGTATTTATTACACCGGTTTAAGTGATTACGTAGCACAGTAGTACCACTTTTACTTGCACAACCAAGACTAGTCCCACAATAATTACATGAAGCCGTCATTTTCTCCTTATTCTCACTATCATTTTTAGAGAAATGGTTCCACACATCAGAAGCATTTTTCCTAGTACTACTAGTAGTAGAACTTACACGTTTGGATGCTCGTGGTGGTGGTGGTGGTAGTGGTAGTGTTCCTGGTGGAGACACGACATTTTCAGGAGTAGGACTTACATTGTCACTTGTCACCGGTGTCGATGTATGAACGGCATTTGAAGTCCCACAAGTAGTACTATTATTTTCACTGGTAGATGACATCTACATTATCAATACAAAAGAATATATCAATTAAGACATTTGAATCACGTAGAGACAGCAAATTAGACAAGACTTAATAAGTTTCACATAGTATAATGCAAATTAACCACAGCAACCGTTAGAAACACAAATCAATAATTCAATCATAAAACCAAACGAAATCATCTAAATGACACAATCGATGACGTTGTCCAATGTCCATATCTTTGAATTGGAGATACAGTCAATTGGTTTATGGGAACAAAGTTTTAACCAATAATAGAGTAGAAAGCCAATAATTAATATATTTTTATACTTTCTAACAACTCTGCCTATTCCACACTTGCTAAATTTGCTACTACTCCATCTTCTTTCAATTGGTGCAGACATAGCTCAATATTTTATTTGATAAATGATATAATAATCTCACTTTACTTAGGTAATATGATAATTAACTTGTGATAAAAAAAATTATAGTATTAACAAAGATTTTAGTGTTACTGGCAAAAATTGTTAACCATCTCATGAATCTCCAATTTTGTCAAGGCAAGGTGAAATTGAGACTTTGATTTACTAAAAGATTACCTTAAAAGACTAAAATGGCATCAAACATTCAAACCTCAAAAAAGCAAAACTGATTTTAGCAGAAAGTTTGATGGGTATCAAGTATCAAATGGGTGTAGTTGTGATCTTTCCTTACCTCCTCCAAAAGTTTGAAACACAAAGGTACAAATGTAGGCCCAAAACTTAATACAACCAACGCCAAATTAACCACAGCAGCCGTTAGAAACACAAATCAATAATTCAAAACCAAACGAAATCTCACCAGGCTATTACGGTGTGGCAGGAGTCGCCCTAGGCTGTGACAACAATTGATTTGGGGCTTCAATCGGTTGTGTCTCTGTCTGTGCGTATTCGAGCAAGAGAGACAAAGTGAGATTGAGATGAGATCTGGTGATTCACTGATTCTGGTCTGAGAGAGTGAAAGGCTTAAGGCTGTGCGTGTTTCGTTTGAGCTTTGAGAGCAGAGAGATTGAGATGAGCACATGATCGGTCGCAGAGTGAAACTGACTCTGAGACGAGAGGTAACGACGTGACGACGTGAGAGATCGAGAGGTCGCAATAACGACGATCGTGAGAGACGAGAGGCGTGACGCACGCGTGAGAGATCGAGAGGCGTCGACTAACAGACGAGACGACTGAGAGACCGAGCGGCGACGAGATGCGAGAGACGAGCGGCGATGACGACGTGGCGTGAGGCGAGAGGCGTACAGCGCGAGCGTGAGGCGAGTGGCGATGGCATGAGGCGAGTGTCGACGAGAGGCGATAGTGGCAGTGTCGCTGTGCGTATGTAGGCAGAGGCGTGCGATGTGTACATGCGTGGCGAGTGCGAGACAGCGTGAGTGCGTGTTCGTGTTCGAGTCGAGAGAGATCTTGGGTGTTTCTTGTTTAGGGTGTTCGTCGAGACACGAGAGAGTCAGAGTAGTGAAAGACTGAGAGTATTGTATTTTTCGGTGGAGACTTGGAGAGTTGGAGTATAGACACTTAGAACAGACTGTTAGACTTAGAGTGTTAGTGTGAATAGTGTCTTAGTGACTTAGTGTTAGTGTGTTAGTGTGTTAGCACTGTTAGGGACTTAGGGTGAATTTAATTTTGAAAACTCAAAACGACGTAGTTTAGCAAAATCCGGATCAGATACGGATATCTGATTTTTTTATAATCCCGATCCGGTATCCGATCCGAATATTCGGATTTTGCTAAATTCTGATCCGTATCCGATCCGAATTTTTGGATATCCGAATTTTCCGGAGCGGAGCGGATTAGGATCGGATATCGGAAATCGGACTTTTTTGCACAGCCCTACTTCTTCCAACTTTCACTGAACTACCAAAGGAGTATCATCTCTGAGCTGGTGCTAACCTGAGTGAAAGAGATGGGAAGCTTTGTGATGTGAGGCTACCAAAAGGAGCAGATAGAGGAGCTGCTTTATGGATTCCCATCTCTCGACAACACTGTTAATTCCCTCACTTTCTTCCCCACCGAGGCATTTTCATCTCCGACTCCAACTGCATTTAGCAACAATCAGCATTCTGCTTCTTTGATTCTCGCTCTTCCTTTCACGTTTTCCTCTTTACTTTCAGCATTCTAGAACTTAAAATTATTTATCAATTACTCAATCAGAAACCATAGGGGTACCTGACAGGAAGAGAAACAAAATAAATTTGTTTTCCCAACATCAATTCTGATTATTTTACCAGCAAATAGAACATAATTCAGAGGTTGTCTTCTTCCCAATTCCGCTCAGTTTCAATTACAATGCAAAGTATGATAACGAACACGGCAATTATTGTGACTGAAATTGAAATTGGGTTTGGAAAAATTCTGGGTTCAAATGATTTTGGGGAAGGAGAGATTTCGAATTTAGGGTTCTTCAAATGATTTTGGGGAAGAAGAGATGTCGATTTTTAGGGTTCATCAAATGATTTTGGGTTAAAAAATTTGGGAATTGCAAATTCAAGAAGCAGAAATTTTATTTTTTAAAAAATTGGGATAAACTTTTATTTTTAAAAAAATTGGGAATTGCAAATTTAGGGAAGCAGAAATTTTATTTTTAAAATTTTTGGGATCCTATGTGGCAGTTAAATGATGTGGCATATTGCCATGTCACATTAGTCACCTATGCCATGTCATTTAACTACCACGTAAAAATAAAATTTTTGAATAATGAACTGTTTACTTGTAGCTGAACAAAATAATGAATTGTTGCTAAGAAACCACCAGACTCGCCCCACTAGTTCCCAATCGTTCGTCGAAGTGAACACAACGATAGCAATAATGATCGTGGGTGTGGACGGGGTCTAGGTCGAGGTTATGGGCGAAACAATTATCGACCTAGAGGTGGTCATAACAAGAAATTTCAATCGCACCACCCGAAGTGGAGCAAGACTAAATAAAAAAAATGAAAGAAACCACTCACAGAACAAGGATAATGATAACAAGTGCTATATATGTGGAGGAAAGGGCCACTGGTCACGTACTTGTCATATGCCCAAGCACTTGGTGGAATTGTATTAAGCATCGCTTAAGAACAAAAAGATAGAAACAAATCTCACTAATGCCCCTAAGTTAAATCATATTAATAATTCAGATGCGATTGGCCTTAATGTCTTAGATTTCTTTGGAGATGCCGATAGGGAATATTAGAGTAGTTATGAAAATGCCCGTGATTTCTAGGATTTATGTAACTTTTGTTATGTTTTGAAACTACGTATTTTTTATGAATATTTTTGTCTTGTTTATACCTCTTTAAGTTATGTAAACATCTTCACTAATGTTTAAAAAAAAAAATCTTTAAAGGATGAACTTAAAAAATGAAACATCGATTTCCAGTAATGATGGAGACATTTGTATAGTAGACAGTGCAACGATGCACACCATCCTTCAGGATAGAAAATATTATTCAAATTTGACTTTTACTGAAGCTAAAGTAAATACCATATCAGGGTCTGTAAACATAACTGAGGGTTTTGGAAGAGCAACACTTTTGTTACCAAGCGGAACTAAATTAAGTATTCATGATGCTTTATATTCTAGCAAATCTAGAAGAAATTTGTTTAATTTCAAAGATATATGACTCAATAGATACCACATTGAAACTTCAAGTGAAAATGATGGAGAGTTTCTATGCATCATTGCTAATATTTCATGCTAGAAGCATGTACTGGAGAAACTCTCTGCTTTCTCATCAGGGTTATATTACACATTCTTGAAGAATGTTGAAGTCTATGCAGTTATGAACGAAAAGTTCACTGATTCATAACTTTTTAAGATTTGGCACGACCGTCTTGGTCAACCAAGATCCACTATGATGCGTAGAATCATAGTAAACTCACGTAGGCACCCATTAAAGAACTTGAAGATTCTATCACTTTATAAGAGTGCTTGCATGGCTTGCTCACAAGGCAAATTGGCACTTAAGCCATCTATCACAAAAGTTGGTCTAGAACCCCCATCATTTTTACAAAGAATTCATGGGGACATATGTGGACCTATTCATCCACCAAATGGACATTTCTGCTACTTTATGGTACTGATTGATGTGTCTGCACGATGGAACATGTTTGTCTACTATCAACACGTAATGTTGCCTTTGCTAGATTGCTAACACAAATCATCAAATTACAGACACACTTTCTAGATTACCCAATTAAAGCAATATGTTTAGACAATGCTAGTGAATTTATCTCAAAGGCATTTGATGACTATTGTACAACTATGGGAATTGATGTTAAGCATCCAGTACCACATGTACATACCTAGAATGGTATGGCAGAGTCATTTATAAAGCGTATTCAATTAATTGCATGAATTTTGCTACTACATACGCAATTACCGATTTATGTCTAGGCTCATGATGTTTTACATGCTACGGTGTTAATTCGCCTAAGACCCACTGCATATCATCAATACTCTCCAATATAGCTTGTATTTGGACACCAACCTAATATATCTCATTTAAGAACTTTTGGTTGTGTTGTGCAAGTTCCAATTGCACCCCCTCAACGCACCAAAGTGGGACCCCAACATCGTTTAGGAATATATGTTGGCTATGACTCACCATCCATCATCAGATATCTTGAGCCCTTGACAGGTAATCTATTTACCACACGTTTTGCAGATTTCCATTTTGATGAAACAATATTTCCTCCTTTAGAGGGAAAGGTAAAGCCCCCTAAAATTTATTGGAAAGTAAATTATATGTCTTATTTAGATCCTTGCACATTTCAATCTGAAATTGAAGTGCAAAGAATAACACATTTGCAAAATACTGCCAACCAAATGGCTGATGCATTTACAGATACATCAAAAATATAACAAGATCATACATTCTTATTGTCAATACACCAGCAAGGATTGATGTTACCAATGAACAATCCATACAGGCAGCGATCGATTCATCTGTTACACGCCAGAAATGTGGCAGGCCGGTTGGAGCCAAGGATACTGTTCCTAGGAAACGAAAGGCACAAAATCAAATAGATGCCAATATTGACAATACTGGAACAATTGACAATTCCACACCTTTTAAACCAACTCTAGAAGAGTTAACAATCTCTAAACAGACACAAACCCCTAAAGAGGAACAAATCCTTAAAGGAATGCAAGAACATAGAAATGAATAAATTTCTATAAACTATGCTCATAGTAAACAAATGTGGAATCGTGAAACAACTATTGTCGATAACATATTTTCATACAGAGTAACTACTAAAATTATGAATGATGAGTTTGAGCCACATTCTATTGATGAATGTCGAATGAGACATGATTGGCCAAATAAGAAGAGGCAATTCAAGTAGAATTAACCTCCCTAGCAAAACGTAATATATTTGGACCTGTAGTCCAATGCCTGAAAACTTGAAACCTGTAAGATACAAGTGGGTATTCACAAGGAAACAAAATGAGAAAAATGAGATTGCTAGGTATAAGGCCAGACTAGTGGCTCAAGGTTTCCTGGAGAGACCTAGAATTGACTTTGATGAGACATATTCACCAGTGATAGATGCTATCATATTTCAATACTTGATTAGTTTATCAGGCTTAGAAGGACTCGATATGCGTCTCATGGATGTTGTTACAGTGTATTTGTATGGTACTGGATTCTGATATCTATATGAAAATCCCTGAAGGATTCAAGGTGCCAGAAGCAAATAAAAGAAATAAGGTATTAAATAAAATTGCAAAGATCATTATATGGGTTGAGACAATCAAGATGAATGTGGTATAATCATCTTAGTGAGTATCTGATGAAGGAAGGATACATCAATGATCCTGTATATCTATCTTTATGAAAAGGTCAAAATCAAGATTTGCAATTGTGGTAGTATATGTCGATGACATGAACTTAATAGAGACTCCTGAAGAGGTTACAAAAGTTGCTTAGTACTTAAAAAAGGAGAATTAGAAATTAAGGATCTAGGGAAAATAAAGTATTGTCTCGGCCTATAGATCGGGCATGTTCAGATGGAATTTTTCTCTATCAATCAAATTATACTGCAAAGATCCTTAAGCGATTTAATATGGATAAATCTCACCCCTTCGATACCCCAATGGCAGTTTGGTCTCTTAATCCTAAAAAATGATCAATTTCATCCTAAAGAAGATGATGAAAAGATACTTAGTCCTGAAGTAATGTATCTCAATGCAATAGGCACATTATTATGTTTGGCACAATGTATGAGACCGGACATAGCATTTGCAGTGAATCTATTGGCAAGATTTAGCTTGCACCAACTCACCAACATCGGAATAGGATCAAACATGTCTTTCGTTACCTCAGTGGAACAAAAGACTTAGGATTATTTTACCCAAGGAAATCTATTAATGATCCTAAATTATTGGCTATACAGATGCTCGGTACCTTTATGATCCTCACAAAGTACGCTTACAGATGGGATATGTTCTCACTTACAATGGTACTGCAATATCATGGCGTTCTATAAAATAAACATTAGTTGCCACTTCCTCCAACCACTCCGAAATTCTTGCGCTTCATGAAACCAGCCGAGAATGCGTATGGCTATGATCTGACATCTATCATATTGAAAGTACATGCAAATTGCCACATACCTCAGATGCTCCCACAATTATAAATGAAGACAATGCAACATGTATTTCTTAAGTCAGGGGAGGATATATCAAAGGAGACAGAACCAAGCATATTTCAAGTGAAGTTCTTTTGCACTCACGAACTCCAGTAAAATTGGAGATTGATGTCAAACAAATAAGTTCTAGAGATAATCTTGCAGATTAATTCACTAAGGCCTTACTGACATCAACAATTGAAAAGTTAGCGTATAACATCGGTTAGCAGTGGCTCAATAAATCACTAAATTGATTCTACCATTATGAGGGGGAGCATTGATCAAGAGAAGCATCGATTAGTGAGAGTTTTTAGAAAAAAGTTTATTGTACTGGATATATGTGCACTGTACTCTTTTATCCTAGATCAGGTTTTGTCCCACCGAGTTTTCCTAATAAGGTTTTTAATGAGGTAGTATAAAGTACGTCCAATTTCATGTTACAGTAGAGTTGTATTTCTTTACTTAAGTTTTTTTTTCCCATTGGGGTTTTCTTCAATAAGGTTAAATACAATTATCTATAAGCAGTGGATGTCCAAGGGGAGTGTTGTAATTGACCATCCACCGCCTTAACTTTGAGGCGATGAATGGGGGGAGGGGACGTTGTCTATAAATGGCCCCTTCCCCTTCATTTTTACTACAATATTCAAGTGAAAAGATAAGAAGTTTTACAGCACCCTTTAGACTTTACTTTCTTAACATTTTGTCTTCCTTAATTTATTATACTTATACCACTAAGATTATAACATTATAAATTTAATAAAATAATTATATTAATTAATGTTCATGAAATTAAGTTAGTGGATATGCGGGTCACCCAAACCCACTCCATACCACTTATAAACCTAATGAGTTTACTAAAACTTAACCCAATTCTTAATGGGGCAGGGTGAACCCAACCTAAATGTTACCTACCCTAGCGAGTTTTGTTGCCATCCCTAAAAAATTCCCCTATCATTAAGTGCTAAGATAAACGACAAGAGGATAATTAGCAAAAACTAATCATTTAACTTATATAATGTTAGACTATAAAATCTAGCGGTTCACTGATGATATATGATTTTTTGTTATTTACCTTAGAGGATTTATATTATTTAATTAAGCCTTATGGTTAACTTTAACTCTAATTTAATTTTAAAAAAAAATAATGACTCTTTAAAAAAGAATATAAATTTCATAGGTTTGGTATAAATAACCTTTCATCCAATATAATTTTTTAGTAATATTTTAGTCTTTGTTTGCAACATTTTGTTCAGGGATGTAAGAAAAACCCAACTTAGGCCAAGTCAGGCTCAAGGTGACCTAGCCCGGGCATATATAACACCCCGGCTAGGGTATATCTCGAGCGGGACTTGGGTATACCCTAGAAGTTTTGAAAAATTATAGATAACCTCGGCATAAGATTACAAAAAGCCTCTAACATATTACATAAAATGCCCTAAAAGGCTTTATAAAGCTGTGTAATTTAATCCAACTCCCCTTTACAATGTAAAATTACTAATAACTCTCTAATAAATTACTCCAAGCCTCACCTATAAAGTAAAATTTTAAATACCCCCTAATCGTGTCAACTAAACGCAAGCTTGAAACCCGGGTAGGCTAAAAACTCAGGCCTTTTCCCGTGTCAAGGCACAAGATTTTTACATTCCAAATTTTAGTCCATGAGATTTGCTAATTACACTTATAGGGGCTAAAAGGAAAATGTTACTCATACTCATAGGGACTCAAACATTATTATGAAATTTTAGTGGACTAAATAATACTTAAGCTAAAGCTCAGGGATGAAATTTTATCCCCACATAAAAAGAACTAAGAATAAAGATAGATTGACAAAGAATCTCACAACCCTGACATGACAGTTGAGTTGGCAGCTCCACCACACCCAAGGCACAAAATGATTTTGACTAGACCCAAGAAACAATTGTTCATATAAGGAATGGTCTTTCCTCATGGAAGGAATTACGTTCCTCTCTAAGGAACAATCATTCCTTCTTTATGGAATGGTCGTTCCTCCCATTCTCATTCCTTGAAGGAACAGTCATATATGAAAAAACGATCGTTCCTTGTGAAGGAATGGTCATTCCTTCATAAGGAATGGTTGTTTCTTATGAATGAACAATATAGAATGGTCATTCCGTATGAAGGAACGATCATTTGTTATCAATGAATGATCGTTCGTCCCTAAGGAACAACTGTTCATGTTTAGTCAAAGTAATCAGTTGACGTGTTGTTAGAGTCATGAAAGTGACTCTATTTTGGTGATAAAAAATACCCCATGTGTGATTAAATTGAAGTATATTGATATAATTAAAGAATTTATGTTTATTCACGAAAATCGCTTCCTAATATTTTTCTTATGAATTTAACGTGTTTGGAATGATTTTGGAAAGTATATGAGTTGATATTAGGTTGTGGTTTATGGATTAAAGGTGATTTTGTCTCATTTATGCTGTTTAGGGGGTAAAATGTCATGTTTTAAGGGGCTGATTTTGTCACTTTTCAATTATGCAGGGACTAAACTGATATTTTACACATTGTTCTATAAAAGAAAAGTGCAGATCGCGTGAACAGCGGGGCTGTTCATCTACTTTTTTCCGGTGACCCTTCACCTTCTCCGATCAAGCTCTGGCGACGAGTCATCTCCTTTTCCGGCGACAATTCGGCTCCCCCTTGCTCCGGTCACCATCATCCCTCCATCACCACCGTGAACCATCTTCCCACTGCGGCGTTTCATCTTCCCACCGCGACTCTTCGTCTTCCCGGCCAGTTTTGGCTATTTTCCGATGACGTTCCAGCTCCCCAAGGGTAGATCTTCATTCCCCACGGCCGGATCTACACTTCCTTTCAACGCACATGGCTAGCCGCAGAATCGCGATTTAGCCACCGCGACTCTTTATCTTCCAGGTCAGATCCTACTCATTTCCGACGACTTCTCACCTCCCTAGGACCTGATCTGAACTCCCCATCACCAGAGCTTTCCATCGGTACCTTCGGATCCCATTTCTGCCACCGTTTTCCGGAGACCCGCCGAAAAATTAACGTTTTCCGGTGAACGCGGCTGTTCGTATTCGGGCTGTCCGTTGGTCGTTTTCGCCCCTTTTTCGCATCATATCGCTATCGGTTACCTCCTCTCCGCCATGGTCAGCTCTGTTTCCACCGTTTCGGCCTCCGTCATCACCACCATGAGCGGCTAAGCTCCCGGTTGTCTGTTACAGCATAGGCGAGATCGGGATTGACTCCATGACTCTCCTCATCAGCTCTCGACTAGTTGGATGAGCCCGATTATAGGACATTTGGTAGTATTGTGCTTCGGATTATATTTGTTTTCGGTTCATGATTGATTTCGATACTTTAATATGATTTGAGCATAACTTGTGATGAATATTGTTGTCCATTATGATTTAATGTTTTCATAGAACTTGCTGAATGATAAACGTTGGTTTGGAATAATTAAATGATGAATATTGCTTTTCATTACTTCGCATCGATTGTAATTGAGTTGTGTTCGGATTTAACTTAATTTCTACTATTGTTGCGTTTATTGTGAAGTTGGTTGATTGGATATTACGTGTTGACAAATTGTATTTGTTAATCGCGTACCAACTAGTGGTATTACCTTGTAGCGTTTATCGACGTTCAATGATAGTCTTTAACCAATCGAACTTGAGTGATCGGGTGAGACAGGATATATTATACCTAGAGTGTCGGGAAACCATTTCATTGATTTACCTTGCCTTGGAGGTTTAGGGGATCGTAGAGGGTGGAGGAGAATTGTGTGAGTCGGTCTCGTGTCGAACCAAAACCGTAACGGCAACATTTTTATTATAAAGTCTTTATTTGTTTTAATTTCACTATTTCATTATTTGCATTTAGTCTATTTAGTTTCATTAATCCATTGCTAATTTCATTTCCGCTACTTTAAATACATTAGGTTGTTAGTCTTGCTCCCTGTGGATTCGATCCTGCTTACCGCTACTATGGTATTTAGGTTTAATTTTGTGACTGTGACGACCGGTCTAACAAAATTTTGGTGCCGTTGCCGGGGAGCAACGTGCTTTTGACTTTGTGTGTTTGGGTAGTTATTAGTTTTTATTCTAGGTTTATTTTAGTCTTTGCCGTTTTATTTGTGTTATTTTCTTTGTAGTGATTACTTTGTTTGGGTGAATTGTTTAATTTTTGTGTTCCATTTAGTTTGTCTCTTTGCATTGTTAGTTAATTATTTTCTTTTTAGGTTGTTTGCGTAATTTCATTTTTACTTTGTTTTATTTTATTTTCATTTTATTTTCATTGGAATAGTTTCATTTGTGTTTGTTTTTGTTTTGCAGGAAAATTGCAATTGGGAAAACGCTTCAACGTGTCGTGAGAATTGAAGATCCTGCAAGTCCCGATTGTGAAATTCTCTTAACCTTTGATTTTTCTTTTACTCCTAGGATTTAATTTTTGTCCTTAGTATTAAATTCTTTTAGGTTGCATTGATAAATTTAGTTTTGATTAAACATTTTGTTGTGTGAAATTTCTTTGAGTATAGTTTCGTTAGATTTTAGATTTGTTTTAGTTTTGTTTCGTGTGCTTAGTAAAATTTGTTTCTTAGGTTTTGCATTTAGTTAATTTTCTTTGATATTGTTGCTGTGTTGCTTGTTGAGCCTTTTGTGTGTTTGGTTGGTGAATGCAAACTAGAAGGTCTTTTAACGAAGAGTTATTACCTTTGAATCTTGAGATTGAACGCACTTGTAAGAAGAATAGAAAACAAGCACGTAGGATGGCTGACCAGGATGAACCCGCACATGTGCCCCTTAGCCAACATTTCGCACCCACCACCTACACTTCAGCCTCATGTATCCATATCCCCAATGTCCAGACACAGCACTATGAGATCAAAACTAGTGTCATCCAATTGTTGCCAAATTATTATGAGAATTTAAATGAGGAGCCATACAAACACTTAGATGAATTTTTAGAGGTTTGCTCCACAGTTAGACTTCAACATGTGAATGAAGATGTCGTGCGGTTAATTTTGTTCCCATTTTCACTTAAGGATCGAGCCAAACAGTGGCTCAATTCTTTGGCCGTAGGGTCCATTATCTCTTGGACCCAAATGCAAGAAGGATTCCTAAAAAAGTATTACCCCATTGGTAAAACTAATAGCATACGACGAGCCATTACTAGTTTCGCTCAACTTGATGGCGAGGAATTTTATGAGAGTTGGGAACGTTTGAAGGAAATGCTTAGGAAGTGTCCCCATCATGCAGTCCCTAGGTGGCAATTAGTTCGTAGTTTCTATGATGGACTGACCGAGAGGCATAGGAATATGGTAGACGCCTCTTGTGGAGGAACATTTATGCACAAGGACGAGAATGAGTTATGGCAACTCTTTGAGACCTTAAGTGAAAATTCAATGCACCACATTTCTGCGTCTAGAATGCCTATCTCAGAGCAGCCATCCAAGAAGGGTGGCGTGTATGAGGTGTCACGGTTAGATGACATTAGTTCCAAATTAGAGGTGTTAGCCCACCGATTTGACCAGTTTGTATCTATACAAGGGCAACCCTCTACACAATCATCTCAGAAGGCGAACCAGGATATTTTTGCCATGCACTCCACTCTTGACCATCCGGTTGAGGAACCTGCCCCTGACCCTTTTGAGGAGCAAGTGCAAGTTGCACAAGGCTTCCAGAGACGGAGTTATCCGTACTCGAACACATACAATCCTGGGTGGCGTAACCACCCTAATTTTTCATGGAAACCACAACCACCTCAGAATGTCCCTAATAATATGCCATACAGGAACAATCCTTCCAATCAGCAAGGCAATTATAGGGAGCAACCTTCAATCCAACCACCCATCCAACCTAGGTTCCCACCTCCCGTTCAGTAGCCTACTCCAGTGTCTAGTTCACTAGAATCAATGATGGCTCAAATGCTCCAAACCATGCAGGAACAAAAAGCCGACATGAATTTTAGGTTCCAGGATTTAGAGCAGAATACCCAACTTCTACATTCCCATTCCCAATCCATTAGTACGCTAGAGACCCAGATTGGTTAAATAGCCGAAACAGTCAGTAGGAGGGAACAAGGCCAATTGCCTAGTCAAGTCATTGGTAACCCTAGTGGTTCTTCTCAGCAGAGAGGGTTTTCCGAACAAGCTAAGGCCATGATGACTCTTCGGAGCGGTCGAGAGCTAATTAGGCCTAAGAGAGAAGTAAAAGTCCAGGGTAGAGAAGAGGAAAGTCTAGGTAGAGACCAAGCCAAAGAGAGTGAGAGTGAGCCTCTTGTTGAGTTAAGTGTTCAGAGACCGGGTAAGGAAAAAGTTGGGGAGAATGAACCATCCCCTGCATCGTACATACCGAGAGCACCCTTTCCTCAGTGCTTAGAGCCCCCAAATGTTCCCACTACTAGGAAAAGCGCTAGGATGGATGAAATGATTGAGTTGTTTAAGCAGGTGCAGATTAACATTCCACTCTTAGATGCCATTAAGCAAGTACCTGCTTATGCCAAATTCCTCAAAGACTTGTACACGCAAAAGAGGAAAATGAAATCTCACACACCTAAGACTGTACATTTACCAGAAAATGTAAGTGCGGTTGTCTCAAACCGCATTCCCCCGAAGTTAAGGGATCCTGGAGCTCCTATTATTTCTTGTGTGATAGGTAATGTCACGATTGATAGAGCACTCTTAGACTTAGGGGCGAGTGTGAACTTATTACCCACTTCCGTGTATGAACAGTTTAACTTAGGTGAGCTCAAGTCGACTGAAGTCATACTACAGTTAGCTGACCATCGGTCAAAATGCCTAGGGGCCTAATTGAGGACGTGTTATTTAAGGTTGAGGAACTATATTTTCTGGTGGATTTTCTTGTCTTAGACATGGAGTATACGAGTAGTGGAAGTATGCCACCGATTATTTTAGGGAGACCTTTTCTAGCAATGGCAAATGCTTGCATTAACTGTAGATCTGGAGAGATGGAAGTGTCTTTTAGGAATAGGAAATTGAGACTTATTGTGTTTAATCTTTGGGTTAGGACCAATGCGTGAGGGACGATAACGAGTGTTTCATGGTTGATGCTATTGTGAGTCTAGTGGAGGCTCACACCCTACAGATGTTATGTGATGATGCAATTTACACTCTTATGAATCTATTTGTTGAGGAGATATCTAGCTTGAGTGTCGTGTCTGAGATTCAGGGAGGTTAGTGCGTATATAGCTAGGTCGCCCACTCTAGGCGTCGACCTTGGAACATCAAGTATGAAACCTTACCACCTTTGTCTAAGGCAACGCAACCGAGGTCCATTGAGTCTCCAGGTCTTAGAGTTGAAAGCCTTGCCCGATACTCTAAAGTATGTTTTCCTAGGACCCAACAAGACCTTACCCGTGATCATTGCCGCCAACTTAGATAGTGAGCAAGAAGAGAGATTAATGGCGGTCTTGATAGCACATAAGGAAGCAATCGGTTGGTCGGTAGCCGATTTGCGAGGGATTAGCCCTTCTTTGTGCATGCATCGCATATTTTGTGAGGAGAATGCTAAACCGGTGCATGAAGCTCAAAGAAGGTTAAACCCGAACATGAAGGAGGTGGTGAAAAAAGAGGTGATCAAATGGCTTGATGCGGGTATCATTTACCCTATATCCGACAGCCAATGGGTGAGTCCAACCCATGTTGTACCTAAGAAGAGTGGTCTCACCGTTGTTGAAAATGAAAAAGGTGAGCGAATTCCTACCCATACTCCCACAGGATGGAGAGTTTGCATTGACTATAGGAAGCTCAACCTAGCCACTAGGAAAGATCATTTCCCGCTCTCATTTATTGACCAAATCCTAGAAAAACTTGCAGGGCAAGCTTTCTATTATTTTCTGGATGGCTATTCCGGATATAACCAAGTACCAGTTGCCCCCGAAGACCAGGAAAAGACCACGTTCACATGTCCTTTTGGCACGTTTGCCTTTCCCGTCGCATGCCCTTCCCGGGTTGTGCAATGCACCGCAAGCGTTTCAAAGGTGCATGTTATCGATATTTTCTGACATGGTGGGTCAATTCCTTGAAGTCTTCATGGATGATTTTTCTATGTTTGGTACATCTTTTGATGATTGTCTCGAAAAACTTGAGTTGGTGTTAAAACGTTGCAAAGAGACAAATCTTGTTCTTAGTTGGGAAAAGAGCCATTTCATGGTTCAAGAGGGAATTGTCTTAGGTCATGTAGTTTCCAAGGAGGGGATATCAGTGGATAAGGCAAAGGTAGAGTTGATTTCTCAACTACCACCACCTTTGTCGGTCAAACAAATTAGATCTTTCCTAGGCCATGCAGGATTTTATAGGCGTTTCATCCAGAATTTTAGCAAGATCTCCAAGCCTTTGTGTGATTTGCTTGCTAAAGATGTGCCATTTGTTTTTAATGACTCTTGTATGATTGTCTTTACCATTTTGAAGGAAGCGTTGACCACAGCACCCATCATGCAACCTCCTGATTGGAACCTACCGTTTGAAGTGATGTGTGACGTGTCGGACTATGCCATTGGTGCAATCCTTGGCCAACGGGGGAATAAAAAGCCCGTTGTGATCGACTATGCAAGCAAGACCCTCTCCGATGCTCAATGTAATTACACCACCACGGAGAAAGAGTTGCTTGCAGTAGTGTTTTCCTTTGATAAGTTCCGGTCTTATCTTCTTGGGTCTAGGATAGTTGTCTTTACAGACCACGTTGCAGTTAGGTATTTGTTAGCCAAGAAAGACACTAAGCCTAGACTAATTCGATGGATTTTGTTGTTGCAAGAGTTTGATCTAGAAATCAAAGATAAAAAGGGTAGTGATAATGTGGTCGCCGACCACTTGTCTAGACTCTTTACAGAGTTTGTCCTTGGTCAATGTTTGAATGAATCTTTCCCGGATGAGCAATTGTTTACGATATCCCAATCCAAAGCACCTTGGTATGCCCATATAGCCAATTACTTGGCCGTAGGACAATTACCATTAGGGTGGACCAAAACTCAGAAAGATCATTTCTTTGCAACCATCAAGCATTATTTTTGGGAAGACCAGGACCTTTTCGGGGTGGTGTGTGCGACCCGAGATAGTTAGGAGATGTGTTTCCGACCACGAGTTTAGTAGTGTACTTGCATTTTTTCATTCTTATGCTTGTGGTGGTCATTATAGTGGCAAGAGGACCGCTTTAAAGGTCCTTTAGTCTGGTTTCTATTGGCCCTCTCTTTTTCGTGATGCATTCTTTTATTGTCGTGCTTGTACTTCGTGTCAAAAAGTAGGGAATATTGGTAGACGAGATATGATGCCCCTGAATCCTATTTTGATTGTGGAAGTGTTTGATGTGTGGGGTATTGATTTCATAGGTCCATTTCCCTTATCTTTTGGCTTTGAATATATCTTGCTTGCAGTTGATTATGTGTCTAAATGGGTAGAAGCCATTGCCACTAGGACCAATGATCATAAGGTGGTCATCAACTTTGTTCAATCGCACATCTTTAGCCATTTCGGTCATCCGCGCGCTATCATCAGTGATGGTGGCTCACATTTCACCAATAGGCACTTTGGCTCACTATTGAAAAAGTACTCAATCACCCATCGAGTTGCCACACCTTATCACCCTCAAACTAGTGGACAAGTGGAATGTGCTAATAGGGAAATTAAGACTATCTTAGAGAAAATGGTACGACCCGATCGTAAGGATTGGTCAATGTGTCTGAATGATGCACTTTGGGCCTATTGAACCGCATATCGTACCCCTATTGGCATGTCCCCTTATCGGTTAGTTTTTGGGAAAGCATGCCATTTACCTGTAGAACTTGAACATAGAGCATATTGGGCCACAAGGAAATTCAATTTTGATATGACCACAGTCGGTGACCATAGGAAACTCCAACTTTCGGAGTTAGATGAGCTAAGACACAAAGCTTAGGAGAACTATCGCATCTCTAAAGAGAAAACTAAAGCTATTCACGATAAACACATTGTTAGGAAGTCATTCTCTCCTAATCAAAAAGTGTGGCTCTTTAACTCTAAGCTTCGCCTCTTTCCGGGGAAGCTTCGGTCACGGTGGGATGGCCCTTTTATTGTTCTTAATGTTTTCCCTCACGGAGCTATTGAAATCCAAAACCCAAAAAGGGACAACGTTTTTAAGGTGAATGGCCAAAGACTTAAACCTTATGTCGATGGCATTAATGATGGAGAGGTGATTGAGGAGTATTCTTTATTAGAACCACATTAGCCATGTCAGTGCACTGAGTCTGGCTGAAGACTTTAAACTTAGCGCTTGTGGGAGGCAACCCACCTTTGTAAATATGTTTTATTGCTTTTATGTTTTTGTTGTTTTTGTCTTCGCAGGATTGTCATGTTTGGAAACTCATTAACTAGTCCAAGGCTACGCTTATGCATGCTCCACAAACTCTGTTGATGACAGCCCCACCATTGTTCCTCAGGTTGTATCTCTCCACCTTACATGCTATTATTGTTAGATTTCTTGTTTCTCAAATCTATTGGAGGATTTTAATGTTATTGATCATATTGCCATTTGAGATCATTTGATGCTAAGTTGGGGAGGATATTTGTAGTTGTGGGTCATTGAGGACAATGACATTTGAAGTTGGGGAGTGTTGATTTGATTTTATATTTTTGTGAAGTGTTGTTGATGAGACTTTTGTGGAGATTGTGATATTTTTTGTGAAGTGTTGTTGATGATGCTTTTGTGGAGAGTGTGCTTAAATTTTTGTGGTATGATGATGTTTTTGTTGAAAATATGTTGAATCTTATTCTTATAAGTCCAAAAGTGGTTAAAGTGAACTAAAGTGAGTTATTTTTAAAAAATTTTCATGGATTCATGCATAATTACCATTTTAGAAGCAATTAAAGTGCTAGTTGAAAGGTTTTGTGAGGTTTTTGAAAAACATTTGTGCAACATGGTTTTAAACATTGAACTATTGGTTCTGTTTTGTGCTAGGTTTGTCCATAATTGTGGTTAGATACTGTTTTGTGTAAATGTCATGTGTTTTAGTGTTTATGCAAGTCTCCCACATACTTTACATGCCCATGGAGCAAAATTTTCATTTATTATCTTGCGTGTGTTAAAAGTGCTTAAATGTTGCTTGATGATTTGGTTTTGATTTGTAGCCTAGTTGACTCGAGTGAGTACGCCCGAGGGGTGTTCTACACCTAATCCCCTAAAGCTATCTAGCTTGGGAGCGGTTGGCCTAAAGCTCGTTACATGGGTCCTCTAGAAAGCTTAATAAGTCATTATATAAATCATGAGCTTTATAAGAAAAAAAGAAATAAAGTCTTGACTTGTAGCCTAGTTGGTTCGGATGAGTAAGTTCGAGGAGTATTCTACACTTAGTGCCCTATAGCCATTTGGTTTGGGAGTCATTGACCTAAAGCCCATTACACGAACCTTCTAGAAAGCTTAAGAAGTTAAGACAAGAAAAAAAAAAAAAAAAGGGTGATGAATGAAAAAGAAATTATATTTCAAAATCTTGTGTGGAAAATGAGCATTATGTTCCGTGTACATAAGTTGGGGAGTTTTGCATGACATTTTAACATTGTGATACGAATATGAAACGTGTGTTTGAGAAGCTTGAATGGATATAGGCAAATCTTGACAGAAACTTTAGTTCTTTATTTAGGATTATGTTATTTACTTGTTATGTTCAAATTCTTCACTTTACATTTTGATGAATGTCTTGGTTGTTGATAAATATGGTTGTGTATGGTTTTGTGAGAATGTTGAAAGAGTTCCTTTAATTTTACTCGAGGACGAGCAAAGAGTAAGTTGGGGAGTGTGTTAGAGTCATGAAAGTGACTCTATTTTGGTGATAAAAATACCCCATGTGTGATTAAATTGAAGTATATTGAGATAATTAAAGAATTTATGAATTTATTCACGAAAATCGCTTCCTAATATTTTTCTTATGAATTTAACGTGTTTGGAATGATTTTGGAAAGTATATGAGTTGATATTAGGTTGTGGTTTATGGATTAAAGGTGATTTTGTCTCATTTATGTTGTTTAGGGGGTAAAATGTCATGTTTTAAGGGGCTAATTTTGTCACTTTTCAATTATGTAGGGACTAAACTGATATTTTATACATTATTCTATAAAAAAAAGTGCAGATCGCGTGAACAGCGGGGCTGTTCATCTTCATTTTTTCGGCGACCCTTCACCTTCTCCGATCAAGCTCCGGCGACGAGTCATCTCCTTTTCCGGCGACGATTCGACTCCCCCTTGCTCCGATCACCATCATCCCTCCATCACCACCGTGAACCATCTTCCCACCGTGGCGTTTCATCTTCCCACCGCGACTCTTCGTCTTCTTGGCCAGTTTTGGCTGTTTTTCGGTGACGTTCCAGCTCCCCAAAGGTAGATCTTCATTCCCCACGGCCGGATCTACACTTCCCTTCGTTGCTTGATCGCGACTCTTCATCTTCCGGGCCAGATCCTACTCATTTCCAGCGACTTCTCACCTCCCGGACCTGATCTGAACTCCCCATCACAAGAGCTTTCCATCGGTACCTTCGGATCCCATTTCTGCCACCGTTTTCTCGGAGACCCGCCCTGAAAATTAATGTTTTCAGCGAACTACTGTATTCAGTATTCCAGGGCTGTCCGTTGGTCGTTTTCGCCCCTTTTTCGCATCATATCGCTATCGGTTACCTCCTCTCCGCCATGGTCAGCTCTGTTTCCACCGTTTCGGCCTCCGTCATCACCACCATGAGCGGCTAAGCTCCCGGTTATGCATTACGACATGGCGATCGGGATTGACTCCATGACTCTCCTCATCGCTCTCGACTAGTTGGATGAGCCCGATTATAGGACATTTGGTAGTATTGTGCTTGGATTATATTTGTTTTCGGTTCATGATTGATTTCGATACTTTAATATGATTTGAGCATAACTTGTGATGAATATTGTTGTCCATTATGATTTAATGTTTTCATAGAACTTCTTTGAATGATAAAGCGTTGGTTTGGAATAATTAAATGATGAATATTGCTTTTCATTACTTATCGATTGTAATTGAGTTGTGTTCGGATTTAATTTAATTTCTACTATTGTTGTGTTTATTGTGAAGTTGGTTGATTGGATATTACGTGTTGATAAATTGTATTTGTTAATCGCGTACCAACTAGTGGTATTACCTTGTAGCGTTTATCGACGTTCAATGATAGTCTTTAACCAATCGAACTTGAGTGATCGGGTGAGACAGGATAGATTATACCTAGAGTGTCGGGAAACCATTTCATTGATTTACCTTGCCTTGTAGGTTTAGGGGATCGTAGAGGGTGGAGGAGAATTGTGTGAGTCGGTCTCGTGTCGAACCAAAACCGTAACGACAACATTTTTATTATAAAGTCTTTATTTGTTTTAATTTCACTATTTCATTATTTGCATTTAGTCTATTTAGTTTCATTAATCCATTGCTAATTTCATTTCTGCTACTTTAAATACATTAGGTTGTTAGTCTTGCTCCCTGTGGATTCGATCCTGCTTACCGCTACTACGGTATTTAGGTTTAATTTTGTGACCGTGACGACCGGTCTAACACGTGTTAATGCCAACTTAGGTGCAACATCAGTTTGTCAGAGAAAGTCTCTGGGATTCATTTACCAGAGTAGTATTACCCATAGAACTAAACATTTTGGTCAAACATTTGGTCAAATGTCATTAATCATTTATCATTTATCATTTATAAATTTATTTTGGATGTGAACAGTTAACAACGATCTATTAGGGCATTTTATTAAAAGGCCAAATCAAGTTCAAATTTAATTAAAAGGTCATGTAGTTTGAAAGTCTTAAGTGAATAGTCTTATTATTGATTAAGGTTAATTAAACATGATTAGTGGTTAATTAGGATTAATGAAGTATTGTGTAATCTTTTAAAAATTATAATGTGTCCCGAAAGAGCCGAAATTCTTGCAAACAAACCCAAACACCTTTTTCTTCTTCCTCCTGCCATTAACGCATCCCTCCCCTGGTTGTTATTTCTTCTAAGCTTTGTCTACATCTTCTTCTTCCTCTGCCATTAACAATTTCTTCTTCACCATAGATTTGCCTCCTCCTCCTCCTGACATTTCGTCTTGGTATGGGTATCCCTTCTTTGCATTTTATATTTCAATTTACAAAGATTTAATGATGGATTGGGTTTGAGTTATGATTTTGATTTAGTTGCTTAAGTTATTGGGTTGTGTTTGAAGTAATGAAAGTTGAAAGGAGTGAAATTTGTTGAATATTTTCTTGCATTGTGGGTAGCTGGGGGTGGTAACACCGATTGTAGGTGAAGATGACTGAAAATGTGTTTTGGATATGATGGATCGC
This sequence comes from Pistacia atlantica, assembly GCA_026229545.1. NCBI lineage: Eukaryota > Viridiplantae > Streptophyta > Magnoliopsida > Sapindales > Anacardiaceae > Pistacia > Pistacia atlantica. Next base: position 4,225,370 of record CM047907.1, read on the forward strand.
TTAAGCAATCTGGTATGTCTAGTATAATGCAACAGATCATAGATCGCTTAAGCGATCAAGTATATGGTAGAAGATCACTTAAGCGATCTACTATAAGTCTGGTGTACGGCAGAAGACCGCTTAAGCGATCAGGTAAATGGCAGAAAATCGCTTAAGCGATCAGGGTTATTTATACCAGATTGCTTAAGTGATCCAATAAGCGATATACCAGATCATTCAAGCGACGCTGCAGCTGCTTTTTAAAATCTTTCAACCCTTAATACATCAGTTAATAATATGTTTTTTTCTTGCATTATAGGTACTTGGCTATTATTAGACATGGGACAAGTTTTTTTGGGTGTTAAATATTTTGGTGAGTGGATGGAGGAACAAAGTTGTTGGAAGTGAATTGGGAAAGAGCAAAGAAGTCATACCAATTGTTGTGAGCACAGAGTTTAGTTTTGATGAGTTGATTGATAAAATAATTAGAAGAGGTAATTTGGGTTGCTCATGTAGTGATATAGTTGTGAAATATATTTTAAGCAAAGTTCCTGAACATTATAAGGTACCTCCTACTATATTAAAGTTGGATGAAAGTATAAAGTTATATATGATTGATGTAGGCGATAATGGTTTGAGGCTGATTTTAAGGGTTTCTTTTATAGATAAACCGTTGGAAGTTAGTTCAAAGGAAAGGGATAACAAGGAAGTTGGCGAAGAGAATGTTGTTTTAATTTGAACTACGAAGGCATTGATTTCTTAGTTGAAAAATCAAGAGTAGGTAGTGATTTGGGTGGTGAGGAGGACATTGTAGAAGAGGTTGGTCATATGCGACAAAATGAAAATGTTGAGGAGGAAGACCTCGTACATATTCCTTAAGATGTAGAGATTCCTTTAAATACAGATTATACAGAAGGTATAGTATATGAGTAAGAGAACACTATGGTCCTTTATGCAAGTTCAGAGGTGGCAATTGCAGGTAGTAGTGAATCACCTCATATTTTTACTGATGGATCGGACTTGCGCATAGGGTGTTTATTTGACAACAAAGAGGAAGTGGTCAGGAAGCTAAAACTTTTCACTGTGAGAGGTAATTTTGAGTTCATCACCAAAAAGTCTAATTCATCAGTAGTGATGGTTGCATGTCTTGACCAAAAGTGCAAGTGACGGGTTTATTGTAGAAGGTTGGCGAAGTCCAAAAAATTTATTGTTAGCACATATACCCATGAGCACACATAAGCGATTAAGTGTTTATAAGCTTTCATCACTTAAGCGATCTTGTGAAAGGCATAATAAAAATAATCTGAATACACTGGATCACTTAAGAGATTTCATTTCTCACTTAAGCGATCATGTGTATTTAGCCTTAGTCGCTTAAGCGATCTAGTACTGTCGCTTAAGCAATCACGTACAAGCAAGAATCAGGATCACTTAAGCGATGCTTCACTTTTACCCTTGGTCACTTAAGCGATCATGTACAAGGCAAAATCAATATCTGGCCAGATGCACGATCGTTTAAGCAATTTACTCTCTTGCTTAAGCGATTCTTCACTTTTACCCTTGGTTGCTTAAGCGATCAATGATCGCTTAAGAGGTCATATACAAGGCAGAATCAATATTTGCTCAGATGCACGATCAGTTAAGCGATTTATTCTCTCGCTTAAGCGATTTTTTGCTTTTACCCTTGGTTGCTTAAGCGATCAAGTCCGAAGCAGAATCAACATCTACCCAGATGCAAGATTCCTTAAGCAATTTATGGTCTCGCTTAAGCGATTTTTCACTTTTATCCTTGGTCGCTTAAGCGATCAAATCCATGGCAAAATCAACATCTGCCTAGATGCACGATCGCTTAAGCGATTTTATTGTCTCGCTTAAGCAATTCTTCACTTTTACCCTTGGTCACTTAAGCAATCAAGTCCGAGGCAGAATTAGAGTTGGAAAAGTAACCCGCCCGGCCCGGCCAGGCGCCCGACCCGACCCGACCTCGACCCGGCTCGTGGCGAGTTACTGCTTTTGGCGGGTTGGTCCTAACCCGCCCACCAACAAAGGCAGGCCAGGTTAGGCCCGCCATTTTTGGGGGAATGGCGGGCCGGGCCTAACTCGCCGGGTTAGGTTGCAGGTTGGGCCGGGTTAACCCTCTTTTTTTTTTTTTTTTGTTTTATTTAGTTAACTTTTCAAATAAATAATTAACGATTTATAAATGAATAAATGTTATTGTTTTTAGTTAACTTTTTAAATATCAATAATTCAATTAAATTAAATTTTTTTTTTATTAACATTTCAAATATTAATTCAATTTTAATACAATAAAATTGTAATATAAGAAAAATTAGATTTATTCATTCAATTTATGAAACTTTAGCATAAGAATGAATTATATTTTATACAAGACATGGAAATTTGATAATAAGACTTCAGTATTTAATTTTTTTTATATTTTATGTACCATAAAAAATAATAATAACAATATGTCAAATATTACAAAGTTTTATACATTTTAATATTTATGATCTAGAAGTATAGTTTAATATTATTGTGTAAAATTATTTGTAAGAGTTCAATCATAATAGTTTAATTAAAAGAACTAAAAAAATGGGGGAAACTTGAAAAAAATAATTAATTTTTTATTTTTTTAAATTTTTTTTGAGCCAACCTGTCGGGTTGGCTATTACAAAAAAATAGCAACCCGACCTGCTCGGGGGTTGTTGGCAGGTTGGGTTCAACTTGGCCCGCCATATTGGCGGTCCGGGTTGCACCCTCTTCATTGCGGGCCGGGTTAGGGTTGACCTGCCTAATATGGCCCATTTGTTCCACCTCTAGGCAGAATCAACATCTGCCTAGATGCACGATCACTTAAGCAATTTATGGTCTTGCTTAGGCGATTCTTCGCTTTTACCTTTGGTCACTTAAGCGATTTGGTATTGCTTAAGCAATCAAGTCCATGGCAGAATAAAGATCTGCCTAGATGCACGATCGCTTAAGCGATCCTTTATAGGAAACCCTTGGTCGCTTAAGCGATAGTCGCTTATATATCGCTTAAGCGATCATGGGCAATGCATATTTTTGCTAGCTTTTCTCCTGAATTTTGACAAACTAAAATCACCAACACATATTAATTCCATATTTTCTCCTTAATTTGACAACCTAATTGCATCAACACATCATTGTCATGTAACAAGAATACTAAATAAACTCAAACTCAAAAGAGGGAAATAAATACTGAATTGCCTTTGTACAAATCTAAAATGTGTCAATTACATTAAATTACAACATTATATACAACAAATAAATGTCCTATATACACCCAAAACAAAAGCATGGCCGGCAGCCTCCATCCCCCCTCTTCATCATTCTCTTTAACCACTTCGCCATCCTCCAAAATTATCCAGCACACCTTCAATATCAGCATCAACAACAACACCACAGCCCAAGTATCAACAGCCTGACGCCTAACAACACCAGCTAATCCAATTCAAGACAACCCAATAAGACAGCATCACATAAACTACAAAATTCTAGTCCAACTTCCATACATTTTGATGACAGCATCAACGACTTGGATTGAGTTTTGGTCAATCGAAAAGGATCCATATGCCCATGGAAGCACTCAACAGCCCATCACTCGACAGTTGCTCATTGTTTCTTCATTCAAGTTGTCCATTGGTGTGTTGGTCATGTCGAACTCAATAAATTTTAGTGCATATGCCCAACAATCAGCACGACAATAGAAGGAAGACATTAGCATTAGAATCAGCTTATAAAACAATTGTATCATGTAAGTTTTATACAAAATTTATCTTGAGCCATTTGTAGGGACGGGAAGGTGCTTAAGTGGCCACTTTCCCGTTAGTAGTTCATCACCCAAGTGCTGAAATATCCCGCTATTGCACAACAGCCGCGGGAACAATACATACAGTGGCCGCAACTCTGTCTCCAACTGTCTCTCTCGACAAATCCTTGGGTTACAGTCAAGGATCTACAGCAAACCCTCCTCTAGTAGCGCAACGACAGTTATCCAATGCATATCCTTGATGTTCATGATGTAGTACACTCTTTTAACATTTGTTCAACTGTTGCCATGTTTAGGCTTTTCCCCCCATACATACTACATCATCCTGTCATCAAACTAAAAATCATCAGGGACACCATCGAAGTCATATGTGGCCAATCTTTTCTTCTTGCCTCCCTTTATTGCACCTCTACCATCGGCCTTTTTCGTTGAAGTGTCATATGTAGTTACTAGCGTTTGGCCAAAAGCCACATCGGTGATGGCATAGTGCGGATATAAAATATCACCATCATTGCTCTGTTGTAGCCTCATAAGTGTTAATACCTTATTGATGTGTTGCATCAAATAAAAACAACATGATAAGTATACAATACCTCGTGGAAAACATAAGCAAAAATAAAGGAAAAATAACTCACCGAGTCGTCAAGCCACTTGCCCATCGTCAACATCTTTTCAAACCACTCCCAAGGATAATCCATCGTCTTACACTTCACATGCCCATCACTTCCAAAATCATTGTAATAGGCATAGAAGAGTTTTTTCCTTTCCTTATCTAATGGTCTATACAAATCAACCTTTAACTCCTCCGTTTTCAGTTGCCCATTTCCTCCGCCTTCCTCCTCCATTTTCACTTCCCCACTTCCTTCGCATCCCACCTCACCCTCCTCCATTTTCACTTCCCCACTTCCTCCGCCTTCCTTCTTACCCTTCTCCTCTATTTTTCCTTCTCCACTTTCACGGACTTCCTCATTTTTTTTCTTCGTTTTCCTCTTCTTTCCATATGTTACTGCCGTGTGAGGAGAAATTACATGCTTACTCTTTCGGCTCTCTCTTTTATGCTCAGGTTGCACTTCTACCACTTTCAATACCCCACCAACTTCCTCTGCCACCCTATTAACTTTCTTCTTCACCCTATCAACTTTCTCCTCCCCCCTTTTCATCCGCTCTTCCATCTTCTCAAACCTCTCATAAACGGTTGTTGTAAACTCTCAAACAGACCGTTTATGAGGTCAACCACCTCATTCTCCCGACCCCAACCTTGACGCCTCGATAAAGTGGTACTTGTTGTACCGGTTTGCCAATTGAGTGGAGGCGTACGAACCTCTTCATCCTCCTCCCTCCTGCAGATTGGAGCTTCATCATCCTCGGCGTTAATAACATTCTCAAGCAGTGGCCTTGCAATTGCACTCACATGCATGACCCCTTCTAGGTCCCGCATTAGGCGATTTATCCCTTCATCTATTGCATCCTCCAATGCTTTGAATGATGTAACACACTCCTCTCCCGCTTCACCCGTAGTAGCAGTGAGGAAGGGACAGACGACTTCCTACAATAAGAAAAAAAATCAATCAAATTTAAGCCACATTTAAAAGTAAGTGCATATTCAAAAGATTAATCCTTTAATCTTACTCGAGCCGTTTGAATTTCCATGTCTATTTTGTCGTAATCCCAATGGGTACACTTTTTAATGTGTCAACGCAACATCATAGGAAATTACGGTAGCTATCCGAAGTCTTTTCCTTGCAGGGAGTCCATGGTTAGCTAGGAATGATACTCGGCTCCACGAATAAGAATTAAAGAAGTCCATTTGCTTGCAAACTTCACCCAATCCATATTAAAGGCTTTTGTTGAGTCAGAAGCCATTAAGAACGAATGTACAAACCATACCAGGCACATCTTGAACCTCTCTAAAGAGGTATACCCACCTTCTCCTAACCTTTCCTCTAAATCGCGTCCTGTAATAGAGGCCTCCCCCAAAAAAAACCTTTTTAGCCAAGTTATCAGCTGCCCTACTCTTCTTTATTCTCTCTTGCTCTTCTGCATTTGGAAATGCCCCACATCTTAAGCTGTCATCAAGGCATATTCCATCATCCCAAACCGTAGTGGCTTCCCATCCACAACGAACCACATTTAATTTTTTTTTCTTTTTGGCTTTTAACTGAGTGCATCAACATATAATGCACTCCCTGGCCCCCAAACGCCTTTTTTCCAATTTTCTCCGATGTTCACAAAATGACCGAAACAACTCTCTTTGAATAGGTCCATATCCTTCTTCTGTCCCTGTAAAATCTTTATTATTCTCGTAAAAACTTGTCAACTCGACCTAACTATCACCCTTATGGGGAAGTATGGTACCTTATCTTTACAACCTCCAATCCATAGTCTTTATAATTTACACTTCGGAAAATTTGCACAATCGATATAAACTAAATATCAAAAAAAAAAAAAAAAAAAACCAATAAACTGCCAATTTGGGGGATATAGGCTTCGAGGGCATCAGGGAGTTGGTGTTTTTGGCCTCAAGAGGATCGGGGAAGCCAATGCAAGCCTTACAGAGGCTGTTGTGGCAGGTTCCATGAGGTTAGAGGGCTAAGGATAAGCTGCGTGCGTTGTGCGTGGCTTGCCGGGCAGCCCTCTAGCTCCCCTATTCTACCACCTCCTGTCATCCCCAGCCCTCCAACCTCCCACAAACAACCTCCCTACGGCCTCCCTTACCTTCCAACATCCTCTAGAGCCCAAACAAAGCCACTCCTCCAATGTCCGCCAACTGCTCGACAAAACGCCACAACCACCATAACAATAAAACCAACTACATATTCCCCAAATTTGCACAAATTAATCAAATTTCTCATCAAATTCAAAACAACAAGTAAAAAACGTACCCTTTCTTCATCGGCGTCCTCCTCTTTAGAACCGTCTTCTGATTCTTCTCTCTATTCTTGTGACGTCGTTGTCTCATCTGCCTCTGGACAACCTTCACTCATCAGATGATCCACCAAAGCGTCTTCTTTGATAACCTTTGAACTGTTGTCGCCTCCAAAGTCTAGGATTTAGAGTGGGGTTAAGTTTTCCTCCTCTTTGTCAATATCAACCATGATTTTGTGTAAGGAAGCTTTATGATCGAATGTTTGCCAGAATAAGGCACTTTCGTCGCCGAAAATGGTAGAGAAATCAAAGGTGTTCATCGGTCTTTTTTGAGAATTTGGCTCAATTAAGCGATTTTGAAGGGTGGGGGTCGTTTTTAATTTTCAAAATTTAAACAAACTTCCGTTAATTATAATATTACCTAATATGTTTAAATCTTTTCTCTTTAACCCGTTTTACAGTCACGTCAGTTTTTCTAAATTAAAAAAATTACAAAATATTTCAGGGTCCTTTTTTAAAATGCAAACTTGGGAGGTCCGGCGAGTTAAATTTCGTCCTATCTATTCCCGGTAAGTTATAACCAGCAACATAAATTTGAATAGAGCGAAAAACCCTAATTTCGGATTCGAATGTAAAAGAAAGGAAGGATCACTGTCATCTTCAACCACTCCAAAATGCAGTCACCGTCAACTGCTTCAGGTATTCAACCATATACTCCTTACGTAGTTACAAATCATCGAAAATTATCATCATCTTAGTGATTATTTAGAGCGAATTATGAGTAACTAACTGTTCTGGTGACTTTTTACATCACGAATTTTGATTACTTAGTTTATTTATCTGATAATTCTTATGGGTTTTTGAATATTGCTTATGATTGAGGTACCAGAAAATACAGGGTTAAAGTCTTTTGTTTTTGATTAAATTGATCCAAGTTTGATACTAATTGGGATTAATTTTACTAAATTTCAACGTTTTCTTTCTTATATGCGTGTGATTCTCTATGATTCAGATACTGTGATGTTCATATTTAAGAAAGATGTATATGGCTATCAGATATTGATGCGTAAGATGACAACTTCAAGAAATCTTAATTGGGATTTATGTTTTATTACTTTATGTTGGACTTGGATACTTTGCGTTTTTATCTTACATTTTTATTGTATATAATCAATATATTTTCAGCTAATGAGGTTATAACTCTGCAACTATGACAGATTTTGTAGACACATTGCTCAAAAGAGAGAATAGTAGAAGGTCCAAGAAGGCTAGAAGGCTCCACAATTGGAGAACTTCATCATGGGCTGATCTTCCGCCATAACTTCTTGAGATTATTTCCAATGATCTGAATATAGTAGACTTTCAAAGCCTTGGTCGAGTTTGCAGAAGCTGGAGATTATTTTATTTCGAATTTAAGTAGAGGTTTTTGACATCTCAATCACCTCTTGTCTTTTATACATCAGCAGGAGCTAAGAAGTATTGTTATTTTTTTTGACATGGCTAATCGGACGAAATACAAGACTAAGCCGCCTCAATATATTTGCAACTTCAAATTCTGTCTTGGTGTTTCAAGTGGGTACTTAATCATGCTCTGTCTCGAGAAAAAAGATGTTTCGAGTAGTTATTTATGGCTTATAAATCCTGTTACAGGACATCAAATCCAATTCCCTTGCATGCCCCGGCCTCCTCGTATTAAGGATTGTCATGACCCTGGCATCTTCCGCAGCCTCTTTGCTTCCTTTGGATCTCAAGGTTTTCTTATTATGATTCTTTGTAAGTATGGCACAAGCTTGCAGATCTGTACTTCTAGAGATAAAAAGTGGAAAGAATACCACTATGGTTTCAAGAGTTGGCGTATGTTGGATATAGTTGATTTTTATGGCAAGATATTTGTTCTAACTGATTATTCTCGGATTGGAATATTCAACTTGAGATCTTGTGATTTGAACTTTATGGAACTGCAATTTGCACCTCGTTTAGACATTTGTTGGGGTAATTCAATTAGGTTGGTGGCTTCAAATGATCAACTTTTTGTAGTTGATGATATGATAATTTATAGAATAGACTTATCAAGGATGGAATGGGTGAAGGTGAATAATTTAGGAGAGCAAGCATTGTTTCTTGGCCATGGTGACATGATGTGCTCCAAGTTAATTAACCCAACAAAGTGGGGAGGACAAGCCAATTGCAGATATGGTCTCTTTTTCTCTTCCGAAAGATGTGATTTAAACTCATTTAATCGTGAGGAGCCACGAAGTGCTATTACTATTGATGTGTGACGGGACAGGGATTATAGTTGGTATGCTTCTACCAAAATATATTCTTGGTATTTTCTACACCAATCAAACGGTAATGATAATGTCAGGGATGATTAGTGGGGTGGTATGTGGAAGAATTTTAACTCAGACAAGGTTAAGTGTGGGAACTTCTTTTTGAGTTATATGTTGTTTCTTCGTACTTTTATATGAATGATTGTATGCTCAGAGACAGTAACCACGTAATACTGTTGACAATTTGCTGACTCTGGTATATTTCCATTATCAGGTTTTTGTTGTTTCTCTGAATCTAGAAATCACAATATAATTTAGAGTATAGCTCTACTATTTTGCTTTGTATTCAATCCTGAAACGGCAGGGCAGTACACTTATCAGCAATATTCTTAATTTTTGCTGAGTTCAGTTCCCTGGAAATTCCGTTTTGGGCAATTAGATGTGTCATAACCTCATCTGGTACCTCTGTGTTAAACTATTTTGATATGTGACATCAGATAGACAAAAGAAGTAAAAACCATTATATGCCTTGTGTTCAGATTGACAGAAAATTAATAAAAGGTTATTACTAAAAACCATACTAGGGTTAAGATATATGTTGGTCATACCTGACGGATTATCGAAGGTCAATGTCCCGGATGGAGTATCTAAATTCTAACGAAAAGGTGCAACGATAATAATTAGTCATACATACGAGCAGAGCAATAATTCCAATTGGTTGGTTATACATACAGTACAAAATGAAACTGCCAAGGTTATAGGCAATTCACAGAACTATCTCCGAAGGGCTAGGCGTCCACCGCCTAAGGCATTTTCTTTCTTCTGCTCTGTTTTTTCACTCTGTTTCTGTCTACTAACCGGTTTCTTTCTCCTGTCCTCTCTTTGCCTTTTGTTGACAAACCCATCATCTCTCTCTGTTTTATATTTCAGAAAGCTACCGCCTAAAAGCAAGGCCACAAGCCTCGGAGATAAGAAAGAGGAAGACTTTTAAGTCTTAAACTTTTATTTGAATAAGGATTTCAGTTTTGTAGAACAATATAAAGATTTTGATCATTTAATTTTTTTTCTACTTGTTTGAGTTAGATTAGGATTCTTGTTTAGGTAGTTTTTCTTTTTCCCTATTTCCTTGATACACATAAAACCAATAAAATTTTGAGTTGAGTTAATCAACCCAACAAAGTGGGGAGGACAAAGCAACTGTGTGTATGAGCCCTTTGAATGATGCTCAGCAGAAAATTTGGCTATGGAATTCTTATATTTTGTTACATTATTCTTTGATAATTAATTTTCCTAAAAGAAAATTATTTCCGATTTCTATCTGGAGTAGTGGTGTCAAATTTCAGTTCATCCCCACAAATCAATATATGTATATTGCAACTCTAAAAAGACAAAACCACCGCCTATGAAAACTTCTTAATAAATGAATCAGAAATCGATAAGGAAGATCGTTTGAAGGATTTGTATTTTGTTACTAACGTCCAACATTAAAAGGCTTTTAATACTTGATTGAGTTGATTATGATTTCCTATTAGTTTGTTTACTTCTTAATTTCTTTAACCATATATAAACATACAATCAATAATATTTTCCAAAGCTTGAATATGGGTATGAAAAATTCTACAGGTACAGTGCAGGAAAGGAGGGAGGAAGATCAAAACCAGGCCCTTAGCGGCGTTCAGAAAGCAGAAAATAGAGAAGAATGAAACAAAGACAATCAGGAAGAAGATAAAGATGAATATCTGCTACAATCAGAGGCCATGGGCTGATCTTCGAGAGGAACTTCTGAATATAATCTCTAGCAACTTGAATATTGCAGACTATCTCAGCATTGGTAGAGTTTGCAGAAGTTGGAGATTATTTAATTCAGAGTACGGGGACAGTTTCATGGCATCAAAATCACCTCTTGTCAATTCACATCTCATCACAAGCTAAGAAAGCGTGCTGTTTTCACGAAATAGCCACTGGAATCAAATACAAGACAATGCTTCCGAATTTTATTTGCGACTTCAAATTTTGTCTTGGTGTTTCTGGTGGGTATTTAATCATGAAAGATACTTGGAGTCAAAAAATTTGGCTAATAAACCCTGTTACAGGACGCCAATTCCAGTTCTCTCGCGTGCGCAAACTTTCTGATAATATTCGATTTAGTTCAGATCGTGCCATGTTCGCTTCAACTGGGTCTCAAGATCAAGATTTTGTTGTAGTGATTCTCTCTCGTCGGAACCAGAACTTGGAGTGTTATACATCTAGAAACAACCAGTGGAAAGAATACTCTTTTAAACTTAAGAATTGGCATATTTTGGATATAGTTGTTTTCTGTGGCAGGATATTTGCTATAACTAACCATTCTGAGATTGGGATACTTGACCTTAGAAATTTTGATTTGAAGTTTTTGACACTGAAATTTGCACCTCGTGTGAGCAGTAATGTGAGGTTGGTGACTTCAAATAACAATATTCTGATCGTAGATTATATTAACCTGAACATGATTAAAGTTTATTCAATAAACGTGAAGAAGATGGAATGGGTTGTGATGAATAATTTGGGTCAACATGCTGTGTGCGTCGGTGATGGGGGCATTATAAGCTGCAAGTTAATCGACCCAACAAAGTGGGGAGGACAAAGCAACTGCGTTTATGTGCTGTTAAACGATGGATGCCATATACACTCCTTGAAGAATGGCGAGGTGAAAACGATTCGTAAATGGAGATGGGATGATAAAACTCGGATGTACTCGTGGTATTTTTTTTCTGCAGATAATGTAAGAGGCTTTGATTAGTTCGGCTCAGTTTCACAAAACCTTTTTATTTTTTAACCCAAATAAGTGTTAGATTAGGAAGGATATATGTTAATTTTCCCACCATATAAATTGTAATTTGAAAAGAAGGAAATATAATTCTCTCTGTGTGTTTTCTTACATTTTCTCTCTAACAAAATTGTTTAATTATTATGAAAATTTAGAGTTTAGGTTTATGCAAAAATTAAAAGTTAAAAGATTAAGACAAAACTAGAATTTAGGAATTTTCATTAAGTTTAAACTTGTCAAAAAAAAATTAAAGTAGATAAGGATAAATTATAGATGGAAATAAAAGTCACTTCCCATTTAATTATAATAGTAGAAAAAATAAAGGGCTTTTAGGTCATCTTATTTCTTGTTTGGTTTAAAAGAAATAAAGATTTGTATAAGGAATAGGAATCTCATTTCTTAACAATGGATGGAGCCGACTCCTACCAAATTTGGAAGAAATTCTATCCACTCCAAGTAATGGAAGGCTAAAGTGCCTAATTTACCACTTATTTAAATTGTTATTTCTCATTTTACCCCTAAATCAAATTATTTAAATTTAGCATTTTACAATTCAATAATTTATTTTATTAAAATATTTGGGAGAAATTCTATCCATTACCACCAATAGTGGAATTTGACCGGTTTGAAGATTTTTCAATTTTTGTTTTGAATTTTTTGAAAAAAAATAATTGTTAAGATTTTTATATAAATGAATATTTCTATTCTATTTAATACCTTTTCCTATTCCATTCCAGTCCACGAAACCAAACATTGCCTGATCGTGAATTTTTTGCGGTGGAAAGAGTAGTCTATTTCACAGAACCGTAGGTTTATTGAGGATATAGTTGTTTTTTATGGCAAGATATTCGGTATAACTAGCGATTTTCAGATTGGGGAATTCAACTTGAAATCTGCTGATGTGGTGTTTCAGACTAGGGGTGTAAACGAGCCGAGCCGAGCCGAGCTTTTGGTTTATCGAGTTCGGCTCGTTTACAACAGTGTCGAGCTCGAGCCTGGTGAGCCTCAAAATTGAGACTCAAGCTCGAGCTCGGTCGAGCTCGAGCCGGCTCGCGAGCCGGTTTGGTATCGAGCTCGCGAGCCTTGTCGAGCTCGAGCTCGATAAGGCTCGATCAAACCACCATTTATCCGGGTTTGATCGAGCCAAGTTCCCTTTTTTTACAGCAATCTGCGGCGTACAGCATTTCATATTTACATCTAATGTTGAATTAACCATGATAGTTTTGAACATTACAAAATGTCTATTACCTTACAAAATCAAAAAACAGTTCCGAATATATACAAATAACATTCTTAGGAGATTACCAATTTCAGAATGTCTGGTTCGCGATTTGGGATTTAGGTGTCTTTGATTGCGATTTGGGATTTAGGGTAACTGGGATGGGGAACTGAAATTGAGTAATTAACGCTCTGTTTTAGTGTATCGTGTTATTTCAAATTTGCACTTTTAGGGGGAACTATCATTTTTTTAAACTTTTTTCACTGAAAAATATCAGTTTAATACCTAATAGTTTAAAAAATCACCAAAACACCCTATTAAGTGTACAGAGCTTAATCGAACCGAGCCGAGCCAGGCTCGAGAGCCCACGAGCCGAACCAAGCTCGCGAGCCCACGAGCCAAGCTTTACTGTGTTCGAACTCGACTCGGTTAACGAATCGAGTTCGAGTCGAATCGAACCGAGCCTTATCGAGCCGAGCTCTAAACGAGCTTTTATTTTACAGTCCTATTTCAGACACTGACTTAATGTACCTAAGAATTAGGTTCGTCGCTTGCAATGAACATCTTTTGATAGTCTACTTTAATCTCCTGGAGGAGAATACACAGTTCTTGGTTTACGGTACAGACTTTTCGAGGGTCGAATGGGTTAGAGTGAACAACCTGAGTGATGAAGCTGTGTTTATTGATCAGAAGAGATTGAGGTTAAGCAATACAGCTAAATGGGGAGGAAGAAGTAATTGGGTATTATCTTCCAATAAATTCCAGTATCTGTTTTGTATACTCCTTAAATGGCAATGTGCTGAAGACTATTCAAATTGTGAAAGCTCATCTTCCTGCACGAATAAACAGTTGGTGTTTCCAAGACCCCAATTACACAGTACAGACAATGTTAGGGATGATGATTGATGACAATGAGTTTGGTTCATTTGCTCTTAATCATCTTTAAGTTAAGCAAAATCTTATTTCAGATCTTCATAGCAACGTTTACTTTACACTAACGGAATCAATTCAATATTTTACATCAACCCTGTGTAAATGTTTGATTAATGAGATCACAAAATGTCAAATAAAACCCAGATTTGAATCTGTGACAAATCCAAGGCTCATTTTCAGATTAAGGGCTAAACAAATTTGATAAAGAGATCCATATTTTTCATTAAATTCGAAAAGATTTACACAGTCAGAATTAAAAATTGGAAACCCAAGCAATGAGCACAGATTCAGACCTAAATCTCTATCAAACTGATTCAATACAGAACATTTCTCTAAGCTCTCTCGCCTCTAATCCTCCTAGCGAGTTGAATATCTTTAGGCATAATAGTGACTCTCTTTGCGTGAATTGCACAGAGATTTGTGTCCTCAAAGAGACCAACGAGATAGGCCTCAGCGGCCTCTTGAAGAGCCGCGACGGCGCTACTTTGGAACCTTAGATCAGTTTTGAAATCCTGAGCGATTTCCCTCACAAGTCTCTGAAATGGAAGCTTGCGGATCAAAAGCTCTGTGCTCTTCTGGTACTTTCTGATCTCTCTCAAGGCTACAGTTCCAGGCCTGAAACGGTGAGGCTTCTTCACTCCTCCGGTCGCTGGAGCTGACTTGCGAGCAGCCTTCGTGGCCAGCTGCTTACGTGGCGCCTTGCCTCCGGTGGACTTCCTTGCTGTTTGCTTTGTACGAGCCATTTCCGTGATTTGCGATTGAAAATGTGCGTTTGTTTCCCGAGAATATGAATGTAAATTTCGTGGTGGTGGCGAGTAGGGAAAGTAATTGGAGGGTTTTATAAGGAAAATATGGAGGAGCAGGAGGGAATTTTGAAATTTTTGAGCGTGTTTGCAAGTTTCGAATGGGTGAATTTAAACCGTAGATTTGTAGCTAATCGACGCGTGATAATGATTGAAGCTGACTAGCTGGCGATCCCCGTGAAATAAGAGTTACCCAATAGGCTTTAAGAGTTTCGGTTTAATCTTGAACGTAGATTTGGAAGAACATGGACGGTTGAGATTGTTTAAAGTTGACAATAAGGATCGTGATCCGCGTGTATTTGAAAGAACCAATGATAATTTAGCTGATGCGGAAATTTGAAAAAACCTTTTTTTCAAAGAAGGACGAGCTATGGGCCTGTTTGGCTTAATATTTTTATCCATATTCTGGATATTATTCTCCAAATAATGTTTGGCACATTATTCCAGAAATATTACCCTATTTTTTAATTACTTTTAGACCCCATAAGGTTATTAATTTCACTAAATACCCCCTGAAAAAAAGTTTAAAAATTAACAAAAACACCCTCATTAACCCAACTTGTCAGATTCTGGCAACCACCATCGGTGATTGCCGAGTCCTACAGCCTAACTTCCGACCATAAATGGCGGAAGTTCACCGTCTGCCTTTTCCGGCCGATCCACCAGATCGGCCGGTAAAAGGTGATCGCGCGGCGACGGCCAAAGAAATGGCGATCGTTGGACCCGGCCCCGCAGCGGCCAAAGATGGCCGTCGTTTGGCCTTTTCCATTCGTCGTCGGCCATCCTGATCAGCCGTAGATCGGCCTTTTGGCAGATCCATGGTGGATCTGGCCGAAAAAGACCATAACGACATGTTACGGCACGATCCAAGCAGTCAGTAGTAACGAAATTTTCGGTCAGTCTTCGGCGGTGGTGGCCGGAATCTGGCACTGCAAGTGGTGGGGGTGTTTTTGTCATTTTACATATTAGGGTCTTTAATTAAATTAGTAAACTTAAGGGCTTTTTCATAAATTTTTAAAACTTACCTCGTAATACTCCCCTATCCAACAACCCAATACTATCTTTAAAATCCTACCCAAAATACTAAACCAAACTCACCCATAAACACTTCAAAATTTTTGTAAGCAAATAATTAATTTACGGAAAATATATAACCTTGATAAATTTATCATTTTATAGATGTTTTATTGCATTTCAATCGATAAAATTTATGCTGCATAGTAATAATTCAATACTTAAAAGGTGTGGGATTTTTCAATTTAGATTGAGACACAAATTTTCAGTTATGGGTTTAATACAATCCAATGGTCTAAGAATTATTGGGATGGTAAAGAAAATAACTATCTCAAAACTCTTTTTCACATCCATTTGATTACAAAATATCAACGATCGAAAAATTGTCTCAAGTTAAGTTAAAAAAAATCTCTTCCCTTAAATATTTAATTATGTTGTGGAACTATAAAGGCATCATAATAAAACAACCAAAAAGATTAGAAGAAGAAGAAGAAGAAAAAAAAAACACCACTCTATCACACATTTATCCTTATGGGAGCGTTTGAATCATATAATGTTTATTATAGAGGGATAATATATTAACGAAAAAAAAGATCACCTTGAAGATTATTGAAAATGTTTAGAAAATGTGTTTGGTTGATTCGAATAAATTGATGAATAATATGTTTGGTTAGGAGGATAAATGGGTGGGAATGTTATATAGATTACTAAAATGTCATCCTTTTTAAATATTAATATAACAGTATTTTTTATTATTATTTTTTGAATAATTTCTTTTAACCCCCAACTTTTCAGATTTAGCAAAAACATCATAACAACAAAAAACGTTTTAAACTTAACAAAAACACCTCTACCCACCCCAAGCCATTGTCGGTAGCCAGCCACCACCATTGGCGGCCGCTGGATCTGGTCGTGACGCCAACAGTGCCATAGATCTGGTCGTTTCATGGCCAAAGATGTGGTTGTGAAACGCCGACCGTTTCACGACCATAGATCTGCACGTAAAACAACCAGATATGGCCTTTTCCGACCATGGATTTGTGATCCATGAAAAAAAAAAAAAAGCATCACCGACACATGCCCGGCCATATACAATCAGTCGTACGCCATTATGGTTACTTTTGACAACCTTCGGCGGTGGTCGACGGTGGTGGCTAGTTCTAGATATAATGGCATTTCTATAAAAAATGACAATAACAAAGGCAATGTCGTCCAAAAAATTTAAAAAGCAAGGGCAAAAGTGTCTGCATAAGTGAATTAGGTGTTTTGTAAATGTTAACAAATATAAGGTTAATTTGGACCAAATGCTCAACTGTTTAGGGGCAATATAGGAAACAAAATTGTATTACGAGGGATAAGTTTTAATAACGCCACCACCCCCACACCAAGGTATTAAGATTCCCAGCAATATACCCCCCAAATGTTATTGTTTGTCATAAAATATTATGAGAATATTTTTTTACAAACCAACCAAACATCGTCATCTATTCAATTTAAAAAATATTACCTCAGCTATCTAATATTAACCCCATCCAAATGGCCCCTACATCCACACAAATTTTGTAGTGATTTTGCACTCTATTATATTAGTATATAAATATCTAAGAGCCCGTTTGAATGGGGTTAATATTAGATAACTGGTGTAATATTTTTTAAATTGAGCAGATGACGATGTTTGGTTAGTTTGTAAAAAAATATTCCCAAAATCTTTTATGACAAATAATGGCATTTGGGGGGGTAAGTTGCCAGGAATCTTAATACCTTGGTGTGGCTATTATTAAAACGTACTCAAGGTAATCTAATTTTGTTTCTCATATTGCCCCTAAACAGTTGAGCATTTGGTTTAAATTAGCTCTATATTTGTTAAGATTTGCAACACATCCAATTCACTCATGCAAACCGTTTTGTCCTCACTTTTTTAATTTTTCGGACAACATTACCCTTGTTATTGTCATTATTTACAGAAATGTCATTATACCCAGAACTATCCACCACCACCGGAGGCTGTCAAAAGTCGTTCTAATGGCATACGACCGACCGTACATTGTCGGCCATGCGTCGGAAAGGCCTTTTTCGACCATGGATTGCATATCTATAATAAAAAACGACTGGATCTGGCCGTTTCACGGCCACATGTCTTTGGCCGTGAAACAGCCATAGCGATCTATGGCATCCGTTGACTCGCCGACCGTGGTAGGGCGCCGGTAGTAGCTTAGGGTGGGTAAAGGTGTTTTTGTTAAGTTTAAAACGTTTTTTGTTGCTAGGGTGTTTTTGCTAAATCTGAAAAGTTGGGGGTTAAAAGAAATTATTCAAAAAATAATAATAAAAAATATTATTATATTAATATTTAAAAATGAGGGTAATTTAGTAATCTATATAATATATCCACTCATTTATCCTCCCAACCAAACATTTTATTCACCAATTTATTCAAACCAACTAAACACATTTTCTAAACATTCACATTAATCTTCAAGGTGATTTTTCATTTTGTTAATAAAATATCTCCTATAATAAAACATATGGATATAAACACCCCCTTATTCTAAAATTAGTATATAAGACTATGAATGATTGATTGGCCCAATACAAAAGCAAATTAAGCATTGCCTACTGATACATTTGTACAACAACCAAACAGAGAACCAGGATACGGACATAAATCAGAAATGAGATATCAAACCCAGTTGTTTGGAAGTGCAAAATCATGGAATCTGAAGGAGGCATCCCCAGCTGTATCTCTATCAATTATAAGCTCCTGCCCGGAACTTAATCCACCATAGTTACGGTCATCTAAAGCTTCAGGTGACACAGGCTGAATTTGGTTGTCGTTAGGTTGGCGCGCCAGTCGAACTTCGGGAGGCAATGGCATTGCAGGTGTGGATGTAGTTCTTAACCTGAAAGGGCTTCCTGATGTGGAAACTAAAGATTGGTCCCATAAGAAGACATGAATGAGTATAGGGACTTTGGCGTGCCGGTGCAATGACAGCTTCTGGCTAAGGGAAACAGTGTCAAAACATCTAATCGCTCCTTTTGATGAAACCATCCAGGGAAGAACCTTCTGGTTTGATACTCGCGAGACCACTAGTAGCCTAGATGAATTGGTCGCTTCTTTGTAGAGAATGCTGAGTCCTGACCTTGTGGAGGGTGCATTCTCATCATCATCGATGACCGATGAAATATAGATAAATCCCTGTAAGTTAACTAGAATGATGAGCAATCGCCTTGAAAAGGTTGGAGTGGTTTTTTACTTTTTTATATACAATGCAGTTCGGCTAGTGCTTGGAAAATCAGACAGCATACCTCTTCGGTACGACTAATGGCAAATCCAAGCTTTGAATCTTCTTCTTTTAATTTGATCTCAATTGCAAACTCTCCTCCAAGAGGAGCATACCAGAGCCGGACAGCTCTAACGACACCAAGGTCAACCCCATGGTAATCCTCAAAACCATACAGGCTTGCATTTGCAAGATTTGATAAATCAGACAGTGACCCAGCATTCACAGTGGAGGAGGCTGTCTCTCCAGAGATCTGTTCCAAATAAAATGAAAATAAATTCCTATTTCTAACCTGATTCTTGAAGATTGCCTTAGCTAAATAAAAGTGGAATAAAATTGTTGATTTGAACCAAGAAGAAACTTGGATTCTCTTTATGTTTAAATTGTCCATGTAAAGCAGTAGTACCTACAGAACTGCTCCTCTTGGCTCACACAAACAAATTAGTTCTGTACAGATACAAAAAATCTAGTTTGGATGGTAGGTAAAGGGAAAATAGTAATGGCAAAGCAAAATATAAATGTTTAACAAGAAAGTTCTATTGTTGCTTTGGTATGAAAATTGTATTCATGGATCTTTAGGCAACTGATGTGTTAAAGCTTTCAGAAAAATGTTACAGAAGCGTTCAATCGAGGAAACAAGGATCGAATGTTGATTATGATATCTATACCTATGAATTTATGATGTGAAATTTGAGAGACTTGAGTGTATCTTACAAATTACAAGGAACCAACACATTCAAATTCCTATCAGGGAGCTTAATTTAAGGTTAAGGAATTTTACCTTGGTAAGCAGAGACTCAGTTTGGATATTCATAAATACAATGGGGACACCAGAGGCCTGAGATGCATTTAGCCAGGCATTCGCCCGAGCAAGAGTGTCTTCCACGTCATTGTACCGAGAAGCCACTGCATCTGAGGCCTTTGGAAGGAGGAGCATAGAGAGAAAGCAGCTTGAATTGGGAACTGAAAGCACCTCCTGCTTTCTCCTATCCCAAGGATATGAGACATATCCATCTTGAAGCCGAGCCCTAGATAATGCACTTACAACCCTGGTGCCCCTTGAAGCTGCAGGGTTACAATTCATAATTTAAGCATCCACATGAAAGCTTAAGGAATAAAAGACAGAAAAAAGATGCAACATTTTCATTCAACTAGTGTCAGTGCAGAAGATTTGTATAATTTTGTTCTAAAGTCTATTGCCTAAAACTATAACCACTATCAATATCCAAGGAAAACAAAATTGATCACCATATCAAACTCTGAAGAAATAAACTTGAAGTATGCATAATCAGCTTTATTATCTATGGAAATGGCACTGCTCATTACAATCCATTCCAGTGTACATTACTAAATGGTAAAACAAGGGACAAGGGCTCATAGCGCATGTGAAACAGATGCTCAATCCATCCACAAAGAAATGTTGACCATGGCCAATATTGAACCTCATTATGTTCAACAATGTTAGTTATTTCAGTATTAAGTGCTCTCCACCTCTCAATTCAATGCCAACAGCATCACCATTATTATAGAATGCAAATTCAATACTTCATGTTCAAGGGTCCAATTACCTTGCTAGCATACTCTGGTACGAATATCAAAAACAGAGAAAAATAGAACTTCAATACTGCTTGTCCTTTTTTTATCAAGCAACTCTATTAAATCCATTGTAACACAGCTCATGTTATATCTTACTAAAGAGACATTGTTCCTGCAACACAGCTCATCCCAGTACCCCATGTTTGAACAGAACATGAAATATTTCCTAAGATCTTTTTGCGGTCAAAGTCTTCAAGCTAGAAGTGCTTAATTAATGAAACTCATTAATTCCTATTGTATGAACTCCGGCTAGAAATATCCCGCAGCCACACTCACGTGAGAAATGCAGAAGCAGAAAAATATTGAAGAGTGGGAAAAGATGTGTGTTGAAAACTAGGTCAACTAACAATGATGTATTATCAACTCATTTATGTGTAGAAAATGAAGTCCAAAGTCACATGGACAAGCAATAGTAACATGTAATGCTTTTGCTTTCAGATGACAATAACACAAGCACGAGGCTTGAAAATAAATAGATATTTTTTTACAATGAAGAAAGAAAGCTATGTGGGCAACTTGATTAGGGGTCTTTTCAGTGGCTGTGTCAAAAGCATTTTCGAGAGTGATTTCATGATTAATGTGGGTGACCTTCATTACTGGTAGCAGAACCCAACTACCTCAGACCAATCATGTGTGAGCAAAGAAAACAAACAAAAAGAAAGGCTATTACGAAAAATAAAACGAATAAATAAAAGTCAACAATTGATACTAATGGTGATAAAATCTAATAACTTATTCATGGTGGGGTCTTAGTAATGGCTACTTTCTTCCTCTGAAAACTTCCAGGAAATAAGAAAGAATTTAAAATTTTCATCCAACTCAAATAAAATTTCAATTTTTATGATTTATTCATCAATGATCTAACGCTAATGTTGAAAAAATTATTTTCACAAATGCAAAGCTTTTTATATCATAAAATTATGTCAAAAATTAAAATGTACAACCAGTTAAGAAGTATCTATATCACATCAACGCGCATGAAACGCAGGCGAAGATCCATTCATGGAGTAGCATGCTAGAAAATAAAATTTTGTTATAATTTTATACATTTATAAGACCAAAATATTATATTTTTTAATATACTAATATTATTAAATTTTTGTATTTTATGGTAGGAACACACCTGAAAACCACCCAAATAATCAAAATATGAAAAGGAACCAATCAAAATTCTCTCTGGAAGCAACAAAATATTATATTGGTGTTATCAAATCCTATTTATATTAAAAAATTAGACTAAAAATCTATAAATTTCACAAAATATTATTTTTAAAACAAAAACAAAAAATGGCTATATTCACACGTGTGTCACAGCACCCCATGCGTACAAAAATTCGAAAGGTCAAAAGTCGATTAAAAAAGTCAAAAATGAACAAAAACGCGGCACAACGCATGACTCACCTTGCAACTCGAAGCAGTCAGCCTCGGTCCGATCACAGAACCCGACAGCGTAATTCGGATCGTCAATGGACCTCAACATGTACTGGTTCTTCTTCCCGCCCGACTCCGGCACAATACACGCTTGTAACTCAGTGAACTCGTCGCTGCCGCGCCTCACTTTCACCAGAATCGAAGTCTCTTTACCTTTAAACGAGCTGTGCAGAATCTTCTGGACTCCGCTCTTCCCGTTCTTAAACGGCGAAGTGTATGAACGCGACGATCTGGTTCCGAGCCCCGACCCGCCTCCTCCAATTCGGATCTCTTCGACGATATCGCCGGTCTGGAGCATGTCGCGGGTCCATTCCTCGGCCTTGGAGCTGCCTTTGAGGCACTCTATTGAGAGAACAGTTGAGGATTTGGAGTCTCTGGTCGGAGACTCGCCTTGTGGTTGGTTCCGATCCATTGGAGTTCGGGTCGGGTTCAAGAATTCAGTTGCATTTGTTGGTTATAAAAAGACGGGAGTTTTGAGTTGTGATGTGTCATGTGAGAGAACGAGGTTTTATAAGAGTTTGGTTTAGTGTTAATGAGGGATTAAGTAGAGGAAAATTATGGATTAATTATTAATCAACTGGATGAGATTGAGTGGTACGGAACGGAAGATTAAGGTTCAAGGAATTTGCAGAGATTGGTTTAAATTGAATTGAATTGAATTGGAGGAGAAATATGGACCATGGGGAAAAGTATTGTCTACACGGTGTCGTTTTCTCGGTAATTGTTGTCTATTTCTACGACTTAAGAAAGGAAATTAAAATTAAAATATTAATTAGACAGTTACCTATGCAATAAGATATTAGGATTAATGTATTTGGATTAATAATTACCGTAATTGTTTAAATTAATTTAATATTTAATAGAAAGTTGCTTTAAATGGAAAATAAAGTGACAAGAAATTTCTCATTTCTATTTCATTTAATTTAAAGTAGCATTAAAAAAAGAATAACATTGAATTGTTCCAATCTTAAGAGTTAATATAATTTATCATATTGTGTAGTTATTAAATAAGATTGTAATCATAAATTTTGTTTTAATTTTACAAACTTGCATAATCCAGAATTAAATAAAAGGTAATAATTTATATATTTAAAATAACTTTTTCATTTAAAAAATTGTAAAAAAAAAAAAAAAGGGAACGTGGTTTAATAAAGATTCACATTCTTAAATTTCATGAAGTTTACATATGGTAATGTCACCGTAAAAATTTAATATATACTTATATTTCATACAATTAATTATCGTAGAAATTTAATATGTAGTAGTATTTCATACAATTAATTTACATACATATCTTTTCCTTTTTACTTGTTTGATCCAATAATGTAAGAAGAGTAATGCTACAGTTACCGACGAGTGTGGACGGGTTTGTACATCAAATGACGTGATAAAATCTTGACCGTTGATTAATATTAACTGATAATAAATCAACGGTCAGGATTTTACCACGTCATTTGGTGCACAAATTCCGTGTAAACTTTTCGGTAATTCTATCATTTTCCATGTAAGAAAATGATCTATATTATATTATCATATTGATATTATACATATAAACTGTATAAAGAAATTATATAAAGGAACATGACATTATTATAAATTTATAATTGGCATATATGTGTTTCTAAAGGTGGAAAAATAACTCGCTACCATACATGTTACATTGCTGGCTCGGGCCTAACTCGCCGCCTTTTTGAGAAAATGGCTAGCCTAGCCCGACCCGCCAACCCTAACCCGTCGGGTTAGGCGCGGTCCAGGCCGGGTTAGCCCGATTTTCTTATTTTTTTTGGTTTTTTTATTATTTTTTTTTAATTTAACTTTTCAAATAAATAATTATAAATATAATTGTTTAATTTGTTTTTAGTTAACTTTTCAAATATCAATAATTCAATTCAATTCAATTTTTTTTTTTTTGTTAACATTTCAAATATTAATTCAATTTTAATACAATAAAATTGTAATATAAGAAAAATTAGACTTATTCATTTATCAAAAAAATAAAATAAGAAATTACAACAATTATTGTCTCGTTAAAAACCTCACCAAGAAAAACCCAATGGGAGAAAAACTTGGTAAAAAAAAAAAGAATGCAATGATTGACAATTAATTTACAAATTACATTTTACAAAACAACTAATTTGGGGATGGTTCACTAGGACCTCCCTCATCTGTATCATCTATATTACAAAATTGAAATGATTCTACTAAAGTATTGTCGATAACCTCGTATTGATCTTGATGGCGCGATCGTTCCCAATCTCGAAGACATGTGAGGACTTCAATCATTTTTGGAGCAAGTTTAGTCCTCCTTTCATTTAAAATCCTTCCACTTGCACTAAATGTTTGTTCGGATGAGACGTTGAGACAGGAACAGTGAAAACATTCAAGGCAAGTCTTGATAATATCGGAAAAATACATTTTCTAGCTCTCCAATACTCTAAGATATCAAAGTAACCTGTTGAAAACATTTCGAGGGTTGCCAAATATTGTTGAAGTTCATTACTCTGCGACTCCATGGAGGACAGTATATTAGTTGTTGTTGTTGTTGAATGGTGCTTCAAGAGGAGGTCATGCTTCAGGGTCCTCTTCACCGTATTGCTGCATTCCAAGAGTATAAGTCTTCATTTGTTGTTTCTTCACTCTGACTTCTTTGGATATTTCGCCTCTTTGCGACTGCAGATTCCCATACCTGTTTTCATATTGGAAATATACTTCGAAAAGACTATTTTTTACCTCTCTATTTGATTGACATATGATTCGGTTTGTAAATTTTCACTTAAATTGTCAAAACCATTTTCTAAACGTGCTAATTTAATTCTAGGATCAAATATAGCACCTAAACAATAAAGAAAAAGAATGGGTTCCCAATATTTCAAAAAAAAAAATTCCATTACCTTTATTGGTGCATGTAAAATTTCATTGTCTCTGTTTTTTGTAAATAACTCGAAAATTTTTATAATTGTATGTATTACCAATGGACTAGTAGGATAATACACACCAGAAAGTTGTAAAGTGGATTGGTAAAAACATTTGAGAAAAAAATGAAATACTTTAGTTATCTTCCAATCATTTTCTACCAAATAATGAGGACCTCTATTATTTGCTACAAAATAACTAATTATATTAGCATAAGGTAAACATGAATCAAGCATTAAATAAGTACTATTCCATCTAACAGGCATATCTAATGCAAAAGTTCTAGGAGACATATTTGATTTTATACAAGCTTCTTGAAATTCAACATTTCTTTTATTACTACCAGTAATCCAAGCTAAAGATTCCATAATTCTATCAATATTTTGTTTAAATGTTTTCATACCACTTTTCACAATTAAATTAATAACATGACATGCACAACGTTGGTGAAAAAACTTCAAATTGTTATATAAAGGATAATTATTTTGAAAAAATTCTATAACTTTACTATTAGAACTTGTATTATCTAAAGTTAAACTTATCACTTTATCAATAATATCATAATCTTCTAAAACTTCAACAATTTTATTATAGATTTCTAAACCACTATGATCCACATTCATTAATCTAAATCCTAATAAAGATTTATTTAATTTAAATTCATTATCAAAATAATGACTAGTTATACAAATATAATCTTGTTTAGCTCTACCACTCCAAATATCTGCAGTTAGAGCCACACTAATATGACAAGTATGAAATTTATTTTTTAATTTTAATTTCATTTTTTTAAACAATTTTATTAAATCATTTCTAGTTGCAGTTTTAGAATAACTTTTAAATCCTGGAAAAAATGAATTTTGAACAAATCTTTCAAAATATTTATCTTTTGACATATTAATAGATTAATCAGATGCAGCAATATATAAAGCTAACTGTTCCCTATATACATCAGAATTATAATGCCAAGTAGTACCCATATTAGTTATTTGAGTTTGATTGCTTTCTCTATTTCCATGTTGATTAATATGTTTATTAGCATGCCTTTTTAAAGTACTAGTACCATTACGAATCACTTTATAAACATTTGCACAATATTTGCATCTTGCTTTCTTGACTTGAACGCCATTTTCTGTCTCGTAAAACTTGTCGAAATGCGCCCAAATGTCTGATGTGTGTCTGTCTTCGCTTTCGACGGCAGTTGATGATCCCGCCTCAGCTTCAGATGAAGTTGGACGAGGACGACGATTACGAGGATGACTTCTAGAACAACCGGGAGCTGTTAGAATCGACGACATATTTTGAGGTGTATCGGATTCGAGGACCTGGGATTGGGGACAATGGGACTATTTGAATTTCCTGCATTCATAGTAAAATCAGCGGGACTAGGACTAGGATAATAGTTTTCTTCATCATTGAAATTGATGGGAGAGAAATATCTATTCATTGTAGACTTGTAGTTGAAAAAAAAAATTGATGTAGAAGAAATAAAAATTAAAGAAAGAGAATTGAAATATGGAAATTGGAAATTTAGAATTTGGAAAATTGGAAAATTGGAAATATGAATTGAAAATTGCAAAAACTAATAAAAATTAAAATAAGAGTAAATTGATAACAAAAAGATTAAGAGAATAAATAAATAATCGAGAGAATAGAGATTAGAGAATATGAGAGAATAAGAGAATTTGAGTTGTGAGAAAAATATGAGAGTTTAGGGCCAATTTATAGAAAAAAATAGGGAAAGAAAATAACGAAAAAAAACCCTCAAACGGCTATATTTCAAGGGTAAAAGGATAATTTTAAAAAATAAATTAATTTTACATTTTTTTTGCCAACCCGCATGCAACCTGGCTGGTTGGCGGTCCTCCTACAGAGAGGACAAAATAGCAACCCACAGCTCGTCGGGTTGTCATTTTGTAACCCGACCCGTCCGGAGTTTGCTGGCAGGTTGGGCTCAACCCAGCCCACTTTAAAGTTAAATCCTCTTTATTATAAGTTGGGTTAGGATTGACCTATCTAACTCGACCCATTTTTTTCACCTCTATGTGTTTCTAGTTGTAAATAGAAGGATTTTATAGAGATATTATATTGAGAATATGAAATTTATTTTCTAAGAAGAAGTGTAGTTTGACCATTGGATGGAAAGATTCAACGGCTATGCTGGCAAGTTATAGCACCCTAAAGTTGTCGTCCTGTCAAAGCATTAGAAGCTTCTTGATTTGATGGGCACAGGTGGACAAAAAACGAAAATTGAGCCCTCACGCGCTACATCTGAGAATCAAAACACCTTCCAATTATTAGTGAGCCAGTGACATCACCGTATAGAAAATTCTTCCCGGCAGATGATGTCAAAATTTCTTCGCGTGTAA
Organism: Pistacia atlantica; assembly: GCA_026229545.1. NCBI lineage: Eukaryota > Viridiplantae > Streptophyta > Magnoliopsida > Sapindales > Anacardiaceae > Pistacia > Pistacia atlantica. Next base: position 4,252,636 of record CM047907.1, read on the forward strand.
GATTTGTTCCCATCTTGATTTCTAAGGCCACGGTTTTTTCGATTAAAAAAAGAGACCTCAATGGATAATCTCATTTTTCACAAATCACAAAAGGTAATTTGGAGCCATTAAAGGCTTCATGGTTCAGACCGGAGAGTGGAGATCCTTTGGGAGATGGCACCGGTGGGCAATCTATCTGGGGAAGGGAATTTGAAGATGAGTTTCACAAAAGGTAATAATTTTTTTATATATTAGCATGATGAAGCATCACATTGTTTGCGCTGATTTTACGCAATACTTCTGTCAATATCTTGAAGAAACCTGTTTCAAACTTTTTTTTCCCCTCGATGACAAGCAAAGGTTACAAGAATTTTTTTTGTCCCTTGTTTCTAATTTACAGCTCAACTACTGAGGGCATCTCCAACCCACGCCAAATTGGCGCAAAAACACCAATTTGGCGTGGGTTGGTACTCCCAACCCGCCAAACACTGCGCCATTTTGGCGCAGTGCTACATACCGCGCCAAATTTGGCGCGGCACTGTAGCACTGCACCAAAATGGCGCAGCACTGTAGCACAATAAAAAAATATATTTTTTTTTTTAATTTTGATTTTTTTGATTTTGTTAAGTTAATTTGAGTATTAAATTTTACACCAAAAATCATACCAAATTTGAGCATTTGTATTTAATTTAATTTGATTATTATTTATAATAATGATATAATTTAAAAAATGATGACAAATTGAAAATAGAACTTTATTCAATGCAAATATTAAACTACAATAACTAAAAATAAAAATTAACACTAATTTAAAAACACTAAAATTAAAAGAAAATACAACATAAACTAAAATAACAATTTAGTATTCCGGTAGATTAGTTCCGGATCCAGTAAGATCATCAAAATATTAAAAATAGAACTTTATTCAATGCAAATATTAAATTACAACCTTTGTGTTGTTGTTTTTTTTTTTTTTTTTGTATCATTTTATATTAGATGTAATGTTTTTCTATATTAAATGTAATGTTTATTTGATTAAATAAATGCTTAATTCTATTAAATTAGTATAATTTTCAAAATAATTATTATTTAATAAAAATATCATTCCCAATATTTAATTAATATATACAAAAATAATGAGTGAAATAGATTAATTGTTGATTATTACAATAAAAGAAAAAAGAATATTCTAAGAAATATTCTTTTTGGTGCAATATTTGGTGTTGTGGATTGGAGATGGAATAGTGTTTTGCACCAAATTTTGCACCAATTTGGTGCAATTTTGCACCAAATTGGTGCAATGGGTTGGAGATGGTCTGACATGCTCTACTTCTTACTGGTTACCATGTATCTGCAGCTTACGACATGACAGACCTTTCACGGTTTCAATGGCAAATGCGGGGCCAAGTACAAATGGCTCTCAGTTCTTTATCACTACTGTAGCTACTCCATGGCTGGACAATAAGCATACTGTTTTTGGTAGAGTTATAAAATCAAAGGACATGGATGTTGTACAAGTATTATTTGTGTACATGCACAGTTGCACTCGCGTAGCTTCTCATAGAGATAGACTTGCCCGACGGTTATGTAATGTATGTTTCACGGATTGGCACTATTGGGCCATGTATGTGATGCGCCTAAATCAAACTAACAAGTCTAGAGGTGAAACAAATAGGTAGGTTAGATGGGCCAATCCTAACCCAGATCGTGTTAAAGAGGGTTTAATCTAGACCGGACCACATTAAAGAGGGTTTAATCTATACCGTCTAGTAGGTGGGTTGGGTTGAACCAGGGCCGTCTCTAGAACATTTGTGACCCTAGGTAAGATTTATTTTAGGGGCCTTCTAATAATATAAGCATATATTAAAAAATTATTTCAAATTTATTTTTCTTGCCTTTTGAGATGCAAAATCACTAATTAAATTTTTATATTCAAGTTTAGAAACCAAATCTTTTTCAATTGATAATATAGCCAAATTACCTAATCTTTCTTGTGACATAGTTGAACGCAAATAAGATTTTATTAACTTTAATTTTGAAAAACTTCTTTCTGCTGAAGCTACAGTAACAGGAATAGTTAACAGTATTCTATAAGCTATCCATGCATTTGGAAAAGAATTCACTTTTTTTATAAAATCTAGTATCTCAAGTGGTGTTTTAATTTCCACGTTTATAATTTCTTTTAAAATTTTTAATTCTGAATATAAATCTAAACCATCAATATCAGAGAGCATGTCATGTTTTAAAAAGTTTTCAAGATTTAAACAATGTTTCTGCAAACTATCATCATCAAGCAATTTTAACTTTTCTATATTATAAATGAAACCAAAATTATTACTATATATTTCAAATTGTTCAAACCTACTTTGAAGTGAGGAAATGGACATGATCAACTAAATATGTGAAATAATTTATTCTAAAAGATTCTTCAGTAGACAATTTCTTCTCTTCGTTTTCATCCCCATCAAATTGTTTTTTTCTCTTTATTATACGCTTTTCATGAAATTTTGGTTCTATATTCATTTGCTCTGCAATCTCTTTAGTAGAAATCATAGAAGATGTAAACCCATTTTCTCTATATTTTTTAAAAAATGAAACAAGACCTTTCAACTGTTCTGTTGCAACAACAATGTCCATATTTTTAGATTGTAAATATTTACTAACCGTATTAACAGCAAATAACATTTCATACCAAATATCCATGCCTAATAGAAATTCAAACTTTTCAATCTCATATGTTACTAAAGAAATAGCTTCACTTTTTGTTTTAGATCTTCACTAGTTTCTGCTAATTGATATAAAGCATCTCTTATTTGTGGAGTTTGAAATTTTATTGCTTTAACACTTTCAACACGACTTTCCCAACGTGTTTGTGATAATGGCTTAAGTGTCAAATTAGAAACATGATCTTGCAAAATTTTCCATCGTTTTGTAGAAGAAGAAAATAATGAGTATATACGTTGTGTCACTCCAAAAAATGTAATAGCATTAGTACATGAATAAGCCATATCACAAAGAACTAAATTAAGACTGTGACAACCACATGGTGTATAAAATGCTCTAGAATTTATATCTAATAATCTTTTTTGCACACCTTGATGTTTACCTTTCATATTAGACCCATTATCATGTCCTTGTCCTCTCACATTATTTACATCAAGTTCAAGATTTTTTAATATAGTTGTGAGAACATTAAAAAGGCATTGACCAGAAGTATCATCCACTTTTATAAAATCTATAAAGTACTCTTCTATTTTTATTGGACTTATTGAAATATCTACACATCTTAATATAAGTGACATTTGTTCTTGATGACTTGTATTTGGGGTACAATCAAGTATAACTGAAAAATATTTTGATTCTTTGATTTTTTTAATAATGGTATTTCTTATTTCTAATGCTAAAATATTTATCAACTCATTTTGTATATTATGACCAAGATAATGAGTATGAATTTCTCCATTTTGAATACGTCTAAGGTGTTCTTGCATTATTGGATCAAACTCAACAATCATTTCAATTAAACTCAAAAAATTTCCATTATTTTCTTGATAAATCTTCTCATTTGTACCACGAAATGCCAAATTATTTTTTGAAAGATTTTTTACAACCGCTATAATTCTTAATAGTACATTCTTCCAATGCTCTTTCTCTTTATTTATTTTCTCTTGTAAATATTTATCAATTGTTTTGTTTTTAAGCAATCTCATCTCAACATCAACCCAAATGTTCATATTTATAGCATGTTCATTGCTTGTTTCGTGACTTTTAAGCTTGGCACTAAGATTTTTCCAATCTCCACACCCTTCATTTGCTAATTGAATTGTATTTGCTTTTAAACTAAATAATTTACAACAAAAACAAAATACTTTATTTAATTCTTTTGAATATATTAGCCATTTTCTATCATGTTTTTCTCCATTTGGTAATTTTCGAATGTAATGAATTGTAGAAAAATGTCTAGAATTTTCATCTCTTGGAAAATCTAAAACTTGTCTAATTGGACCTTTCTCAACTAATAAATCATATAAGTTTGTGTCTAAATTATTCCAGTGTACCGGGTCATAAATATTTTTTAATAGTTGTTTTATCTATATCATTAATATTTTCATTTTTGTCGAATGAAATTTCTTCTTCTAAATTTTCATGAGACTCTTCACTAGTATTTGATGAATTTGAATTTTTATCTCTAAAAATTTCTTCACAATTTTCAATTGTTTTTTCATTTAAATCTTCATTTGGTTTTTCTAGCATTTGGTGTTTTGTATTAATAACAAATTTATCAAGTGCACCTTTTTGGGATTGAATTAGTTCTTCTATTTTTTTTTTTTCTTACGTTTTTCAAATCCAGATTCATACTTCCTAGTAGACATATATATTCAAAGAATAAATAATTTAAAGCTCTTAATATTATTTTGTTAAAATAAAAATAATTATAAAAATTAAGAAAGAACTTTAGCACCTGATTTATGCTTCCGATTTTGCTTTTTACTGTGCTGATACTCAAAAATCTTATATTATTACCCTGCATAAAAATAATAATGTAAATCAATTATTCACTTGATCAAATATAAAATAAAATCAGTTAAGAATACTAAGAGTAAAATGATTTAAAGCTCTTAATATTACCTTGCATAAAAATAATAATAATGTAAATCACATTCACTTGATAAATTTATGTAATAAAGTTAAGAAATTAGAGACAAGAGATGAGAAATGAGAGACAAGAGAGAGATGCAAAAGGAGAGATGAGAGTAAACTGAGTAGAGATTAGAGAATAATGAGAGTAAAAAATGAGAAAACGTTGAAGTAAAATGAGGTTTATATAAGAGATTTGGGGGAGAGAGGAGATGTGATTTGATAATTGAGAGTTGGAGATTGCGTGAAATTGTATCAATTTTCAACGGAAAAGTAACCGCCAATTGTGTTTTAAGTAAGCATGGTTGATTGGCCATGATGAGATTGATGGGAATTGACATATTAAAATACTGTTAAAAAAAATCTTGGGTAAAGATAGACATAAGCGACTGGTGGGATGGGTAAGAATTAAAAAATTATAAATATATTTTAATATTTTAAAAAATAATTTGAGGCCCTCTCATTTATCCCTTTTTTGGGGGGCCCTAGGCAGGGGCCTCACCTGCCTAGGGGTTAAGCCGGGCCTGGGTTGAACCCGACCCACATACAACCTTCGGACAGATAGGATTGATATAGGGCAACCCGATGACCCAACGGGTTGCTATTTTGTTATTTTAGATGGTGGGTTGAAAATTTCAACCGGTTGGCCGTTGGTTTGCAAATTTTTGTTTCTGCTGAATCGGATTTCTCAACTAATTAAGTAATCTACATAATATTTAATATAAATGATATTCCACTTCTTCTTCACTAATTATAACATGTGAATTAAAAGCAAGCCACATGGGTTGTCACATGTTAGGCAGTTAATCTCATAATTATAATTAAATTTTAAGGCTTGAGATCTAAAGATTTTTAATTTTATATTTTCCAATGAATATTATAAGTTGGTATATGATCAAAACCCTTTATGTAAGATTTATTTATGAATATTTAAATTAAATTAATCCAAGTATCCCAAAGGAATATGATCACAACCCTTTATGTAAGATTTATTTATGAATATTTAAATTAAATTAATCCAAGTGTCCCAAAGGATCTTTATAAAATCTCTTAATATTTCCTTTCACATGATAATTCCTTTTTTGTGGAAATATTTTATGTAATAGTGTCTAAAACATCTAGCAAAATAAATATATTTTAGACACAACGCAAATCTCTCCTATAAACTTGGATGTTTTAGATTCAGATTCGATGAGTTGGTTTATATATATATATACACACACTAATTTGAAAATATAGAGCGGGATTTAAGGCATCAAATGAAGCTTCCACAATTTTAATTGCTTAAAAAAAAAAAATTACAATTAATCTACCTTTATTTTCAAGGAGGTTCATATATATAGTTTAACTAATTAAATTTTTTATTTTGAAATGAAATAAAAGATAGAATGATTAATCTCATAAACCACAATTGGGTCTCCGTAGCCTTAATTAGGGTTGTCACTGGAGCTTTTACCTAGCTGATAGTTTCAAGGTCCCAGAGGATTAGTTGATGTGTGTGCAAGCTGGTTCAGATACTCTTAGTCAAAATTACATGTAAAATAATACCAAAAATGATTGAAGTCCTCACATGTCTTTAAGATTGGGAACGATCGCGCCATCAAGATCAATACGAGGTTGGCGACGATACTTTAATAGAATAATTTCAATTTTGTAATATAGATGATACGGATGAGGGAGGTCCTAGTCAACCCCCAAATTAGTTGTTTTGTAAATTGTAACTTGTAAATTAATTGTCAATTATTGCACTTTTTTTTCTTTACCAAGTTTTTATCCCATTAGGTTTTTCTTGGTGGGGTTTTTAACGAGGCAATAATTATTGTAATTCCTTATTTTATTTTTTGATAAATGAATAAATCTAATTTTTCTTATATTACAATTTTATTATATTAAAATTGAATTAATATTTGAAATGTTAACAAAAATAAAAAATTAATTTAATTGAATTATTGATATTTGAAAAGTTAACTAAAAACAATTACACAAAATAAAAGAAAAGAAAAGAAAAAATTAAATAAAAAAAGAAGGGGGGGTAGGGTAACCCGGCCCAGCCCGCAGCATAACCCGCCGAGTTAGGGTTGGCGGGGCGGGCTGGGCTAGCCAATCCTAACAAGTGGCGGGCCTAACCCGACCCACCAAAAACACTAACCCGCCGCAGGCTAGGCCGGTTACTTTTCCACCATTACAACAAGTCCATTAGTTGTGATCAAGTAATAAAGTGATGAGTTTAAGTATCGTCCCACAGAGATCAAAATAAATATTTGTAATTACCTAAAACTATTTACACATTATTTGAGAAAATGAAATTTTAGAGTGTAAATAAAACTAATGGATTAAAAATAACTAAATTAAACAAATAAATAATGTGAAGAACTTTGCAGTATTAATAAAGTTAGGGTAGAGATTTCCCCCTAATTATGCTTGACAACGACTCTTAATACTCGTTTGTGCTATGAATTGGTAGGATTCTTCTAAGGTCAATTATCCTTATTTAGGCATAATATTCAAATTAATACAGATCTCTATTCGGTTACTCTGAAATTAAGAAGCATAAATTCATCAATCCCTTACGACTAATTCGCCCTAATCAGTTATGAATTAGATGAACCACGAATTAATCATAGAATCTCTATTTGATTACTTCTAATTTTAATACGCTATGCAATATTATTCCAATAAAACAATTATGAATATGAATTAAGCGATAAACCCTAACTTCTCTATTTGAAACATCATCAAGGTAATTGAATCAATCCAACATTCATAAAATATTAAACCTAAACTCTTGCACATATTTATAAACATAAATCTGGTATTAAGAATAAAAATTGTTCAAAACATAATTAGGGTTCCATCCTCCCCTAACAAAAGGGATTTACTCTATCCTAAGAACAAAGAAATAAATAGAGAAGAAGGAAAACATATTCAGACTTGAAAAGAAACAAAAATCAAACTCTTAAATATGATCTTCAGTCTTCCAGCCCAAGAATGTGTCTTCTCCTCTCAAAGATATGCAAAATTCGTCCCTTGACAACTAATTTCAATTATACTTAAATACCCAAAATAGTCCTAAGTGAAAAAGGAAAGAAAAATTGACAAAAACGCCATAATAGTTTCCGCCATAGCCCTGGCTGTGGCCAAATTTAAGTCACCACAGCCTAGGCCGTGGTGCTTTATGGTTTCTTTGTTTTATCTTTGTTCCACCACTATAATCATGGTGAACTACTAAGGCATGGCCGTGGCCTTCAAGAATGTTAGATAATCTCAACTTCTTCAAGCTTGAAGTCCCAGTTTCATTCTAATGCTCCAATCTACTCAATCAAAGCCTAAAAAACGCAAAAACTATCCAAATCAATAGCTAACCATTCATATCTCAAACTTAACAAAAACTAATATCAAAATAAAGAAAACAAATGAGAAGTTAACTAAACTGACATCAAAACAACCCTAAAAACACTCAAATTATGTAACTTATCGGTATGTTCTAACTTTTAGAAAAGTATCTGGTAATCTTTTTATCGAAACTAAACAGAAGAGAGATTTTTTGCTGTTGGATTTGGGGTTTACCCAACAATTTTTATTGAAATAAGGAAGATAGATATTTATCTTATAATTGTTAGAACTTTGCTTAGAACCTTTGATGTAGAATCTCTTAAGATCTATTGCAAATACTGGCCTCAATCAGTGCAAAATTTCTTGCTACGTTTAAGCTATTACAATTTCCATAATCTCCCTTTCTCATTATCATCATTTTAGGTTAAGTTAGGTTGCTGACTGTCTTAATTTAAGGAGTCTAGTTTGCATAATTTTATTCCTTTCCTTATTTCAATTCGTAAGCTCTTATCCTATAAAAAATTATTATTATGAACCTTGTAAACACTTCTGATGAAATATAAAATTTATCTCTTTGAGAGTTTCTTTCCCTTGTGGATTCAATGAGTTTTGGTCCAAAGTTATAGAACGATATCTATTCTTGCTTTCATCTATGTCAACCTTGTTATAAAAGTTATACATTGAAGCCCTTTTTTGGAAATTACTAATCTATTTCTTTGACGTTGGACTATAAATTTGGTTCTCATATGCCTCTTTACATTTTCAATCTAAATTAGTATCTAGTGTATCCAACCTATGAATAATAGATCCTGAATGGTGTCTTTAACAACTTTTATTGTTTTGGCCTCCATCCTATGTTCATGCCTCATGGTAAAGAGGATAGTTGCTATCCTGATGTCTCTACTCATTGTCAAGAAGATGGGTGTTAGTGTTACCCCAGTCGTTAGCAACATCCGCTTGACAAGATTAGACTTTGCTCTCACACCACTTAATGAAGCATAAATGCGAAAATAATAAAAAGGAAAACTATTACATAGCTTAAAAAAAAAAAAAAGGTTTAGTGATAAATACAAAATAAACAATTGAATGGCTACCAAACTAGTAATAATCTTTATTTTAAAATATTAAAAGAAGTTAATAAAATTAAATAAGAAAACAAATTAAAATAAGATTCTTTTAAATTTGAATTGAGCTAATATTGGCTTGGTCCTTCAAAAAGCTGCAATATTAGACACTAGACACAACTAGCCTTCACGCTTGACGTTTGGCCTGGGGGGTCAGCACCCGACATTCGCCTTATTTAATTTATAGTTATTTTATATTATGCATATTTATTTATGATACATATATACATATACATGTGTTATTTACATTAAAACATCACTATCACGATCATAATGACATTATGGGGAGAAAGTTTTAAAATCTAGACAATCGGACGCTTCCGTTAAACATTCCTAATCCTAACCCCAACATTAAATTGTAGAGGTTTATACCATTTTTGAGTTAGGATGCTATACGTTTAATTTTATGGCTTTCTTCTTGGGATCATTGCAAAAGGCCAACAGCTAGCCAAGCCTTGCAGCATCCTTTGTTCAGGAATAATGGGTTTTGGGTTCCGATTCCCTTTTTGGGTGGACCTCCAGGATTTGATGTGCCAAGGAGAGCAGTGAAGGACAGTGATAATTTTTCGGATTCAGATGGAAGCCTTGGTCCTCGGAAGCTGCAGTGTGCCGTGCACCTAAAGCCACATTTTATGATGAAGACTAGAGTAGGATTGCAATGCTGATTTAGAAGACAAACTGATATTAGATTGGTAGAAAGTATAACAATAGAGTAATAATTTGAATAGCTTTTTGTTACAAACATTATCAGTTCAAAAAATTTTGTAACAACATTTATTAATGGGTTATATATATATGCAATTACTATTTAGACTAAGCTTGGTTTCCCTCATTAGCTTTTAAGCTTCAATTAAAAGTTTCATATTGCGACTAATACAGGAAAGTGAAATTTGCATACTCATTTAAAGAATTATGTTCATTACACAGAGACTATTCTTGTTCTTGTCCCATATAACAAATATAAGTTAAATAATCTCAATTAACTTATAATAAACAGAAAAAGAAGATCTCTGTATCTATCTAATGAGAAGTCTTGCAGCTCTGAAAGTCTTCTAAGTCTAACAAGAATAATGAATACAACAACAATGTAATATAGCGGAACTGCTCTTCACCTATTGATATATACCAGGCCTTTCGACCCTTTATTATCTATTTATCACCTCGGCACATTATGACGGGAGGCCTCACTTCTTCAAATTGCAAAAATAGTTTGCATCACAAATCTTTACTGCATACCTTGAAATAGAAAAAAGAACAGAAACAAATAATGTCAGTACACACATATATTCGATAGAACTTGCATCAACATTAGCATAAACAGAATAACATGACCAACTAAATCGTGGCTTGCATTATCCTTAGCAATATCATAAAGAATCTGAAAACTGTATGCATCAATTACTATGTTTTACGAATTCAATTCTCCAATTATAACAAATGCGACAAGAGCTTTAGCAGAGGCCAATATAACAAAACTTTAACTGTATTTCCTGCAATAGAAAATAAAATTTTGAATTGATGATGTTTTTAAGAAATAAGAAATTCTGAAGTTCCTCTCATTGGCCCCATTTCTAGATCCTGGTTGCTGCACTGGATTCCTTTTTAGGAAAATTTTAATCTAAAAGAAAATTATGATACTTGATTCCTATATTAACTGAAACCAGGTGATACAATCTCTATTTAGAAAGTTGTGATCGAACCAGAAGGCACTGAAACATCACAGTTGCATAATACTTACTAAATCCATCTTCTCTGTGGAGCTGCATCCTTTGATGCAGTTTGAGGCCGCCTTCTAGTCTTCTTGAAATCTCCTCTTGCTGACGGCTGCTTTTGCCTCGAAGAATAAAGTGTATTGGAATTCTGATTTGTTGATATTTCTGTCAAAGGACTACTCGGATGAGAAATTGTATGAAATTCAGTTGGCTTCACCTCTGTCAAAGGACTACTTGGATGAGAAATTGTATGCAATTCAGTTGGCTTCACCAATAAACTAGAGAATTTTGGTGGAGCTGACTTCTGTTTACTTGTCGAAGCAGAGTCACCATTCAGAATTGGTGTGCCAAGAACTTTAGGGACAGGAACTTCTGGTCGATTCACAGGGGGAGAATCAGAATCAGAAGAGGAAGGGCTTGTAGTACTATCCATATCATAAAGGAGGTTATCTGCCATGGCCGGAAATTGCCTACTGTTTGAGGCTGATGAAGTGGAAGGTCTCTGGAGCCTTGTCAACTGCACTACCTGGAATTCAAAATAACAAACAAAGTTGATTAGGCTACCGCATGACGGTGAAGGGACTTGCAACAGTGCTTCGAGAAAGATATTAATGATAAATTAAAAAACAGAGCCTTCCCAATCCAGGTTTTATATATTCAACTTATTTCCTGAACTAAACAGACCGCATTTGTTAGTGTTATTTTTTCTCACCTTCTGTTCTAAAACCACCATGTCCTTCCTAAGTCTTGTAATTATCATGTTCTTCCTCCTTATGATGTCTTCCAGCTCTGAGATCCTCTGTTATCAAGAGAAGGAAATAAGCTTGATTAATCAAAGGAGACGATACTGTGAAATTGTTAAGGAAAGATAAAAGATGTATTATTACCTTTGAACCATTCGTGTTAGATGACTGGAGAAAAGCAGTTAGCTCCCTTATGGTGGCATCCTTCTCTTCACACTCCATCCTTAGATTGCTGATATCTTGTTCCATTGTAAAGTTGTTGGTCTGCACAAATATACACCAGACAATATAATATAAAAACCTGATGATGCCATACTTGGCATTATTTTCCTTTTACCAGGTCCTACTACATTATCAATGATTGCTTGACAATCAAGCCACAAATATACAAAGTTTGTTCCCATGCAATGTGAATTCACCTGTTAGTTGCTCAATTGCAGGCATAGATAATAAAAATCGCACTGAAAAAATCCATCAAACACCCCTCTCCCAAGTTCCAACCACTCATCAGAATGCAATTCTAGGACCATCTAACTAAAAGTAGGTACATGACAATCAACATCTTAAAACTATTATGTTGTAATTATGGTCTATGATTTGTTAAGCAGAAAAAAATAACTGCATAATTAGGACTTTACAAGATTGATTTCAGAAAATTAAATAACAGATTATGGAGATCCTTATGTCAAAGAAGTTCAAATATAATTAACATCTGATAATCTCTTAATCAAATCAAATATTATGAAAAATCCAAAAACCAGATAATGTTTCTGAAGTTCCATCACCTGAACTTCTGCACTTGATGTGATACTTGAAGCCCAATCTGACAAGTCAGACATGCGGCGCTCCTCTGGTTCCACCTCATTCACAGGAGTCACTTTGTACTGCATCATCTCATTCTCATGCCCACTTGAATCTTTCACAGCAGAGTTACCCTGTTACCAAATTAAAAAGACCAAAAAATGAGAATATAAGTTTCTCAGCCCAGATGATCACGAACTGAGTTAATAAATTAACTTTACTAGAGCAGTAAAGCTGAAATTTTACCATCAACCCATTAAAGAGGTGATGATGTTGATCACATAGCCAACAACCACACTCCACAAAATTGATTTTATCATCCCCAAAAGTTTCTCCAAATGCTGACTCTTCTTTCCCTTTTAATGACATATTGGCCTCTATTTCCTTCTGGTCCTTAGCATAATACAATCGTTCACAGAGACTGTCAAGCTTCTGCTGCATGCTCAAGAGCACTTGATCCTTGAAAACCATTTGCACAACATCATTCAAAAGAGCTTGAATTAATAAAATTCTATAACAATTAAAAAAAATCATTGTAATTGTTCAAAAAAATGAAACACAAATAAAAATAGTAAATAATTAAATTTTATAAGCAAACCTTTTTCACAAAGCAAAATAAAAGTGCTAATTAAAGATAAATTAAACCGAAAAAAATCTAAAATAAACCCTATTAATAAACAAGTTAAAAACACAAACCCTAAGTTCAACAGATTTTTTGAGTTGCGAAATGACCCGATTCTTCTTCGACTCTGCAACGGCGACGCCGATCACGGCAACTATCAAGAACCTGTGAATGGGTGTAAACATCTCCCAAGCCGCGGCTTCCTCTCGGCTCAATCCACCCTTAATAGCTTTAGCCGAGCTGGCTTCTTCGGCGTTCACGAGCCGTCCTTCTAAGGACACCCAAGCCAGCTTTCGAACCTCCGAAACCGGGCGGCTAGGCCTGGTGAAATGACTGGAGAGGCCGGCGAGGGGAAGGAGAGGGAATGGCGGAAAATGCTGCGAGAGAGACGAGAGACGGGGAATGAGCTGAGACAGTGCCGAAACTGAACGCAGCCATGGTCATGGTCGTCGCCTTCCATAAAGAGAAGAAAGTGAAATGAAAAAATAAAAAAATTTGACAAAAAAGAATAATGGGAGGACGAAATGGAAAGAAATCAAAGTTGAAATAGAGTGAGAGAGAATTGAATGAGTTACTATTATTGAACTGTTCGTCGTTTCTCGTTTGGTTTTGTGAATTCAAATTGTTTTGATTTTGAGACTTGAGAGGGAAACCAGGAGGTGAACGTTGGAACTCGACTTTGATTTTGGGTGCTCGACACGTGTACGTCTTTGATCGAGTTTTTTACTTCCTTATTTGTTCTGATTTTTCTTTTTTGGTTAATCGCTCCTTATTTCATATAATAACAAAATTCGGAAATTCCCCTCAAATTTAAGAAATAATAAAATCTCCCTACCATTAACAAATTGTTAATAAGCTATTAAAAATTATATTATTATAATTTAATAAATTCCTTATTTGTTTTTATTTTTCTTTTTTGGTTAATGGCTCCTTATTTCATATAGTAACAAAATTAGGAAATTCCCCTCAAATTTAAAAAATAATAGAAATCTCCATACCATTAATAAATTGTTACTAAGCTATTAAAAATTATGGGTCCCTTTGGTTTATTATTCTGATACTTTTTAGAATAATATTTTAAAAAAATTAAATTAGATGGGTATTACGATGTAAGATTTGAAAATTAACAAAAATATCTCATATGTTTGTTTATTTACTAAACACCCTTTATAATAAAATATTAAAAACTAACAAAAACACCCCAACCCACCCATTAAATATGGGAAGGTAGGCCACCAGTCAGAGGGATGGCGAAGTCACCATGTCGGCACAGTGGCCATTGGATCTTCGAGTATGGCCTTTTCCGGCCCAGGATCACGGTGGATCTGGCCGGAAAAGGCGATCACGCCGATCCCGGTCGAATGATGACCAAAGATACGGACCAAATCTTTGGCCAGTAGATCTGGCCTTTTCCTAGCGATCCATCGTGGCTACAGGTGAAAAAGGCTAGATCGTCGACTCTAGGCAGTTCAATTCGGTGAGTGCACCATTATACCGTTGAGCAATGGTGGCGGAAGGGAATTTAGGGGTGTTTAGTTAAATTAATAAATTTAAGAGGGTTTAAAAGAATTTGAATAATACAGAATAATATTTTGAGAATTAGCCAATTTTACTGTTTAACTTTATTGGGAAAACCAAGAATAATATTTGGAAGAGTGAATCAAACGGAGCCTATATTATTATGGGGCCGTTTGGATCGGGGTATATAAGATAACAGGGGTAATCTTTGTTTATTTTGTAAAAGTCAGGTGTTTGGTTTGCAAGTAATAAAATATTACGGTAATCTTTTATTGTAAATAGTGCTTATTGTTGGTAACATGGGGGTAATCTTATTACCTTGTTAGAGGATATTATTAAAACATTACCTGAGTAATATGATTTTTCTACCTATTTTGCCCTTAATTAAAAACCATTTCGGACACAATTACCCTCAAATGTCTAGTAAGTAAATAACAATTAGTCCAACCTCCCTATATTTGAGAAATTAACTAAAACATCATAGCCATAAAAAAAGTTTAAAAGTTAACAAAATACCCCTAGTCACCCAAAACCACCGTTGACCATGACTCACCACCGCCAACCACCTATGTCAGTCACCGTAATGGTGCAAGACCGGCAGGATCTGGCCAGTTGTGTGCTGGTAAGGCCTTTTCCGGCCATGGATTAACAACCAGATTTAGCGTTTCTATGGTCGTGAAATAGGCCATAGATTTGGCTATTTTCTGACCACAGATTTGTGATTTATGGCCATTTTTTGCTTTAGCAATGCACGGTCGCCCATATACGACCAATCGTGTGCCATTTCGTCGATTGCTGGCAGCGGTCGGTTGTGGTCGCTGGCTACTGGCTGTGGCTTGGGTGGGTGGGAGTGATTTTACTACAAATTAAAGTTTTATATTGTTGGGGTGTTTTAGCAAAATTTCAAATGTAAAGGGTTAAAAGAATGATTCAAAAAATAATATTATATTAATATTTGAAAATGAGAGCAATTTAGTAATTTGTATAACATACCTACCCGTTTATCATCCCAACCAAACATAGTATTTACCAATTTATTCGAACTAACCAAACACATTTTTTAAACATTCCCAGTAATCTTTAAGGTTATCTTTCTTTCCGTTAATATAATATACTCTTATAATAAAACATTATATGATCCAAACATCCCCTATGGTGTCGTTTGGATAAGGGGTAAATAAGATAACAAGGGTAATCTTTGTTTATTTTGCAATATTTCCCAGGAATCTTTAAGGTTATCTTTCTTTCCGTTAATATAATATACTCTTATAATAAAACATTATATGATCCAAACATCCCCTATGGTGTCGTTTGGATAAGGGGTAAATAAGATAACAAGGGTAATCTTTGTTTATTTTGCAATATTACTTAGGAAGAACAAAACTGGTACCCGACCTCAATGTGCCCTTACTACTCGACTGAATATTCGGATAGTGTAAAATAGTACCCGTAATTGAATTGGTTTATGCAATACCCGAATATGTGGGTACCCGAAATTTTGGTTCAATTACCAGGTACTCGAATGTAAAACTCGAATTTCTTGCAATATGGCTTCCAAATAAAAATTTCTCTACCAAAACCATCAAAAAGATAAAAACATTGTAAAGCTTAGTGAATCAATTGAGCAAAAAAATATAGAAATAATTTTTCACAATAAAAAGAGCACAACACAGACAATTATCAAATATCTTTTGTGAATTGGAGAAATGGAAGAAATCGATAAAGATAAATGGAGAAATAAAGAACTGATGCAAGCGAAATCAATGGAGATTGGAGAGAACAGAACTGATGCAAGGAAATCAATGGACTAGTGGAAGAGAATAGAGAAATGAGAGATTAGTGGAGAGAAAATGATAAATGAAGAGGAATATGGGAAGTTGCGACTGGAGAAATGTAGAGAAAGGGAGAAATGGAAAATGGAAAATGGAAGAAGAAGGTTATTTGGGTTTAGGGCAAATTGATTTGGGATTTTACTTTAAAAAAAAAAATGGGTTTCGAGCACTCGATTATATTTTAAATATAACTCGGTACCGAATTGAAAAACCAGTACCTACTTAAATACTACCCGAATCTGACTCGATTTTTTGGGTACTCGAAAAATTCATTTTGGTTCGATTCGGTTACCATATTCGTTCAGGTTATGGGTAATTTTGTCCACCCCTAAGATTCTTGTGTTTAGTTTGCAAGTAATTAAATATTACAGTAATCTTTTATTACAAATAGTGTTTACTGTGGGTAATATGGAGGGTAATAAGATTACCTTGTTAGGGGGTGTTATTAAAACATTACCGGGGTAATCTGATTTTCTATCCATTTTGCCCTTAATTAAAAACCGTTTCGGACACAATTGCCCACAAATGTCTACCAAATAATATTACACAGCCCCCTGTATTTGAGAAATTAGCTAAAACACCCCAGCTTATAAAAAAATTTAAAAGTTAACAAATTACCCTTAGCCACCCAAAGACCACTGTCGACCATGACTCATCATGAGGTCTGACGTTAGTCGTCATAATGGTGCACAACCGACGAGATATGGCCGATCGTGCGCTAGTAAGGTCTTTTCCGGTCATAGATCACATATTCATGGTAAAAAACAACTAGATTTGGTGTTTCTTTGGCTGTTTCACGGCCAAAAAATGTGGCCTGTGAAACAGCCACAAATTTGGCCTTAAAAGGCCAAATATTTGGCCGTGAAATGGCACAACCAAAGATCTAGCCTTCTCACGACCAAATCTGTGGTCGTTTCACGCCATGGATTTGTGATCCATGGCCATTTCCAGCTTTGCCGACGCATTGCCGACCATATGAGGCCAATCGTGCGTCATTTTGTCGACTATCGGTGGAGGTAGGTGGGTCACTAGGTAATAGGTGGGGGTGGGTGGGGGTGATTTTGCTATAAATTAAAGTTTTACATGGCTCAAGTGTTTTAGCAAAATTTCAAATGCAGGAGGTTAAAAAAGTTCAAAAAATATTATTATATCAATATTTAAAAAGGATTTAATAATCTATATAACATACCCATCCATTTATCCTCTCAACTAAATATATTATTCACCAATTTATTCGAACCAACCAAACATATTTTTTAAACATTCATAGTAATCTTTAAGGTGGTTTTTTTCCGTTAATATAATATACCAATTTGTGTACGGCCCTTTATTTGAATTTGTAACGTTACTAATCCAAATATCCAATAAGGTTATTTACGTTGTGGTCCTTAAGGTTTAGAGTATGTTATTTATCTCCAAGTGCTATGGGAAACAAACAATTTAGTCCTATCAGGAGAAACTTTTCAAAAAAAGTCTGTACTCCTGCGGTCTTATTACATATTCCTGGAAATGAATAAAATATAAAAAAGTAAAAGTATACAAGGGTACCTCTAAAAAAATGTCAATCTAAAAAATGTCAAATTTTCTTAAGAATAATGGTTGATATCTAAATATAATATGGACCATTTTTAGAACATTATAAAACGTGTTTGATTTCACAGTCATGAAACGATCAAAAGTCATTTCAGTATCACTCATCACAATTATAAATACGAAAACATGTCAAAGTTAAAACTCAAGTGAACAATATAAAAAATTGAAAACATCTAACTTTTTATTTTTTTATATATTTTATTAATTTCCAATAACATGTGAATAAGATAATAAAAGTTTTATAAAAAGCCTCATTAAGTTGTTCATATCTCATAGTATTGGAGATAGGCAATATACACCAAACCTTAAGGGCGAAAGTATGAATAACCCAATCTAAAATGATTCATAAAACCAACCATAGAAATAAGATGTAAAATTAAATAAATTTTAAAGCTATGATCATGTAAAAATAAAGGTGGTGAGGTTTTTGTATTTAATATATGAAAAAAATCGACGTAAAGTGTCCGATGAACACGTTTTTTGTTTCATATAAAAATAAAAATCATTAATTCAGTTGTTTATTATTTAAACTTTTAAAACTTTATTATAGTTATAAGTTATAACAATGAAAACAAATCTCAACATCCTCCAAAACAACTTTTTTTTTCCTCTTTTAAATGAAATAAAGACTTATTTAAGAGCTAAATAACATAATGGGTGCGTTTGGTTTATTATTTTGGATAGGATTTTGAGGATAGTATTGAATAGTTGAATAGGAAAGTATTACAAGATAAAATTTAAAAATTTATGAAAAAGCCACCAAGGTTTGCTAATTTAATAAACACCCCAATATATTAAAATATTGTAAAATGATAAAAACACTCCTAACACCCAAAGTGCCAGGTTCCGGCCACCACCGTCGGAATCTGGCCAGAAAATTGGATAACCACAAAATCCGGTCGGATTTGGCGAGCATTCGATCGATATGGCCTTTTCTGGCCATATCCATCACGGACGGATATGGCCCAAAAAGGCTAGATCTAAGGCCGGATGTGGCCTTCAATGACCGAAAAAGGCCAACTTTGGCCGTCAGCGACTGTCAAAGATATGGCTGTCGTTGTCTATCAACGATGACCAAGATTTGGCTGTCATTGACAGTCAACGTCGACCATTTCTTTGGACGTCGCTGACGGCCAGATCCATGGTAGATCGCCAGGTAAAAGGGAGGCATCGGCCATTAACAGCCATTTCCGATGGTTGTGTGACTGTTGTGATAGATTTCGGCTACCACCGGCAGTGGTTGCCGGAATCTGGCAAGTATTGTGGGTGGGGGTGTTTCTGTGAGTTTTTAAACTTTTTTTTGGGGGGTATTTAATGAAATTAATAAACTCATGGAGTCTAAAAGTAATTAAAAAAATTGACTAATATTTTGGGAATACAGTGCCAAATAACATTTGAATAATAGGATTGAGAATATGGATAAAAACAATAAGCCAAACGCACCCATTACTATTCTTTTATCTCTTGATTTTTAATTTAGTGGGTTTTAAATATTGGGCTAAAGCCCAATCTATTTCCTTAAGTGGGTTTCAACCCTAACTCATCACGAGTCCATCAAATAGAAGCCCAATTTTTTTTAATTTTGCCCTTTCCCCTCCTAATATTTGCATAAATTAAAAATTATATATAACTACAAATAAACTCATAAAAATATTATAACCTAAACTAAGAATCATGTTATAAATCTTTCATCTCATGTTAGATTTCATTTCGTTATAAATATGATACTCCATATGTAGGATATTTCAAGTTGCGAATAACTGAATAACTGGTAAGACTTAATAACAAATTATAATTATTTTTCTAGTAGTAAATGGAGAAAATAATTAATCCTAGACAGTATATTATTAAATTATATATAGGTATAGCATGAATTTATATTGATGATTTAAGTGTATCAAAATTAAAGTTGACTGCGATTTGGAATGTTCACAAAAGCTAAAACAAAATTGGGGCTAATTTTTAATTGTCGAGCTATAACCAACCACTAAATATGGGCCCCCGCCAAA
The DNA here is from genome assembly GCA_026229545.1 of Pistacia atlantica. NCBI lineage: Eukaryota > Viridiplantae > Streptophyta > Magnoliopsida > Sapindales > Anacardiaceae > Pistacia > Pistacia atlantica. The sequence goes on from CM047907.1 coordinate 4,272,540, forward strand.
AAAGCTTCAAGTAATTAAAAAGGTCCCCCACTTAAAAGCAGGCCTTGTACCAATCGAACCCTACCCACATGAGCTGACAACTGTGAGTGCCCCCACCACTCTCTACCCAACCAACCAAATTAGAGTATGACAAATAAAGGTCAAAATGGTCATATCCTGTAATTAATGAATAAAAACAAAGAATTATATTGTGTTATTAATACAATAAAATTATTGATCAATAACGTTATTATTAAATTAAATTTAGTTAATAAATATGAAAAATAAGAGTAGGCAGTAAAGGGAAGAATGACATAAGGTATGACATAGCACACACTTCCAATTCATATTTGCTTGATTACAACTCAAGAAAAGATATTTTGATAAACTATACTTCTATAAACTCTATAAGTGTGTTTGGTGCGTTTTGTTGAATCAGATATGACTATCGATTAATTAGGATTGGGATTGAGATTGGATTAGATTTGATCGGTGTACTACTATGAAATTAGTGTAGTGCAACTGAAATAATTAATACTTGACTAGGCCAAACACGAGTCAAATAAATTTAAATTATGTATAATATTTTTGTATTATTCAATATCGTGAAACAAATGAACTGTGTTTGAAGAAACCGTATGAAACAAAACTACATCGAACAAATGGAAGTAGGATAGAAGTGACGAGAATTAAAGCATGCTAGTCTACCTAGAATATTAAGCATGTTTTATATTTTAGAAAATAGATTGAATGATCATAATTCTTTCAATCTTAAGCGCCTTAACCATTTTCAAAAACTGTCAAATAATTTTTAGATGTATTTTCTAAGAGTGTTTTATAAATTTATTGATCGTTGAAACGTATAAAACTTATTAGTCTAGACAAAATTAACCCCCGACTTAGTACTCCTCAACAAATGCTTTTGATGATCAAAATTGAAGTTTGAAATGATGGATAAGAAACTTAAAAAGGTTTGTTGTAATCAAAATGGGAGACTAAGGGAAAATGATTGGAAATTTGGAATCTCCCTAAGCATAAAAGAAGATGAATAGCAATGTCTTGATCACTCAAATATGCCAACCCACTAATTCACCAAAAAGCTTTACTTTATAGAAACAAAAATGAAGAAATGGGGCAAAAAGGGCACTCAAAATTAAGATCCAATTTGGTAAAAACAAAATCCATTTTGTGGGCTTTCGTCTTTTACTCTTGAAAAAGATAAAGTGGGGCAAGCCTAATTTCTTCAAATAAAGCAAATCACTTCTCTCAATCTTCAATCAAATGATTAAATTTCATACAGACAAATTTGGTATCCCCCACAAGTTCCCCATGCTACTTAATGAGAAAACAACTGATGGCTTCCCTACTTTACTTCATGACACAAAAGTGTAAGGTTGAGCTCAATCCTCAATCTCCCTCTCTCTCTCTCTCTCTCTCAACAACATAAACTTATCTGAAGTTGATTGAACTTACAACTCAGGAATTAAACACATGTTTAGTACTAAAATGGAATTGTTAAATCGATAGATTTTTATTCAACACTCTTAACAATTCTGGGTTCTGGTTTCTGGCGCTGGTTCTGATAAATCGATAAAATAATCCATCTATAAACTCTACTTAGATATGCAAATTAATATACAAATTACTGCTTCTAGTTAGCAGCCTTTCTTTTTATCTCTTCACACCCACATAAAATAATAGCTTCATTTTCGGTGAAGAGAAGAACCTCTGCAACTTTGCCTTTTTTATCCTCTTTTGACATTTCTTTTGTTTTATGGCTGCTGCGGCTTGCTCAAACACGTACACCTTGCACGTTTGTCAGAAAGTGCCTGAAAAATTAATGGAAAAATATCAGATAAACCTTGCTTGTTGAGAAAGCTTTGTGGGTTTTGACTTTAGATGACGATTTAAATTTTAATAGAAATACCTTCACTTGAGATTGAAGCTCTTTCACGTAATCTACAGCCAAGTCTAGCATGTCTGCTGTGTTTGTTTGCTGCAAATTTAGAAGCAAGATTAGTCTCTGGATAAACTAACTTCGACGGGAATTCTAGTTCGCATAATAAATTGATTAAGTGTACCTTGTCCATGTTGGGTACAAGATCTTGAAGTTTCCTCATGCGTTCGCTTATTTTGGTTCTTCTAACCTGGAAATAATGCAGATGAAATAAACATGAGTTCATTTATGGAGTAAATGGGATGGCTGAGAACAACCCAGATTGCAAAAATGGTGAAATTATGTATTGTACCCTCTCAGCAATGCTTCTGGGATGAGTTGCACAACCCCGCTTGGCTCGAATCTTGCACGGCACAGAATCCTGGATCTGTAAAAGCTTCTCGATTGATGTCAGATCTTTTGGCAAACTCAAGTGATGAGCCAGAAGTGGAGGAGGGCGATTTCCGGTGTCCAAATTCTGCACAACAAATAGTAGATCAAATTCTGATCATACACTTGCACAATCTCAAAGAATACAATTTTTTACCTCAGTGTCAGGCTTCACTAAATCCAGAAAGAGTCCTGTCTTCATCTCTAAGTCTCTTCACTCCACTAAGATTTTCTGAAATCATCGATTCGTCCCAGGAATCGATGCCGAAACCGGTTGAATAAGTGTTGCCAGGCCCCTGATCGAAACTCTCATTGTTGCCTGAATTTCCCATTTCAGCTATTGGACTCATTGGCCCGGAAGCAACCGGTGGCCTGCCTGCAGGAAGAAAATGATGCTTCTCTATTTGTGCTATTTCCGCCGCCATAGTCTCCCATGCCTTGCATCACAACATAGCCTGCCAAATTTTTACCAAGAATTATAAAGCAAAAAACTATAAATTGCGATAATAAGTATCAAAAGCAAGAATTAGAAATAAAAATTCTAAACTGTAATAAGAAACAGCTTCATTTATTGCTTATAATTTTTGCTTTTCATCAGAAACTCCAAAAATACAAAAATTTTCTTGTATTTCTATTTTTGTTTCCAAGAAACCAAACAAAGAAATCGAGGTTGAACATACCTTTTTCGATTTTAATAGTGTTGAAAAGCCCTGCAGGAGAGCTGCTATGGCGGATGAGATTTGAACTATTTCCACTGCCACTCGGCTTCATCGGCGGCGGAAAACGATCCACCCCAACTGAATTCATCGCTCTATAGTCCATTTCAGAGCCTGAAGAATTTTGATTCTGCACGTTCTGTTGAGGCTGGCTCGGATAAAAACTCTGAGAAACAGAGGAAAAATTTCTCTGTTGATTATTTAATGGAAGAAGACTAGTCTGTTGATTATTTAATGGAAGAAGACTACTCTGTCTCGGCTGTGGAGGCTCCACTATCTTCTCCGTCACTGGCAACTGTTGCTGGGTGATTCCCGGACTTTGTTCTGATGAATTTGACAAAAATTTCGCGAAAATTCGTTCGGTTTCAGGGCTTGAGCTCTTCAGGAAGTCTTCACAGAATTCTCTGTCCAATTCTCTCTCTAAGAAACTTGAGAAGTATGTGCTTGGAGCTGATTGGTAACGTGTCAAGCTCGAGTTCAGCTGTCGCTGGTGATCATGGCGATGGTGGTGGTGCTGTTGAAGATCTGACTCCATTTCTTCTTGTTTAGGTTGTTTAACTCAGATCAAACTTTAGAATACCATTGAAGTAAGCTGAAAACAAAGAGAAACAAATGAAGAAAACAGAGAGAAAGTGAGTAAAAAAGTTGAGATTTTGATAACCACTAAAGGATTTAGAATCAAATCTGGAAACAACCCACTTCCATAATCTTGAATCTGATCTGAATCACTCAACTCAAGAAGATAACAAGAACAACAAAAATTAGCCACTCAAAAAGAGGAATATTATCATATCAAAAAATAAAAAAAATAACAGAACGATAACAAAAACCCAACAAAGCAGCAAGGAAGGAAGAAGGAAACTTACTCACTCCCTCTCCCTCTCCACTATCTAAATGATCACTTTTTTTTCAGTACTTCTGATAGAAGTGTTTTTGTTGAAGCTGAGGGTGTTGTTGTTGCCAGAGACTGAACAGAGAGAAAGTGAAATGAAAAAGGCGAAAAGAGAAATTACAGAAAATATTTGTATGATGTGTTCCAGGAGGTGAGATGTAATAGGAACCAGAAATATGATAATTTATTTATTTTATTTTCTTAGTTTTTTGGACTTGAATGCCCATCACATTCTAGATACTATTTTCGTAACGCTATCAAATCAAATACCAACAGTTAGATTCACTTGTATTAAAATCTAGGAAGGCAATTCAAGTCATTCCATGTTTTTATTTGTGTGATAATATTCTCGGACTTTTTTTGTGGGCGTCCAACATTTTTTTCTTAAAATTACACTCCAATTTTCCCAAATTAGCAAGAATTAAGTCCATTAACCACCTTTTAACTCGTTGAGTTGTTGGACAACGAATCTTGAGTCTATTAATTTAAGAGATTTTGAAATTGAGTTATCTCGGATAATGTATATAAATTAGTTTAAACATCCTTGGTCATAAAAATTAGAAAAAAAAATAAAAATTAAGTCAACTAAAGTCAATAGGATGATATAAATTTTGTAATTACTTAGGCTTGGATTAAAATATATAAGGACCATTGTCAGACTTTTTAGTAACAATTAATTTTATTTTGCAAGCAAGAATTTAAGTTGAGCTAACGTCATACCGTGTTACATGATTTGAACCCGTAACGCTATTCAAATCAATATAAAAAATTGCATGGACTTAAATTATGAACACATGGAGGTAATAGGTTTTTTTTTCCCGAAATATAGACTTAAACTCTCGCTAATAAAAATTAAATGGCTGGCATTGTAAGGGACGTCACTGTATATACGCATGAAACACGATTTAATTAATTTTATCTTTGAAACTAAGCCAAGATGACTTAATGAATGGGGCACTCAAGGTGTCGAAATGTCTATTCTACCCCTCCTGCCTTGAATAGACGAAATTAATGTGACTCTAATAGTAGGACAACAAAACCCAAATGTTAAAATAATTTCCTCCATCAGTTTGGGAGAAATGGGACAAAAAGATATTATTTTTATATTAATTAATTTAATAATTAAGTGCTAATTAGATTATTAATATCTTGTTGCCACAAGGTGGATGACCATTGGTCGGGAAATTTAAAAAATTAAAAGATGGGCTTAGAATTGTATAATTCTGGGTCCACATTTTGAGTTATGTGACACGCTTTTTAACGCAAAGACAGAAGTGTCCATGTGGGAATTATAAGTTTTCGTGTTAGAATGAGGACAATTTTGTCTTAATGTACTCGTGATAAAAATTAAATAAATAAAGTTTAATAATTAATTATATTATCATGTAGAATTAAAGTAAGATGCATGATGACAAATCTTGGTTGTCACATAAATTATGTTGCCAAATAGTATAAATACTTTTCTATGTTGCCATCATCATATTTATAAATGTTTTGGTTCATAATTAATAAAATTATTTGAAAAAGTTTTTATTATAAAATTTTATATGATCTTTCAATTTTTCTTTACGTTCGAAAGTTTATTTTTCAGATGTGAGTAGGCTTAAGAACATTTAAATCATAAGAAGATTCTGATTCTATATGTAAATATCTTGATATCTTTTTTCATTTATTTGGAAGGTATACTTTAAGAACGTTTAAATTAGAAGGGGATTCTGATTCTATATATAAATATCTTGATATTTTTTTTCCATTTATTTAGGAAGGTATACTTTAAGATAATATTGCACTAAGTGATAACTTTTTTTTCTAAAAAAATAACATGATTCATGTTTGATGTGTTTCTCCTTCATGTTGGATTAAGTCATAGATTTCCATAAAATTAATTATCAAAAGGAAAAGCAACTTAATGGTGGTTCCCATCAAGACACTTACCTTGACATAACATAAACATTGCTTAAAAGTTAATTTTAAGACTAATCAGTAATGCACGTGTTAAGTTTCTATGAAAAGACGATTGCCAACGGGTCAATCACTATAATAATCGACTTTATATCCTATAGTAATCTCCTAATGTGATTGAAATCTCAATTTACTTGTTCAAGATCTTGTTTATAGTAATCTAATTGCTAAACGACAAATCACATTGAATTAAGAGTAATCACTAATTTTAATACATGATTAATTATCATATATGATGTTGTTAATCATGTGAAGCTTTTTGTGCCAAACACGTGGAAGATTTGACCTGGGTCCCACCACTAGAGAGTGAGGGGCCTGGGGATATTTACGATGTCGTTTTCTTTAATATATATTTCTTTTTAGTGTGACTAATTTTGTCGTTTTTTAACTAAAGATTAGTCTAGTTTGCGGTTTGTAGTCTTGCCAAGTGCCCAAAATCTAGTGATGCCAACTTTAAATGATGTGATTTTGAACTTTATGCCTTGCTTTTAGCATATCAAATGTACGTAAAAGGAAAAAGGAAAATATTTTGTTGATTTTAGTGAGATTTTATTATAATTAAATTAAAAATAAATTCACTAGAAAATTATATTTAAATATAAATAGAAAATTGGATTCCAATCAATCAACCCTTAAACTGTGTTTGTTTGTGTCAACTAGAATTCACGTCAACTAATCTCTCAAGCTTTAAAATTAATGATCAGATAAACCCTTCAGTGATCATCTTTATTAGCAAACGAGAAAAATCGAACTCAAAACCTCTTGAATAATATATTTAAAAATCTCTATCATCTCGTCCGACTAACTAAATGTTTATAAACATTATGTTATTCATAATATTAGGGGTGTTCGGTTCAGGGTATCCTTACACTTTTTGAAGGAACCGAAGGAGGCGAACTCGTTCCTTGAAATTTGGAATCGAACCGGAATCGGCAGTTCTCGGTTCCAGTACCGCGAACAACTGTAACAATGGTTTCTGGTTCCAGTTAGGTATCCTGTAAAATTCATGACCCCCCAAAAGTTTTTAAAATGGCAAAAAAATCTTTAAAAACTTACAAATACCCCCCTACCTGGCACTTGTTAACAAAAATAAAATTACAAATTATAAATTCAAAATTATAAACTCTATTACTTTGTAAATGTAGATTCTCAAAAGTCAAACCAACTTACTTTAAATGTTATGAAATATAAATATAAATGTATTCACATTACTTTTTCTACAAAAGTTTATATTAACTCCCCTAATCTTTAATTTTATTTTATATTAGTCTCGGTTCCGGTTCCAAAAATTTGAAACCGGAACCTACCCATTGATGATTGGTTCTGGGTAGGAACAGGAACCAAACCTAGGGTACCCACGATTCCGTTTTCAACCGGTTCTTTTGAACACCCCTACATAATATAGTAAACTTACCTAGTCACATGCTCCTTTCATACATCATTGACGATATTATTGTTGTAATGAATGTATTATGTAAATAGATAATAAATAATATTGCAATCACACTCTTTTGGAACTTTTATTAATAAATGCATAGCACTTAAAATTTTTCAGAATTTGAAGATTCATAATACACGGTCTTAATATAGTATAGTGATAACAATATTTCTCAATAATAATCTTTTGAATTAAGGTCAAAGGAGTTAATATTGGCTATTTTAATTACACTCTTAACCTAAAAATCTTTTAGAGGATGGAAATTTATAATGTAAGGTCATAATACAATATAAGATGTACTGATGTTTCTCCACATTAATATCTCTTGAATCATGGTCCAAAGATTAATTTTTCTGCTCTCTACCCTTCACAACGAGGCCCTCCTAGTATAATAATATTGGTACGAGTTTTCTCTCTGTGGCCAACAAATATTAAATGATGAACAGTGAATCAAATTAAGGCATAGTATGAATAATTAATTCCAAGACCAAGAAAATCGGATCCTGTCGATTTCGGACCCCACAGCACCATTTTATAAAAGAACCGAACCGGACTTGATGGGTGAACCATTTGAAGTGTCAACACTCAAAATTAAATTAATTATATTTAATTTTGTTAAAGCTTTAAACTATGCTAATTAAAAATAATTATAATATTGTTAAGACTCTGGCCTTTGGGACCTTAGGAGTGAATTAGTGATAGTCACGTCTGCTTACAGAAGAAAAAAAATTAATTAGCTGTCGATTATAATTAATTACTTATTTAATCACATCAATTTAAGTTTTCAGGCTCACGGTCTGATTATTAGACCGAATACTAATGATAATTTTGTTTATTGAATTTAATTAAACACTAATTTCTAACCCTCTTTTGGTTTTTCATGATACTATGGCTTAATTTTTATTTAAATTTTTTACACTCTTTAATGAATGATTTATTTTGATGGAACGACGGTGAGAGATACTGAATTAACATTTAATATAATTATTTAATTATCGTTAGATCAATAGTAATCAACATTTTATAAGGAATATCAAAATTTAAGTGAGAATATCCAAATCCAATTTTAATTGGACGAAGATATCCATGATATAATTAATTTATTTAAAGAAATCGTCACAAAATGTGGATAATTTTTTAATATTGTTCTAGAAGTTTTAGACAATCAACACCTAATCACCGACGTTAAAGAAAAATGGGTTGAATTAAGAATGAAAGCATAAGTTAACAAAAAGTTAGGTCTGTACGGTGCCGTTTTATTTTCCTTCTATTAATTAATTAAGTAATTGACTTTCGATAGTGAACGGCACTCCAGGGCACCGCTTTTGTTGAAATTTAGTAAAAAAGACACCCGCAATTTTATTTTAATTTATTATTATTATATTTTGTTTTACACTTTGTTTATTTATATATATATAAATAAAAAAGATACCTCAATTTATTTTCTCCTTTTTCCCCTCCCTAATATGGGAAAATTTATTTATTTATTTAATTTATTAATTCTTGATAATTTCTTTATTTTTTGAATAATAAAAGTTATTATGTATCTCAATCAATTAAATTAATGGATTTGAAATTTAAGTGTTTACTTTTCTAATAAAAAAAAATTTTTAATAATCTTGCAAATTAACTTTTCACATATTACATAGGGGCTAGAATATATCGATTTAAATTTGTAACTTAAAATTTTGATACAAATTTGTGAAAAATAAATTAAACTATGGTTATGTGTTAATTAATTTCCTATCATTTGAAAACGTTGAATCATAGATTGTCGACAAATAGTGATAAATTTATATAAAAAAAAATAAAAAATCTAAATATCATACTCCATTAAATAGTGTTACATAATACAATCCAACCCATCTTATTAATTCTTTGTCTTTGTGGTAATATTAAATACAAGTACAATCGACAAAATTGCAAATTATAACTAAATCTTCTTTAATAAAATCCATTTTTTGGATAACTCATTTGAGAAGACAAAGCAAAAGGAGAGAATTTGAGATAATAGGGAAGAAATAAATAAACGATATGAATATCAAAAGGGCATTTAAAGGAAATATATGCATAAAAGGTGAGCGGATGAGGTGGAAACTCAAATAATTGGAGCAAAGGACATGAATTGGAATAAATTCTTCACCAAAATTGTCATAACAAACAAAACCGTAACCTTTTGCTTGCCCTACCACTTTCCCTAACTTTCTTTGCCCATTTTGTTGAAAGATGTGATCCACTGAAAAATTGGATTATTTTAATTAGTATCAAAGTAATACTAGATTAGGAAGAGAAATATGATCTTCGTTAAGGAATAAAATGATATTTCATACAAAATTAATGAGATATATTCAATTCAACTTTCTTTGCCTTATATTATTTAAAGGTATGATCGACTAAATTAGGTTGAGATATAGATGGAAAATATATACTACATTAAGAATATGAATTTCTCTAATATCCATTGAGGGTCAAATGAAATATAGATGACTAATATGTGTTTTCAATTTTGTTGAGAACCATTACATGAGGTAACGAAATTAACGTGAGAAATCTTTTATTAATTTTCATGTTATACGAGTTCTCCTAAATTATTCAAATTCAAAGGGATGTGAACATAATTTCATTGTGAAAAAAATTAAAACTTTTTTAGTATGACCTGGGAAACAAGTGTTTAAACATATAGTATGATGATTTAAATTATATTCTTATTATTTTTAATATTTAAACACGCATTTTATGGTGAATACATATGTTTTATTTTAAGTTAGTTCTAGAAGAATAATTATATATATATATATAACATTACTCGGTTTGGAAACAAATCTTATCTGAATAATTTATGACAGCGAGTGTGAATAGAAAAAGAGGAGAAAAAATTGACAAAAGCTCAAGACATTATAAGTCAAATTTGTATGACTAATCAACATATGAATTAATGAATCTCTTAATGAATCTACCCGACCTCAACTCTAAACTTTTCTCCTAATAAATGACCAGATTTTTTTTCAACCAATTATTTCGGCTTATGTTCGCCAATTTGGGTTTAAGCCCAATGGGGCCCGGCCCGTTTCTTATTATGGGCTCGATTGAGAAGAAAGTGGGCTATGGTTCACAAATTTGGAATTTCTTTGGGCTTCATGTAGCCCATTAGAAAATGGACGAGGAGTAGTATGAATTTCCATTAACTTTTATTTACATTTGATTCTTATATGTAATTACATTTTTTTCCTTAGATTAATTTGAATGCTTTAATAAAAAGTTTAATATATACCGTTTGATTGAAAATTTTTTACTAATAAAAATAAAAAGCCCTATGTGGTTATAGTAATAACAAAATTCTTTCTATTATTAAATTGGTGACGGTAGGTAAGTAAATATTCATTAATTTATTATATTCTAAATTCTAAATGATATAAGAAAATTTATATAATTTATGAAATCTTAAGAGAAATTTTATTATTTGATTTAAATTTTAGGGTTAAGGGAAAAACCTTAAAAATAAATTCTAAATACATTCCTTAATCCTATAAAGAATTATTACACATTTTTACAAAAATTAAATCATTTAATTAATAAATAATTAAAAACTCTTTCTTTCATTATTTTTTAATATTTTCCCTTTAATTTAATAAAATAAAACCTAAAAATTAATAATAAAATTAAAAAATTGAAAGTTCTAAAACTATGAAATTGCAAATAAAAATTTCCAACGGCAGAAACATGATAAACTTTGCGTACTTGCAATTTCACTCTCATTGTATTACCAAAATAGCCCTTCTCCCCGCCTCCGAAATTCCCTAAACACCCTCGGAACCAACACGTTTCGACACCACATGACGCGTAGCTTCTATCTAACGACGGTGCGAGTCCCAGAAACTGATCAAACCCCAGAATTTCCTCCTTCACAGAACTCAAACCCTGAACAGAACTTCCTGTTCGAACTTCAAATTCCTTGCTCAGAATACAAAACCCTTAATTGGGTCGCTCTTGGTTTCTCTTTTTGACTCAGTTTACCGGTAAGGTTTCGTTTGTTCGTATTTTTTTTAAACTTTCCAATTTTTTTTGGCCACTTTGTATTTTGTTTAATTTAAGGTTAAGTATGGTTTAATTAGGCTTAAATGATTCAAATTTCTGTAGTTGTGATGATAAATTGTAAGTTTAGTTTATTTTGGCGTAAAAATAAATGTTTTGTTGGTTAATGTTGATATTGGGAATTTTATTGCTTGTTTATTCTTTGGCAATTTTGGGGCAGAATGAGAAGTGGGTAATGGCTAAAAATTGGATAAAGGAACAAAAAGTTTGATTTTTTTTTCCTTTTTGATATAAATGTGTGTTCAGTTGGAAGGGGACTGTGAACAGTACTTCCTTGGAGTGATTTGATGCTCATTAGTATCGAAGTGCCAGGATTTCTAAAGTTTTTGGAAGATGAAAATGTGGATTTCCTAATAGATTTATTGACTGTGCAAAGTGGGTTCGTTCCAAAAAAAATGTTCGTAAAACAGGGTGGACTGTATTTGTTTTATGGTAAATTGAATTGTTTCTAAGTTTAAAAGAGGTGGAGAGGAAATGATGTTTATGCTGATTGATGCAGTTGGGATGGTTGCTTACTTGTAGTTGAATATATTTTTCTGTCTTGGAAATGGGTTGACAAGCTTGTTACTGGCATATAGCCTTTGGGAATTACTTGGGAGACAAATAAAATAGGCTTAAGAGTTGAAGTTGTGAAAATTATAATATGAAATGGGTCACAATCTTCTGGATGGACTCTTAATCATCATTATTGCTCAAATGTGGGCATGAAACTTGGTTTGACTTATGTTTGATATACTTGAAAGAGAAAAGCTGGTTTGACTTTATTCTTTGTTTAGGGAGAGACTTGAGTTGGTGCCAAGATTGGATGTGTGATATAGAGGATTTACAGTTAATTTGTTTGATGGAAACATTGGTTAAATTGATGATTAGACATGGAATAATGCTTAGAAAACTTAGGAAAACCTTCTGTAGAATCAGGAATTAACTATGTGTTAGATATATAAAATCTGTGGCTGAATAATCTACTTAAGAGTCAATAGACAACCTATAACTCCAAAAACTATTAGAAAATAATAAATTACAAAATGTTCCCACTTTAATAAACCAAAAAAAAATAAAAAAATGGACCATTAGCGGACAGAGACTAATAGTACCAAGGGCTCTTTTCTTTAGATGGGAAATGGCATTTTCACTTTCCTCAGGACCAATGAATTTAGCTCTAAGCTTTCAAAGAGGCTATATTTTCTATAAAAACTATAGATAGACATTGTGTTTTGCAGGTTGAGGTTCTTTGAAGAATATTAATGTTTATGTTGTCACAGAAGCCTGTGTACTATGCCATAAACTTACAAGTATTCTATAGAAGTTCCTAGGAAGTAGCTTTTAATATAGCTTCTGAGTGCCAGGATATGATAATTGCCTTTAGATTTTTACGATTAGTAATTCAACCATTACAAATTTTTTTGACACTAAGTACCTTTTTCATTTTAATTATTAATAACTTTTAGGTCAGTGTTTCTTTTGTCAAATATTTAGTACCTAAAAATTGTTAGTTTTTTGTGCAACTTACAGAATCTTCTCTTTCCAGTCATTCCAAATCTATATTTTGTTAAATGGACTATTTTTGATCTCCAACAAAGTTATGTATCAAGAAGCTTGGTCAGTTATGTTTGTTGTTATATTGGATTCAATTGATTAACATGATTAACTAGTGAATCATATCCTGGGGTCAATTTTTCGTTTGCACTTTTTATATGTTTGTTTCCATTTATAGTACAAATGCTTCTTGAGGTCAGAGTAGGGCAGTTGATTATTTCTGGATGTTGATCTATGTTAATTGTTATTTTTCATTTTAGGCACCTCCATGATGTAGTCATTTTGTAAAAAGTTTAAACCATCGCCACAGGATTTTGAACAACAACCTTTGTGACGCCATATGAAAGACTGACGACAAATGTGGGGAAAAATTTGCCAAAATTTATTTTGTTATCTGTGATCTGAACAGACCCAATACAATGATGGGTTCTAATGAATTCACAGGCAATCCTCTTTTAGAGCCTCGTGATGATATGGAATTTGAATCACATGAAGCTGCATATTCATTTTACAAAGAATATGCCAAGGCTATGGGGTTTGGCACTGCTAAATTGAGCAGTCGTCGTTCTAGGGCATCAAGGGAATTCATTGATGCAAAGTTTTCATGCATAAGATTTGGAAACAAGCAACAATCTGATGATGCCATTAATCCACGACCATCTCCGAAAATCGGTTGCAAGGCGAGTATGCATGTGAAAAGAAGGCCAAATGGAAAGTGGTTTATTTTTAGCTTTATTAGGGAGCACAATCATGAGCTTTTACCAGCTCAGGCACATTTTTTCCGAAGTCATAGAAATGTTGATCCGCTTAAGAATGATGTTAGGATAAGAAGACGGAAGAACATAGCTCCAGTGTCTAAACTCTTTTCTGCATATCAAAATGTTGATTGCTTAGAGAATTACATGAGAAATCAGCATGATAAGGGACGCAATTTGGTTTTAGATCCAGGAGATGCTCAAGTGCTGTTAGAATATTTTATGCATATGCAAGAAGAAAATCCTAAATTCTTCTATGCAGTTGATTTGAATGAAGAGCATCGGTTAAGGAATGTCTTTTGGGTGGATGCCAAAGGCATGGAAGATTATACTAATTTCAGCGATGTAGTTTCTTTTGACACTACATACGTTACAAACAAGTATAAAATACCTTTGGTTCTTTTTGTTGGTGTTAACCATCATATTCAACCCACATTACTCGGTTGTGCATTGATTGCAGATATGACTCTTTATACTTTTGTTTGGTTATTGCAAACGTGGTATATAGCAATGGGGGAACGAGCTCCACGAGTGATGCTCACTGATCAAAATGATGCCATAAAAGCAGCTATTGCAGCAGTATTTCCAGACACATGCCATTGTTTTTGTTTGTTTCATGTATTGGAAAAGATTCCTGGGAATCTGGAGTATCTAAACCCATGGCACGATAGTTTTATGGTAAAATTTGATAAGTGTATAAACAGGTCATGGACTGAGGAACAATTTGAAAAGAGGTGGTGGAAGTTGGTTGACAAATTTCATCTCAGAGAGGTGCCATGGATTCAGTCACTGTATGAAGATCGCAAACATTGGGTTCCTACATTCATGAGAGGTATTTCTTTTGCTGCATTGTCTACAATTTCACGCTCGGAGAGTTTAAACTCTACATTTGACAAGTATGTGCGTGGAGAAACGTTATTGAGAGAGTTCATTGAACAGTACAGAGTGATTATTGAAGTTAGGTATGAAGAGGAAGCCAAAGCTGATTTTGATGCGTGGCATGAAACACCTGAATTGAAATCTCCATCACCTTTCGAAAAGCAAATGTCACTTGTGTACACACATGAAATTTTCAAGAAATTTCAAGTTGAGGTTTTAGGAGCAGCTGCTTGTCATCTTAAGAAAGAAAATGAAGTTGACACAGCGTCAACATATAGTGTGAAGGACTTTGAAGATGATCAGAACTATATGGTGGAATGGAATCAGTCTAAATCAGATATATATTGTTCATGTCGTTCATTTGAATATAAAGGTTATGTTTGTAGACATGCTATTATTGTTCTGCAGATGTCTGGTGTTTTCAACATCCCATCTAAATATATATTGCAACGATGGACAAATGCGGCTAAGAGTAAGCATGCTATGAGTGAAAGATTGGATGAGGTGCAATCCAAGGTTCGCCGTTATAATGATCTATGCCGAAGAGCCATTATTTTGGGCGAAGAAGGGTCATTATCGCAAGAGAGTTATAATATTGCACTGGGTGCCATACAAGAAGCTCTCAAGCAATGTACAACTCTGAATAACTTCATGGAAAACAATGTCAGACCTGTTGCCTCAGATATTCTTGCTTTATGTGATGCTGAGGAAGAGAATCAATTTGGTAATACATCTAAAGACAAGGTTCCCAATCCTTCAGTGACTTCTACCAACAGTAATCCTAGCAGAACTGAGGCAGGAAAGGGAAAGGGAATTAATGCAAATAAAAAAGGAAAGGTTAGTGAGTTAGATGGTTCATATTTTTGTTTCTTTGTCGTGTTGCTCTTGAAATGTTTTGATATATGAATTGGGTTACAAAAATTAATTGCAGTCTACTTCATGTATGTGGCAGATTACTCAACCAGGCACTATGAATGTTGAGACTCAAGATGGCTGTCACCAAATGGTTTGTCATGCTCCCAGTTCTTTTTCTATTTCAGTTAAAGAGATTAGTTATCCTGGCATAGAGTAATGAAACTTAATGATGCTGAGTTTAGGACAATATACTTTCATGCAACTTAATAGTACTTTTGAGTTACGTACTTACAACCTTTGGACACTTTGGTTGTATAGGCGCCTTAATTTCACGAGTTTGTAGCCACATAATTCATCTACTTGTATGTTAATTTGTCGTCATTAATATCCTCTAGAATATAGTTTTACCATTGATGATATACATTTCCTAAAACATTAATACCCTTTGATACTTGTGGTTGCAGGAGCTTTCTGACATGAGGCCAACGCAGTTGCATAATTTTGTGCCAACCCAGCTACAAGTGTTACCTACAATGTTTCACAATGTACCCACAACACAGTTTCACAATGTGACTACAACAAATTTGCCGGATAATCGACTCCCTCGGTAACTCAAGTTTAGTTTATTCTGTAAAGATTGAGTACACATGAAATGTTTTAGGGCTGTAGGAAGTTAAATGTACTATTTTACAGTTAAGAAATTCTAGACTGTTTCTGATCCCCATCTTCAAATGTTTTATCTGGGGCCATGTATTCCAGCTCTTAAAATTATAGGGGTATTTAAACAGCCCTTTAATTTATGTGACATTCAATGTATATTCTCTCTGGCCCATCTCAATTTCTTCATTAAATAGTTTATCTTTAATATTTACAATACTTTAAAATAAATCTATAATCTAACTTTGTTATGTGTCACAGTGCTCGAAATTCCCTGCAAAAATTCAGGGCATATAGATTATATATAATCCAATAAGAACATCCAGGAAGCTTCCAAACCTCTTCTTCTTTAGCCTTAGTTGCTCAAATCACACAAACAAACTCCTTTAAAAATTCCTGAAAAGCTCTTGATTTCTTCCACAAATTTCTCAATCTGGTCACCAAATTTCTGTTTAATATTAAACGGGTACCAAACATTGCCTGAGTTTAAGGTGAAAAGCAAGTAAATAATAAAAAATGAAGGCAAGGGGTCGGCTTCTGCATGTTCAGTGGCATGTTTTGTGGAAGAAGCACATGCAGAATCCCAAATATCTGGTTCATCATCATCATCTCCCTCAATATTTCTTGGTCAAACTCCAGAACTTCGGTTGTTGACTCCCCTGGAAAACACCTCAACTCTCATTAGATAGACAAGCAATTTCATAAATTATTTGCTATTTCTGATTCCGTCCAACAGACAGTCCAAAAAGCTAGTAAGTAGGTAAAGTGTCACGGCCTCATCTTACCGGAGGCATAGGCATGGTCGGGTGGAGTTTACAAAGTACCAACTCACTCTTCGTGACTCTAAGAAATATCTCTCTCCCCCCCCCCAGTTAACATAAAAAAAAAAAAAAAAAAAAAAAAAAAAGTTATATGAAATGTTATGAAGAAAATGACTTTGAATACTTCTCTAGTAACGAAGAAAACAATTTATAATAGATTCAACAATAGAAAAAAGATCATTTCTGATTGAATAAACTATTTTACGTCTATTTTGACCAAGTTTAGTTGGGGTTTTTTTTTTTAATATATTTTGGGATGCTTGATGATATGGTCGGTAAAATTCAAAACCAAGATCAGCATGAACAATTTTTTAAGTAAAGACATAACCCTAAAAATTTAATATACTAATCTAATGCATGAGCTTGTTGTCTAATTGATCAACTATTAATTATTTAAATATGAAAAAAAAAATTCATCTTGCATATGTGACAGATTAATCTAATCCCCATCATACAACAAGACTACAAGAGAAAAGGCATGATTGATGTTTAATTTCTCTTTTAAGTATGATAGTTTATTAAATTTATTTTAATCTCATAACTTGCCTGCCAGCTAATCGACATATCTGCTTCAGAATCTCCCCAAGAACAAAATCAAATTAGCATTTTTTTAATCACTTAATTTCCCATTTTCAAAGACAATGTTTCTTGAAATTACGTTTTTTTTTTTTTTTTTGTAAAACTCTCAGTGTTTTGGCTTTTTATAGTGAACTCTTACCGGTTTCGGAAATGAAATCTTTAACTCCGGTGTGCTTGGCCTTTTTGTAGTGAACATTCCATTTGTTTTGAAAATGTCATCAATTCAATCTTAAAATTTATCAATATTTTTCTAATTTAACCTTCAAAAAGTTTATTTAACCTCTCAATATTATTGACAGAATTTGAATTTTAAATTGATTGAAGTTGGATAAATAGTAAAAACATTATTTAATTCAAACTTAAATAGAATAACCTCATTGTCTTTTAAAAAGTAAGGGTACAGATTGCATTTTTGAAACCAACAGAAATTCACTATAAAGAAGATAAAAAACACGAAAGTTAGGGTCATATTTCCGAAATTAGTGGATATTTATATAAATATTTTTTTCTGTTACCCCTTTTCAGATTATTATTTTAAAGATTAGCTGGTTGCCTGACCTTCTGCAAAATCTTAACCGAAACAAATTATTTATCTGTTAAATCTGATTCGCATTTGTTTATTAGTTTTAAAATCTTTTTGATAAGTAAGACAATCCTGTGGATAAGGCTTCTCGTAACATGATTGAGACTGGCTTGTCGGATACTGCCACTTCAATTATTTATTTAATCGCAATTTTTAGGTCAATAATTTCAATAAGAGTCAGTCAAATATTCAACAATTTATCATATGATATATAAAGTCTTATAATTGATGTTATAGTTTTAATGTTTTGTTTATTAATAATTAATTCATGTATTATTATTACAACTATCATTATCATTTGACAATAATGTTCTAATATTATATCCACTTAATAATTATGTAATTACACAATTTTTATATGTCTTCTAAGAAATATCAAGTTATCGGAAATATTATGGGTGCTTTTGGTTCAGTATTTATATTCATATTTCCCAATCCTATTACCTAAATATTGTTTAGCACATTATTCCAGAAATATTACTATTTTTTTAATAAAAATACTTTTAGACCACTTAAGCTTATTAATTTCATTAAATACCCTTAGAAAAAAAGTTTAAAAATTAACAAAAACACTCCCATTAACCCATACTTGCAGATTCCTGAACCACCGCATGGTGATAGCCTAATCAGAACGGCCCACCCGCCACCAAAAATGGTCTGGAAGCCATCGATCTGGCCTTTTCCACCGTATCCAACATGGATTTGGCGGGAAAAGGCCTGATCTGTCGCGGCGGCGACCAAAGAAATGGCCGTCGTTGACGATCAACGACGGGCAAAGATGGACTTCTTTTGACGTTTTTCGGCTGTTGACGACAATATTTAGCCGTAGATCTGGCCTTTTCCGGCCAGATCCGTGATGGTGGATCTGGCTGAAAAATGCCATAGCGACACGTTACGACATAGATCCGACTAGTATGTATCGTAAAGAAATTTTTCGGCTAGATTCCGATGGTGGTGGCCAGAATCTGGCATTGCATGTGATGAGGGTATTTTTGTCATTTTATATATTAGAGTGTTTAATTAAATTAGCAAACCTAGAGGCTTTTTCATAAATTTTTAAATTTTATCTCGTAATATTCTCCTATCCATCTACCCAATATTATTCCCAAAATCTTATCTAAAATAATAAACCATACATACTCATGGATTTCTAACAATCATCATACTTCCAATATTCTAATAATCTCGAAAGTAACGTTTTTACATTATCAATTTAATAATCATCAAAGATCGGTAACGTTATTGCCTCATAATTCAACAAATCACATCTTCAAGATATGTTCAAAAATTTTTGGTTGTTTGAAATCCACATGTAGGAGTGATCGACTTCCATGATTTCAATGACCCACAAGCGTTATCATCATCTTAATGGGGCAGCTTCCACAGTGTGATGATAAGGCAATCCCACGACCCAGATCACTCCTTCAGGCACAATCTGACTCGAGTGAACTGTATGGCTGCCCTGCATTAATTATAATAGACTACTTCCTAAGTATCGAATTGATGATACCTTTTGGGCAGACAAAGATTCATATCCTCGTGGGGCAATCAAGAAGGATATCGACATTTACTTTGCCCCAGTTTTTGGACCCTTCATGCTCTATTAATCTCAACCGACTTATTTTCACGTCTGAATTCGAAATTAGAGTTTACGCAGAGTCAAACTCAAGTTTAAAACTAGAATTTACTCCGAATTTTATAGTTTTTGGAAAGCAGAAAATTATTCCGAACCTTATGAGAGTACCAAACCCGAATTCAAAATTAGAGTTTAGGAAGAATTTTACAGTTTTTTTGGAAAAAAAGCTTATAAGAGTAAACTGTAACTCTAATTCTTTCGATTATCTGTGAGTTTTTCTGATAAAAGAAGAGATTAAAATTTAGAGGGGTTGTCATTATCAAGAATGGCAATGGACCTGAAACTGCCACGTTGAAGAACACCCCATGCAACTGTGCTTCAGTCATCAAATCAAGTGATCTTCTTTGCACATTCTTATAAAATCCTGTTTGAAGCTTATCTCTTCCCCCATGTTCACCCACCTGTTTCTTTTTCAATTATTGGGTTCAGCTCCCCTTTCCCACCACGTGTTTCCAATTATTGGGGTGCGTTTGGTTTAGTATTTTGGATAGGATTTTAGGGATAGTATTGAGTTATTGGATATGGGAGTATTACGAGGTAAATTTTAAAAATTTATAAAAAAGCCCTTAGGTTTACTAATTTAACTAAAGACCCTAACATGTAAAATGACAAAAACACCCCCACCATCTGCATGTCGTTATTCCTGCCACCACCGCGAAATGCGGCGGAAAATTCGTTACAGCATGAGACTTGTCGGATTGCGCCGTAACACATTGTTATGGCCTTTTCCAGGCTAGATCCATTGTGGATCCGGCCGGAAAAGGCCGATCTCGCTTTGTTTTGGCCGTGCATACGGAAAAGGCCAAAGGGCGACGGCCATCTTTAGGCGGTCGGCCGACGGCCAAAGATGTGGTCCGTTGACGATCAACAACGGCCAAGCTTTGGCCATCGGCCGACGGCCAGATTTGGCCTTTTAAGGGATCCGTGGTGGATACGGCCGGAAAAGGCCAGCAACGGTGAACTTCCGACCATTTCTCGGTGAAAGTTTGGCCGTTGTCGATTCCGCTATCACTGGTGGTTTCCGAATCGACAAGTTGAGTTGGGTTGATGGGGGTGTTTTTGTTAATTTTTAAACTTTTTTTCAGGGGGTATTTAATGAAATTAATAACTTTATGGGGTTAAAAATAATTAAAAAAATAGAGTAATATTTTGAGAATATTGTACCGAACGCTATTTGAAAAATAGGATCCAGAATAGGGATAAAAATATTAAACCAAACGCATACCAAAATTTTCAGCAAAGTTCAACTTTGAATCATAACGGTAAAAAAACAAAAAAATAATCATTATCAAATCATGTTCTAAAAAGTCATTTGACAATAATATAATACACGTGGCAGCGACACGACGAAGAACCTATTAAGAACCAGCTAAAATCCACGTTAGGGGCAAAACCGTCACCCAAAAACTATCACCACTATTTAAGAACAACGTATTCACTTCCATGCTCAAAATCAGAGTTCACTTCTCCCAACGTCTCTGACTCAATAAATGCACCGTCTTGTTTAATCACGGTCACCATGGCTTCATTCTCCCACCACCACATTATGTTTTTACTGCTCTTCATCGCCATTTGTTTTTCCGTCGTCCACGCCTGCCATCCGTCAGACCGGGCGGCTCTCTTAGCTTTCAAAGCTGCCCTCAAGGAGCCTTATTTAGGCATCTTCAACACGTGGACGGGCAACGACTGTTGTCACAACTGGTATGGCATCAGTTGCGACGCGGAATCTCACCGGATTGCTGATATTAACCTTCGTGGTGAGTCGGAGGACCCGATATTTGAACGGGCTCATAAAACTGGGTACATGACCGGCTATATCTCACCGGCGATCTGTAAACTGAAGCTTCTCTCGAGTTTGACTATCGCTGACTGGAAAGGAATCACTGGCGAAATCCCTCGTTGCGTCACTTCGCTTCCATTTCTCCGCATTATTGATTTGATCGGGAACAAGTTATCAGGCCAGATTCCGGCGGATATCGGACGGCTTCATAGGCTTACCGTTTTTAACATTGCTGATAATTATATAACGGGAAGAATTCCAGAGTCTTTGACTAATCTTTCTAGTTTAATGCATCTTGATTTACGTAACAACCGTATTTCGGGTCCGATTCCGCCAGATATCGGGCGGCTTCCCATGTTGAGTCGAGCTTTGTTGTCTCGGAATCAGATATCCGGTACGATCCCAGAATCTATTTCAAAAATTTATCGTCTCGCTGATTTGGACTTGTCCGTGAACCAGATAGCGGGCCAAATACCGGCTTCTTTAGGCAAAATGGCGGTCCTAGCGACACTGAATCTTGATTTTAACAAACTTTCGGGGGCTATACCGGCGAGTTTGTTAACTTCAGCTATCAGTAATTTAAATTTGAGTAAGAACTCGCTTGAAGGAAGAATACCGGATGTTTTCGGGCCCAGATCTTATTTTACAGCGCTTGATTTATCGTTTAATAATCTGAGAGGGCCAATTCCGAAATCGGTGTCGCAGGCGTCCTATATCGGGCATTTGGATTTGAGTCACAACCATCTTTGCGGGAGAATACCGGCCGGTTCACCGTTTGATCATCTCGAAGCTTCGCAGTTTGCTTATAACGATTGTCTGTGTGGGAAGCCACTGAAAGCTTGTTAAGATAGTGTATCGGCCGAGATGGGATCTAGGTTTTCGGGTTTAGTTCCGAGATATCGTGAATATATAATGTTTGTAATACTATATTGTAACAGTAAACAAGTACCATATTTATTTTGTTTCTACATTGATGTTTAGTTTACTTATGATTATGAGATCGGGGAGAAATAGATTTTCTTTTAATTTATTAATGATTGTAATAAAATTAAGAATTATTTATAGTATTGGTATAAAATTATTATTGAATTAATACAAAAACTATGGTTTATAGGTGTTAGTCCATATTATTTAATTCTTTAAGAAGAATGTGTAATTTCATTGTTGTGGCGGAGGCTTGAATTGGTGACATTTTAGGTTTAATGAAGCGGTGCCGTTTTGAGCACAGGGTGAGTTAATTCTAAGCGTTGATTGACTAAAGATCCAATGGTTGCAATGGGTTTTCTTGGTCAACAATAAAGCACACTTAAAAGCATATGTTTTCTTAAGTGATTATTCTCTCTTTCCTCTCTGTTGAGCAAATTGGGTCTGTTAGGGTTTTTTCCTGTGATTTGCAGGTTGAATCTTGTAACTGGTTTTGAGTGATTGGTTTTAGATCATTAGGTGTGCTTGTACACATATATATTATTAGGGATTTCAAGGAGAGGGTCTCTAGGATAGTTACAGGATTATTGAGGATTGAGTGATTGTTGTACTGAGTGTGTAAGTTTGTATTGGATTCTTTATCAATAGTAATACAGCAAACTTATCTGTTTTTCGAGCTTAACATAGATATAGTTTGCTTAAAGTTTGAGCAAATAAAACCCTTTAAATCTTGGCGCCCTTTTGTGTGTGTTTGATGTTTCTTGTGTGCAAAGATTGGGTTTTGGATTTGGTGTTCGTCATAACATTCATGTTATAATTTCGATCGACATTTATTTTATGCACAAAATTGCATGAAGGGGCATTTAATGAAATAATAATTTCATGCCAACTCACATGACAGGCATATGGTCCTAGTGACGTGACCAAAAATTTAAGTATTATATTATACTATAGAGTAAACCCCTTTTGATTTTTTCGCCCAAATAATGATCAGTGACACTTTTCTGTCACAGGTTTTTTAAAATTATATTTTATTATATAAATTTATATTATATTTCATCCTGATATTATTGTGACTTACAATCTCACACATCATTCATAAAAATCTCTTAAACTGTATTTTCGTTGACCTTACTAATTATAGGTAATTGAGCAATTAGGGTTTGCATAATCGTCCCTCTTAAGTTAAATTCTGATTAATCCCAATAATCAAAATCTAACCTTTTACTACCAAAAGACTTATCGGCCTCCTCTTTTCAAAAACTCTAACAGTCTCGACCAAGTTTGCTCCCTGTTGGTTATCAAAATATAAATTTGGATAATAAAATGATATTTTAAAAGTTTGTGGATATGAAAATACCATCAAATCATTATTTGAATGGGAAAAAGTCGATAACTCTATATTATATTATGTAAACTTTTATTACACATAAAATTCATTTTATTAATTAATTAATAAAAAAATCAAAATTATTCTAATCTCTCTATATAAATATATACATGAAATTTAATTTATATTACTGGACATAAAATCAGGTTTAATAACTTACAACAAAAACTAATTCCAGTATTTGCCTGAGTCAAAACAATTATCTTAAACTTCTTATAACCACACAGACACAAGAATCAACCAAACAAAGACCACAATCAAGAATCACAACCAGCATGCACAAGAACAACCATAATTTTACCGTGGTTCGCTTGCTCTATTTTGAGCAAGCTACGTCTATGTTGAGCTCGGGAAACACACAAGCTCGCTGCACTAATATCACTGTCAAGATTACAGATTTCACGCAGCAACACAAAATCCTCAAATCCCTTCTTCAACCTGTAACTCACCCTAGAGATTATACCCTTTCAATCCCTACTGACTGCGTATACAAATACACCCAGAATGACCTGACCCAGTCACTCAATCACCAAGTTACAAGATACAAACAACCAAAATGGAAAAACCTAATAAACTCAAGTTTTTGTCAATGAAGAAACGAGAGTTCATGCAAAACACTGTGTTACAATATGCTAAAACAATTATGCTTTTATATGGTTGACTGTAGGGTTAATTTCAGCCTTTGGATCTTCTCTTCATCAACGCTCAGGATTGCTTATTCAGTTTTGCTCAAAACGACGTCGTCTCATTTAAGTTCCAACACGATAGCGTTTCAAGTCATCACACCAACAATCTCCAACTTGATGGATTGAAAAACCCTCTGTATTAGTGCAGCTTGCCTTTAGTGAATCCTTCATGGCTCTTTTGTTACCCTTGCTTACTTAATGGACAGCAGGTTCAAGCAATGCTTGAACTTAGCAAGTGTAACAATCTTCGTCCCCATATCTGCTAGATTGTGCTCAGTAGGAACCTTATTGAGAGCTATCTCCTCCCTCGTGACCAGATCTCTCACAAAGTGATAGCGAACATCCATGTGTTTGGTTCGCTCATGGTACATCGGATTTTTAATCAGGTGTATTGCACTTTGACTGTCTGAAAAAATGGTTGGCTTCTGTTCAGTCAGGTTTGATTCACTCAAGATTCCTTTGAGCCAAATTGCCTCCTTAAATACATCAGCTACAGCCACATATTTAGCTTCGGTTGATGACAGTGCAACTATAGGCTGTAATTGTGGCTTCCAACTGATGCAATTACCCCCCAAGGTAAAGTAGTATGCTGTAGTTGACTTCCTAGTGTCCCTGTAACCTGCAAAATCAGAGTCTACAAAACCAGCCAACTCAAGTGAGGCAGTCCTTTTACAGTATTCCAATCCAACATTCAATGAGCCATTAACATATTTGAGTACCCATTTCAAGGCTGTCCAGTGTTCCATACCAGGATTGGACATGTATTTACTCAGCAATGATATCACAAACGATAAATCAGGCCTAGTACTAATCATAACATACATCAAGGACCCAATTACATTTGCATAGGGTATGGTCTCCATTTTTATTAACTCAACATCAGTATTAGGGTATTGGGCCTTGCTTAAGGTGAAATGGTTAGCTAAAGGCATTGAAGCAGTTTTAGTTTCTACCATTCCAAATTTTTCTACTAACTTATGCAGGTATGAACACTGGTGTATTCTCAATTTGCATTTGCTCCTGTTCCTATCAATTTGCATGCCTAAGATCTTCCTAGCATCCCCTAGGTCTTTCATTTCAAATTCAGCATTAAGTTTTTTCTCTAACTCACAAATTACAGGCTTTGATTTGCTTATCAGTAACATGTCATCTACATACAACAGTAAGTAAATAGGTATATCATCCACAACAGCAAAGTAGAAACAGTTGTCATACCTACTCCTAGTGAATCCTATCCCTACAATAAAAGGTGTCAAATCTCTTATACCATTGCTTAGGGGATTGCTTTAGACCATATAGAGATTTTAGCAGTAAACTGACATGGTTGGGGGCCTTTTTATCTATGAAACCTAAGGGTTGGCTCATGTAGATCTTTTCCTCAAGATCTCCATGTAGGAATGTAGTTGTGACATCTAATTGTTCAAGCTCTAGATCCTGGTGGGCTACTATGGACAGCATTAGCCTTATGGTTTTGTACTTAACTACCGGGGAAAAGATTTCATTGAAGTGTATTCCCTCTCTTTGGGTGAAACCCTTGGCTACTAATCTAGCCTTGTACCTAAGGGGATCCTTTGCAGTGATACATTCCTTTAATTTGAACAGCCACTTGCATTGTACTAGTTTCTGATCCTTAGGCTTTGGTACAAGCTTTCAGGTTCTGTTCACTTCCAA
Source organism: Pistacia atlantica (assembly GCA_026229545.1). Lineage (NCBI taxonomy): Eukaryota > Viridiplantae > Streptophyta > Magnoliopsida > Sapindales > Anacardiaceae > Pistacia > Pistacia atlantica. The sequence goes on from CM047907.1 coordinate 4,298,697, forward strand.
AGACTTCATTTCTACTTCCATGGCAGCCTTCCATTGATCCCTTTCCCTTGACTGCATGGCTTTCTCATAGGTTTCAGGCTCTGATCTTTGTACTTCAGTACTTGCAAGAAGAGCAGTATTTATTAGATCAGCATATGAATACCTTGTGGGTGCCCTTACATGTCTTCTAATTTTGTCTCTTGCAAGCTACTAGTCTTGCAAGTTTTCAGGCTGAATATTAGTGTCATTTGTTGTTTCTGTCTCATCCTCATGTTATGGATCAGTTTGTCTAGTTTCTCCTCCAGGTTCAATAACAACTTCAATTTCTTAGATGGTTTCAGTTCCTTGAGGTAGTTGGGTTTGAGCAGGAGGCTCCACCTCAATTGGTGTAATCTGGAAATTCTCTATCCCAAAGTCTATAACCCTTGGTCCCTTCTTGATACCCTAAAAATATGCACTTAGTTGATCTTGGTTCCAATTTTCCTCCTGTGGTGTGTGCATAGGCTACACAACCAACGACTCTTAGGTGGCTTAGGGCTAGGCTTCTACCAGTCCATATTTCTATAGGACTCTTTAGATTTATTGCAATAGATGGGCTCCTATTGACCAGGTATGCTATTGTGGTAAGGGCTTCTCCCCAAAAGGGAGTGGGGAGTTTAGAGGTTACTAATAGGCATCTAACTTTATCAAGGATAGTTCCATTCATTCGTTCTGCCACTCCATTCTGTTGTGGGGTGTAGGTTACTGTCCTATGTCTCAAGACCCCTTATCACTACAAAACTTGTCAAATTCTTGGTTGCAAAATTCCAACCCATTGTCTGTTCTAAGCACCTTCACCCTTTTGCCCATTTGGTTCTCTACAAGGGTTTTCCAGTCCCTAAACCTAGCTAGAGCCTGATCTTTGGATTTCAGTAGGTACACCCACACCTTGCGGCTGTAATCATCCACCAGAGACATAAAGTAGTCATTCCCCCTATAAGTTTTCACTTTTCCAGGTCCCCAAAGGTCAGAGTGTATGTATTCTAGTTGGCTAGTGGCTAGGTGTGTCCCTTTAGTGAAACTGTTCCTTTGCTGTTTGCCTAAAATGTAATTCTTACAGAATTCAAGGGATGTAATCTTGTCCTTATCAAACTGCCCTTTATGCTTCAGGATGTCCATACCTCTTTGACTCATGTGGCCTAATCTAAGGTGCCACTTATCTGTATTGGACAGGTTAGTAGAAATAAACACAGAATTAAAGTAGTTTTGGAAATGGTTCCCACAGAGTATGTATAGCCCATTTCTTTTCTCTCCTTTCAGTATAAGGTTGTTATCTCTATATATGTTCAAACATCCATTTTATGCTTTTTAACAGCATCCTGATTCATCTAAGGTGCCAAGGGATATCAAATTTCTTTTAAGTTCAGGAACATACCTAACCCTAGTTAGTTTTACCATTTTCCCAGTGTTAACCCTTAGTGTCACTATGCCTATCCCTCTTACCTTACATGCATTATTGTTTCCCATGTAGACTGTTTCATTGTTAACATTTTCAAATTCTTGGAACCAGTCTCTTCTAGGACTCATGTGAAAAGAACAACCTGAGTCCAGCACCCACTCTTCACCAGTGTCATTCATTGACATAGTGAGGACTTCAGGTTCCTCTAACAGGTTTTTGGTGGTGGCTAGGTTATTCTCTGTATTCCCCTGTTTTTGTTTTTTAATCCATTCAAAACAATTCTTTTTAATGTGCCCAGTTTTATTGCAAAAGAAGCATTTTCTAGGCTCTACTCTATGCTTGTTACTGCCCTTCCATTTTTTCTTATTTCTAGACCCCTGATTATTCTGATTTCCCTTACCAGTTTGACTAGGTTCTAGTCTGCTCTTAAAAAATAGATTTGTGCCATTTCATTTCTCGGTTTTTAATTCTAATTCTCTGGCCCTAAGTCCTGCTGTTATTAGATCAAGATTTGGTACAGTAACTGAGTATTGTAAGACATTCTTGACTACTTGGTGTTCAATAGGATCATAGCTAGACTCGTTTCTCCTAATGCTTGGTCTGTCCCTTTCAGGATCAAAGTCATTTTCAGAAATTCGTCTAGGTTTTCATCTATACTCTTAGCACCGTCCATTTTATACAAAAATAAAGCCTCCTTTAAAAAAGCTAAGTTGGGGGCAGATTGCAAAGTATACAAGGTATTGAGTTTACCCCAGAATTCAATCGGTGATTCAATTCTGTCTACCTTCCTGAGAAAGCTGTCGGACAGGTTCATAATTATCAAGTTGTATGCCTCCTCATTGATCTCCTCTTTCTTCTTTAGCTTCTCCTTTGGCCACTTCTTAGAGTCCTCTTCCAGAGCAATGGCCACCTTGTTGTGAGAAAGCAATGCTTTCATTTTTTTCTTCAAACTCCTGAAGTCAATCTTCCCATCATATTGGGAGATTTCCATTCGAGTGGTGGTATTTGTCATGGTGAAGTGTTTGGTTAGGTTTGTGAGAAAGAAAGATCAATAACTAGACTCTGTTCTTGAATCTTCAAGAAACGGGAATACCCTAGGTTTATACTTCCAGTGAGATCTGTGCTAATTCGTTTCGAATAACACTCCTCTAGTCTCCAATTTGATTTCTAAACCCTAAAATTGAGAAAGCCCCAATTTAACGACAGTCCCAAAAAACCCTAGAAATCTCAGATTGGAATTTAACCTGATATCTCCCTAATTTCTTGTAACCTAATGCTCTGATACTATTGTTATAACCACACACACACACAAGAATCAACCAAACAAAGACCACAATCAAGAATCACAACCAGCATGCACAAGAACAACTAGAATTTTACCGTGGTTTACTTGCTCTATTTTGAGCAAGCTACGTCCACGTTTAGCTCAGGAAACACACAAGCTCGCTGCACTAATATCACTTTCAAGATTATAGATTACACACAGCAACACAAAACCCTCAAATCGCTTCTTCAACCAGCAACTCACCCTAAAGATTATACCATTTCAATCCCTATTGACTGTGTATACAAATACACCCAGTGACCTGACCCAGTCACTCAATCACCAAGTTACAAGATGCAAACAACCCAAATCGAAAAACCTAACAGACTTAAGTTTTTGTCAATGAAGAAAAGAGAGTTCACGCAAAACACTATGTTACAATATGCCAAAACAATTATGCTTTTATATGGTTGGCTGTAGGGTTAATTTCAACCTTTGTATCTTCTCTTCATCAACGCTTAGGATTTCTTCTTCAATTCTGCTCAAAACGACGTCGTCTCATTTAAGTTCTAACATGACAGCGTTTCAAGCCATCACACCAACACTTCTCTCTTAATCCGAATTAATTTAAACTTGGATTGATATTAAAGAATAGTATGATAATAATGTAAAAATAAACAATTATTTCTTTCCGATAAGATCCCTGTAGCCCAATCTCAGTCGCCAAGTAAAGTGAACATGCATGATGGATAATGGCTATCGAATTGTGGGCTGAGGGATAAACATTAAAAAACACACGTGAAACTTGGAGTTTTGATAATGACTCAACGTGACACTGCATTCAAGCAGTGCGGCAGATCTGTGCAAGTGTCTGTCGTCGGTGGAAATATTTATCTAATTCTATAGCGGCGGCAACGTAAATCTTGCAATTCCAAGCAGTAAAATTTTAAGTTTTGTTGTTGTGTGTGGTTCATACTTGCCTTGCCAGCTGGAACCACAAAATGAATAAATGTTTGATTCTTGTTTCTTTACATCAACATATGCCGCTCAAATAAACTCACGTAAAGTATATATAATACATAATACATTTTGGTCTTCAATTTAAAAAATACTTATATGGGACAATCTTACTACTCATATGAGAGACCATCCTATGACATAATGACATATTTTTATATTTGCCTCCCCCTTTTCTGGAATCCTTTTTTTCTTTTGAAAAAAGAGGCAAAGGCCCGATTAATCCTCATTTTTAGTCCATAAGTTCTCCTTGCTACTGTAATAATTTCAAATGTCTTTTTATACATTGGCGTAGGTCAGATGATTGCCCCTAAGGCACTGATGGACCAACGCCTTCGTCTATCACCCGAATCTCTTAATTCACGATCCTTGTAGTTGAATTAACCCCCATGTGTCGGGACCTGAACAAGCCGCAGTGGTGCTTTCTACAACTTTAAATCATCCATCATGGTAGTTATTGATTAATTATGCTCAATGGTGGATGAAAGAGAAAATTTGACATATACAGTAAAACATCTTTATAGTCATAATAATGGTAGGATTAATAATTTTATTACTATGAGGAGGTTATAATTTAATAGAGGTGTAGCTACAAAAATTTCTTATTTTATAATTCATGTTTTAGTAGTACAGTATTAGGATTTCAATTCATGTTTTAATAGCGTAATGTTTTCAATTCAATGCTTCAATTGCATACTTTTTAAATGAATATAATATCGTATCTTAGAACCAACAAAGATAAGTGTCCTTGATGGAATTGTAAATACAGTTGCTGTATGGTTAAACTGATGTGAAGCCACAGACAATTGCTAATTGTTTTAAGCATTACAAAATTAGGACCCCTGATGTCGATGAATTGCAAGTTATAAATAAAGTAGATGTGAAGAATGAAAGAGTCATTGTAGAATTGAGTGATCAGATTTGATAACTTCACTACACTAATCGAATGGATATTAATGTCTTCCTCAATAATTCAAATGAGCAACAAGTCATATAAACTTTAATTGAAGAAGAAATTATTGCTATAATTATACAAAAAAAGAAAGGAAATAATCATGAGGATGATAGTACGAAAATACAAAAAGTTTCGTGTCAAGAAGCTCCAAACATGCTTGAGAAGTTATAAATATTTTGGCTTTAACAAAAACATGTCTATGCTAGCAAGTAATATACTCGCAAGTTAAAAGATGTGATAATAACTCTAAAGCATAAATCATTCTCCGAAACAATTTAAAATAAATATTTTATTTCATCTTAAACCTTTAATGTAACAAATAATATATTTTTTTTTTTGGCAATATACACATGATTATTACTATGTGGAGGCAACTTTCCTTAAGACAAGAATTAGAAAAATTATAACTTATTACAATGTGAAGTTTATTTTTATTTATAACTATCCCAAGTTGAGAATATAATTTTTTATGACTATGTAAAGTTTATTCCTATATAGAGTATCACTACAAAGAGATTTTACTCACTACAACAAAAAGGGCTTTTAGCTACGATTTCAAAATTCGTCACCAAAAGTAACTATTGGCGATGAAATATGAAATTGGTTGCCAATAGTTTCACAGACTTTCTAATCCTCGCACGAGATGGTGGAAAGCAAATTGGCGACGGACTTAGCGACGACATAATTCGTCATACAATGTTTTTGCCAATGAAAATAAAAAAAACGAAGCCCAAGTTGTTTCGCGACGTAACTATATGTCGCCATGGATACTTTTAAGAGATGAAAATTATACAAAATGTAGTCAAAAGTATTTAGCAACACAAATGCATGGCGCCATAAAATGTTTTTGGCGACGAACATATATAAAGCGACGCCAACGAAGTTTAGCTACACAGCAAGAGGCCCGTTGTAATACCTTTTCGGTGACGAAAATATAAAAAACAAAGCAGAATCCATCTGGTTATGCAACAAATTGTGCATCGGGAAACGTTTTTGGAGACGAAAATATAAAAAATGACGCAAAATCCATCTGGCTACGCAGCAAATTGTGGGTCGGGAAACGTGTTTGGTGACAAAAATATAAACAATGATGTAAAATCCATCTAGCTACGCAACAAGTTGTGCGTCAGGAATGGTTTTTGGCGATGAAAATATAAAAAATAACGCAAAATCTATCTAGCTATGCAACAAATTGTTCGTTGGGAAACGTTTTTGGCGACGAAAATATAAAAAACGATACAAAATTCATCTCGCTACGCAACAAATTGTTTGTTGAGAAACATTTTTGGTGACGCAAATATAAAAAACAATGCCAAAAACGTATTGCGACACAATCTATGTTTTGTTGTGAAAAAATTTTGGTGTCAATTTTCTTAAAATCATTGCCATTAGTTTGTTAGAATTTAATTTTTAATATAATTTTATATTTATATGACAATAATTGAAAACGTAAAACTAATCAGTAATTAATAAAAGAAATCAAAATTATTATTATTATTATTATTTATTTTGTAAATACGATAAGCATCACGGGGTAAATTGTTTTTCAGGTTTCCACTGTTGGCTGCTTAAGTTTGATACTTGTTTGTTGCTATTTAGAATCATTATTATTTATTATTGTTATTATTATTAGGTTATTGTTAGTATTTTATTTTATTTTATTATAATAAATTATAATATTATTTAATATTTATATTTAAATATTAAATTTAGTACATTAAATTAATAATATAAAGCAAACAAATCAAAATTAATGCACAAAGAAAAATCACATCACAATTATGCAAATTAAATTTGGATGACAATAATAAATATTATTAATTCTCAATATCATCTTCAACTTATACATATTCACTTTCATCATTCATCTCATCTTCACTATCATCATTTATGAAACTAGTATCATCATCACTTACTCTACTATTTGGCTCCACAAATTGAACAACCTCTGGTTCCAGATCCACCCTATGAAGTTCTTCTTGTTCATTAACTTCTGTATCAATATGAAAACTAAATTCATCTAAATTATTGGCTTGATATGCATCATGCATTGTCGATTGATCTTCCACAATGTTATTGGGAATGTCGTACAAATGCCTATGTTGCACCTTCTGTATAACTTTCCAATTAGCCCCTAACTTAGTATCATCGATGTAGAAAACTTGTTTAGCTTGATATGCTAACACATAACGATCATTGGCATACCATTTGTGACTCACATTGATGCTTGTAAAGTGAAAATCTCTTCGCACCCATTTCTTTTTAGGGTCAGTGTCAAACCAAGTGCATTTAAACAAAATCACACTTTTGTCATAAATATAATTCACTTCAACAACTGAATCAGGAATTCTATAAAATTCCATCCTCTCACCACCACCACCACCATTATCATCATCTTCAAGTTCCTCATACACTAAAACACCACTATTTTGGGTTGTGAGTCGATCATCACGATCTTTCACAGTGAATCGTACTCCATCAACAATACAAGCAATTTATTTAGACACTCGCCTATCAAGCTTTCATGCTAATGAATACAAGTCATCAGTAGCCTCAACTGCTCCTTGAGAACGTAACACTTTCATCTACCAAAAAAAAAAATGATTAAAATATATGATCAATATAAAAGTTGAAAACCATTAAAAAAAAAAAATAATAAGACTCCAAAATGTTTGACGACTTACCCAATGTTCAAGCCAATTAGGAAACATTTTTTGTTGCCTTTTCAATATTTCCACCTCTAAAATATTAGTGCCTTCACTTTCTTTTGCTAATTCAAGCATGTGCTCACTAAACATTTTTTCATAAGATACAACAAAAGATTAAACAAAGTTAGAACATATCATATAAAATGACAAAATAAAAACCTCAAAAAACAAAAAATTCATAAGGTTAGCAAAAATATCACTTACTCTAAATAATCACGCAATTCCACACAATTATTAAGAATGTACCAATATATTTTATCAATTTCTGCTTGTGGTAATTGCATTAGTTGCCTCCCACCATATGGACTGACTTTATGCTTGAAAATAGATGCATCACCAACTTTGTCATTGTCATCAAAATTACGCTCTGGTCGGTTGAATTTAGTCTTAATATCATGAAGATACATAGAACAAAATGTCAATGATTCATTAACAAATATATGCCTCAGCAATAGAGCCTTCAGGTCTTGCTTTATTCTTTGCATAAGATTTATAAGTTCTTAAAGCCCTTCAATTGGATACATCCATCGAAATCCAATTGGTCCTGCAAGTCTTGCCTCACGTGGTAAATGAACAGCTACATGAACCATGATATCAAAAAAGGTTGGTGGAAAAATCCTTTCTAATTTACAAAGTATTAACACGATCTGTTACTCCAACTTGTGCAACACATCCTTTGTAATTGACTTTGTACAAATTTGTTGAAAAAAACAAGATAACTCCACCAGTGCAGTATAAATGTCACATGGAAAAAATTTCCTAATGCCAATGGGAAGAATTCGTTGAAGTAAAACATGACAATCGTGACTTTTAAGTGATCCAAGTTTACCATCTTTAACACTTACATTTTTTGATATGTTAGCTGCATAACCATCAAGAAATTTAATCGTCTTAAGAAAGTTACAAAAGTCTTTTCTTTCTTGTAGTGTCAAAGTGTATGTTGCACGTGGTTTAATGTATCTATCACCAATTTTCACCAAATGCAATTCTTTCCTCATGTTCATATCTTGCAAATCCATTCGAGCTTTATCAGTATCCTTTGATTTTCCATCAATGCACAAAATTGTCCCAACAACATTATCACAAATATTTTTCTCCACATGCATGATAGCTATATTATGTTGTACTTTTAAAGAGGACCAATATTCCAATTCGAAGAAAATACTTTTTTTTTTTTTTGTCCAATTCAATTCTGCACCATCTCAACACTTCTTAATTGATTTAGAATATCGACCCCTGATAACTCCCTTGGTGCCGCTCGAGTTTCTAGTTTATTATTGTATAGCAACTCCGTCTCCATGCATGCCCAGAATGTAAGAATCGTCGATGATCTGTATAACATATCTTACTTCTCAACCGCGTAGATGAAGTCTCCTTGTTACATACTGGACATGCCATATAACCTTTAGTGCTCCAACCCGATAAATTTCCATATGCTGGAAATTCGTTAATTGTCCATAAGAGAGCAACATGCGTTTGCAAACTCTTGCCAGTTGGAAAATCAAATGTCAACGCACCAACCGACCATAACTCTTTGAGTTCTTCAATCAATGGACGTAAAAACACATCAATTTCTCTACCAGGTGATTGTGGCCCTGGTATAAGAAGAGACATCATCAAGTATGACTCTTTCATACATTTCCACGGAGGTAGATTATAGGGTACAAGAATAACTGGCTACATGCTATACGAATTAGATGATGATTACAAGGACGACTTCTAAAACCACCGGGAGCTGTAGTAGCATGGGGAGGAAGGGGGGAATATTATGAGGCGTACCAGATTCTAAGAATGAGAAAGTGAGACTATTTGAATCTACTACATTTACGTTAGTAAATTCAGCGACTAGGATAATTTCCTTCATCATCGAAATTGATGGGACGAAATTATCTATCCATTCTAGAAGAAATAAATAATTAAAGAAGGAGAATTTGAATTTGGAAATATGAATTGAAAATTGCAAAAACTAATAAAAATTAAAATGAGAGCAAATTGACAATCAAGAGATTGAGAGATTTCAATAGAGAAAATAAGAGAATGAGAGAATTTGAGATGTGAGGAAATATGAGAGTTTAGGCCCTATTTATAGAAAAAAAGGGGGAAAAGAAAATGACTAAAAAGACCCCTCCAACTATTATAAAACAACTATATTTCAAGCATAAAATGAGTTTTTACCAAAAAAAAAAAAAAATTAATTTAATTTTTTTTTCCAACTTGCCAGGTTGAAAACCCCCAAACCAGTGGGTTGGCTGGGTTTTTTTATTTAAAAAAAATATATAACCCGTCGGGTCATGTGGTTGGCCTATGAAGGCCCAGCTTGCTCGACGAGGTATACGCGGGCCGGGTTGAACTCGGGTTGATGCGGGTCGAGTTAGGGTTGACTCGTCTAACCCGACCCATTTGTTCCACTTCTAAATGTAGGAGATTAAAAAATAATCTAAATATTTTCAGAAAATGTTTTCAAAAAATTTATCAAACATGTTTTCAAATTCAAATCCTATTCTCGTAATAACAACCCAATTCAACTTTTTCAAAAATATTATTCTAGATACTCTACCAAACATAGCCTAGGAAAACGAATTACAATATCTCAACATATTAATTACTGTTATATTTATGAAATTATAGATGTTACGGGTGGAAGGTGTTACTTACTGATCATATAATGTTTATTGTCATTGCTAATTACAATGCTAGGGATAATTCTTCAGTTATTGAGGTGATGAAGGCTGCCCTAGAGCAAATTGATATAAGTGACGATGCTTCAGATGACATTGAAAACCTAGTAGCTTCGTTGAGAAGAAAATTAGAATGCATATGTTCACCTGTTTCTGAGTGTTGTATTTATAGAGCTCTAGATCGAATGCGTCGTTCAAATGAAATTTTTTTTACACCTCGAGTAGTCTCCATTGGCCCGCTTCATCATGGCGTAGATGAGTTGAAACCAATGGAAGATACAAAAGAAATTGCCTAGCAGGTTTGTTATGCAATTAACCAACAAACAAACACAAACCACAAAGAACAAGAACAACATACACAATCAACATAGGATTTTACCGTGGTTCACTTGCCCTATTTGAGCAAGCTACATCCACATTGAACTCCGGAAAAGGGGAGTTTGATGCACTATAATTAACTAAACAACCACTTACAGTCACGATTACAAGAATACACCAGAAACCCTAAATCAAACAACTCTGATTCAAACCTGTAACTTGCCCTAGGAATACTCTAACCTAGAATTCCTATACCCAGAACACATATGTTCTTCCCTTGACTGATTATCCCACAATCACTCAAGAAGCGACAGATTACAATAGAAATCAGACCCAGAAATTATCAAGAACCCTAACAAAATGATGAACACGAAAACATGCTCTCTCTCTCTCGTTTGATCTGCTGTTTACACGAAGACCTTTTTCTTTTTATAGTGTTGACTTGTGGCTTGTTTTCATTCATTGGATTGTCTCTGAATCAGCAGTCAGGATTCATCTTAAAGCTGTCCAAAACAAAATAGCACCGTTCCACTAATGTTTAGTTCTACATCGTTTCAGCACTCACTCACAACAATCTCCACATTGAATGCTGGAACAAACACAGAGTAGCAAACCCAAAACCAGTTCCTTCATAGTTTTGATCTTCATAGGTTATCTCACATGCAGCAGGTTCAAGCAGTGCTTAAACTTTGCAGGTGAGACAATCTTGGTTCCCATGTCTGCTGGATTATCTTCAGTGGATACTTTTCTGAGATCAATTACCCCTTGGGTTACTAAGTCCCTGACGAAATGGAAGCGAACATCCACATGCATGGTTCGCTCATGATAGACCGGATTCTTGCTAAGATGGATTGCACTCTAGCTATCCGAGAATACAGTAACCTTACCATCAGTCAGCTTTGCTTCGGCTAACAATCCTTGCAGCCACACAACTTCCTTGAACACATCAGCAATAGCAATATACTTTGCTTCAGTTGATGAGAGAGCAACAATAGGCTGAAGCTGTGACTTCCAGCTAATGCAATTTCCTCCAAGGGTAAAATAATAAGAAGTGGTGGATTTCTTGTGCCTTTGTCACCTACAAAGTTAGAGTCTACAAAACCCACCAAGTCAAATGTATCATGCCTTTTACATAAATTTAGACCAACATTCAGAGTACCATTAATATACCTTAATACTCCTTTTAAGGCAGTCCAGTGCTCATTGCTTGGATTTGCCGTAAATCTACTCAGTAAGGAAATGGAATAGGACAGGTCTGGTCTGGTGCTAATCATTCCATACATCACAGATCGAACAACATTTGCATAGGGAACATATTCCATTTTGATTATATCAGATTCAGTTTTAGGGCATTGGCTCTTGTTGAACACAACATGCAGCCATACCAAATTTAGACACTAATTTTTCTAAGTATGACTTCTGCCTAATGATTAGTTCATGATTACTCTTGTTCCTAGTGATGTCCATCCTTAGGATCCTTTTCGCATTTCCTAGATCCTTCATGTCAAATTTTGACCTAAGCTTTCCCTTTAACTCATGAATTTTAGCCTTAGACTTACTAACCAGCAACATATCATCCATATACAGTAAGAGATAAATAGGCAGATTCTGATTCAAATTAAAATAGAAGCAACTGTCATATTTACTCCTAGTGTACCCTATACTTACAATGAAATTGTCAAACCTCTTATACCACTATCTTGGGGACTGTTTCAGTCCATACAGTGATTTGTGTAGAATGCACACATGATCAGGGGCTTTAGGGTCAATAAAGCCTAGGGGTTGGCTCATATAAATCACCTCTTCTAAGTTACCATGCAGGAAGGCAGTGGTAACATTCATCTATTCTAGCTCAAGGTTATAATGGGCAACTATGGAGAGCATTAACCTAATGGTTTTGTACTTGACTACTAGGGAAAAGACTTCATTGAAGTCTATTCCCTTACGTTGGGTATATACCTTAGTTACTAGCCTAGCCTTATACCTAGGGGGGTCAGTGGCTAAAATGCCATCTTTTATCTTATACAACCATCTACATTTTATTAGTTTCTGGTTCTTGGGTTTCGGAACCAGGGACCAGGTTCTATTAACCTCAAGAGATCTCATTTCCTCTTCCATTGCTTCCCTCCATTTTTCCCTTTCCTTGGATTTCATTGCTTCTTCATATGAATCTGGTTCTGTTATTTGAATCCCCGTACCTACAAGCAAAGTAGTATATATCAATTCAGCATAAGAAAATCTGGCAAGGGGTTTTACCTCTCTTCTTATTCTATCTCTGGCAAGTTGATAATGTTCCAGTTGGGTATGTTGTGGCTCTGGAGCATCTGCTCCAGGTTCTTCACTTTTAGATTCTGGATCATCTCGTACTGATTGGTTTTCTGGTACTTGTTCATCATCAGATTAAGGTGGTTCAGCCTGCTGACCCACAGGCTCCACCTCAATTATTGTAATCTCAGATGGGTTCTTTGTATGTTCAGGTGGGGTGTGATTAACAGTGTCCTGCCCAGTGGCTTTACAAGGGAACACCCCTTCATTAAAGACTACATCCCTTGAAATAATGACTTTTACCCCTGGTGATTCTCTGTCCCAGAGTCTGTACCCCTTGGTCCCATTTTGATATCCTAGGAACACACACTTAGTGGACCTAGGCTCTAACTTTCCCCCTACAGTATGTGCATAGGCAGCACACCCAAAAATTCTCAAGTGACTCAAACCAGGTTTTCTCCCAGACCACACCTCTTCAGGACATTTAAAGTTTATGGCAATAGAAGGACTCCTATTTATCAGATAGGCTGCAGTGGACAAGGCTTCTCCCTAAAAGGTATTAGGTAAACCTGAAGTGAACAACAAGTATCTAACTTTTTCTAGGAGAGTCTTATTCATTCTCTCAGCTACTCCATTCTGCCGAGGGGTTCTTCTTATTGTTCTATGTCTTAGGATTCCTTGCTTACTATAAAACTTATCAAATTCCGTGTTACAGTACTCTAATCCATTGTCAGTCCTTAGAGTTTTTACTTTTTTGTCTAGTTGATTCTCTACCAGGGCTTTCCACTCTTGAAACCTAGACAGGGCCTGGTCCTTAGTTATAAGGTTGTATATCCATACTTTCCTGCTAAAATCATCTACAATGGACATAAAGTAACTACTGCCCCCATGAGACCTCCCTTTCTCAGGCCCCCATAAGTCTGAATGTATGTAATCTAAGCATCCTTTGTCTAGGTGTATGCCCTTTGGGAAATTGACTCTGTGCTGTTTACCTAAAATACAATTCTCACAAAACTCTAGGGTTGAAACAGTGTCCTTTCCTAACATGCCCTGGTTGCTTAGGATATCTAATCCCCTCTAGCTCATATGTCCTATCCTAAGGTGCCATCTTTCAGTTACTGACAAATTTGAGGTGACTAGGGCTGAACTTAGACAATCAGAATAATATTCTCCACATAGGATGTATAACCCATTCTTTTTTTCTCCTTTCAGGATAAGATTCTAGTTTCTATACACATTCAACCACCCATTTTCAGCTCTATAACAACACCCTTCCTCATCTAAGGTTCCTAAAGATATGAGGTTCCTTTTGAGTTCTGGAATGTACCTAACATGGGTGAGTTTTATTAGTTTCCCACCACAGAGTCTAAGAGTTATGTTACCTATACCTTTAACCCCACACGCATTGTTATTCCCCATGAAAACTGTCTCCCTATCATATTCCTCAAAGTCTTGAAACCAGTCCCTATTGGGGCTCATATGGAATGATCACCCAGAGTCTAACACCCATTCTTTTGTATTATTAGAAACAAAAACAGCAAGCGCTTCTGTTTCTTCAACTAAGTGTTTGGTTGAGGCTAGGTTACTTTCTGTATTTCCTTGTTTTTGTTTCTTAAGCCACTCAAAACAATTTTTCTTCAGATGACCAGTTTTGTTACAGAAAAAACACTTTCTAGACTCTGTCTTATGCTTATTGTTCCATTTACCCCGTTTTTTGTTTTTGGACCCCTGGCTAGGTTGGTTTCCTTTAACTGATTGAAAGGTGTCTGGTTTTCCCCTAACTAACAGGTTACTCCCATTTCGTTTTTGAACTTTTAACTCAAGTTCTCTAACCTTAAGACCAACCACAATCAATTCAACACTAGGGACAGTACCGGAGTACTGGAGTGCATTCTTAACAACAAGATAATCCTCAGGTATGGAATTCAACAGTATCATGGCTAAGCTAGTTTGTCCTAATTCCTGATCTGTGCCCTTTAAAATTAGGGTCATTTTGAGGAATTCATCTAGATTCTCCTCTATAGTCTTGTTACTGTCCATTTTATATGAGAATTAAACACCCTTAAGAAATGCTAGGTTTGGTGTAGATTGAAGAGCATACAAGGTTTCGAGTTTACCCCATAACCCCAGAGGGGTTTCGATTCCATCAACCTTTCTTAGTACGCTATCTGAAAGGTTCATCACGATCAGATTGTAGGCTTCTTCATCAATCTCCTCCTTCTTCTTCAAATTCTCCTTGGACCATTTCTTGGGATCCTTCTTTAGCGCAAGACCGACTTTATTGTGTGAAAGCAAAACTTTCATTTTTTTCTTCCAACTCTCGAAGTCGATCTTCCCATCATATTGGGAGATCTCCATTCGGGTGGTGATATTCGACATGGTTTGTGATGGATTTTGTGTTTAGGAATGAAAGATTAAGAACCTGAAACAGAACCGACTCTTCACAACACA
Organism: Pistacia atlantica; assembly: GCA_026229545.1. Classification (NCBI taxonomy): domain Eukaryota; kingdom Viridiplantae; phylum Streptophyta; class Magnoliopsida; order Sapindales; family Anacardiaceae; genus Pistacia; species Pistacia atlantica. The sequence continues at coordinate 4,313,770 of CM047907.1, forward strand.
ACCGACATAAACCCTAATTTGTGTTTCCCTTGGTTTGATAGAGACTAGTTGACCTTAGATTTGCCTTAGCACCCTCGAATCGACCAAGAAACCCAAGATTTGAGAAAACCCCCAAATTTGAGAAACCCTAATTTGTTTGATATGAGAAAACCCTAACCCTAGCACTCGAATATTATCACCTAATCGAATGATGGCTCTAATACCACTGTTATGCAATTAACCAACAAACAAACACAAACCACAAAGAAAACAAGAACAACATACACAATCAACACAGGATTTTACCATGGTTCACTTGCCCTATTTGAGCAAGCTACATCCACGTTGAACTCCGGAAAAGGGGAGTTTGCTACACTATGATTAACCAAACAACCACTTACAGTCACAATTACAAGAATACACCAGAAACCCCAAATCAAACAACTCTGATTCAAACCCGTAACCTGCCCTAAGAATACTCTAACCTGGAATTCCTATACCAAGAAAAAAAATGTTCTTCCCTTGACTGATTATCCCACAATCACTCAAGAAGTAACATATTACAACATAAATCAGACCCATAAATTATCAGGAACCCTAACAAAACGATGAACACAAAAACAGGCTCTCTCTCTCTCGCGTTTGATCTGCTGTTTACATGAAGACCTTTTTCTTTTTATAGTGTTGACTTGTGGCTTGTTTTCATCCGTTGGATTGTCTTTGAATCAGCGGTCAGGATTCATCTTGAAGCTGTCCAAAACGGCACCGTTCCACTAATGTTCAGTACTACGTCGTTTCAGCATTCACTCACAACAAGGTTTTCTTCAATGAACTAAGGTAGACTTGGAAGAATTTGTAGAAGTTATAAAGGGAAATGAAGTCAGATTGCGTAAGTGTTATGAAGAAATCAGTGGGCTCAATAGTCATGATTTTGTGAAAATGGTTTTACTGGATTCTGCCTTCATTATTAAGATATTATCGGGAAATTTTTCCGTTGATGAAATCCCTGATTGTGAAAAGAGTTTATATTTGAAAGGGTCGTCGCTTATTGAACTAAGGTTCGACATGTTGTTGCTTGAAAATTAGCTTCCGTTCTTCATTCTTGAGGAATTGTTTATACTGGCGAATATAACCATAGATGATAAGAGACCTCCCATGCTTACTCATGATTTCTGCAAAAAACATTGGGATGCTTTGCTGAAGGTCGATAATTTTGATGAGAGCCATTATTCTGGTGTGCTACATTTCGTTGATTTCCTTGGAATTCGTATTCGACCTTCCGATTTGTTGGAAAAGAAGGCAGTTTCAGTAGCCGCACCCAGTGTAACGCAGCTATATCGGGCTGGAGTGAAGTTTAAGACGGGAAGCATTAACAAATTTGACATAAGTTTCAAAAATGGAATATTGTGGGTTCCTAAACTCGTAATACATCCTAAAACGTTGACTATTTTAAGAAATCTTATGGCCTTTGAACAATGTCATGGCCTTCCCAGTTTCATAAATGACTACATTATCTACATGGATTGTCTTCTTAGATCTGCCAAGGATGTGGATGTACCTGCAGAAAGTGAAATTTTGAAATTTTCGAGCAGGAATGGTGAAGGGGTATCAATCCTTTTTCACAATCTTGTCGAACTTGCAGGTTTCAAGGGTGGCTACTACTTTTCTTCTCCTTCTAAAGATCTCAACAGCTACTGCAAAGCTTATTGCAACAAATGGATGGCAACTTTGAAGGAAGATTATTTCAACACTCCATGGAGAATCATTTCGTTTATAGCTGCTGCAGTTCTCCTCATCCGCACTTTCATACAAATCGTGCGTTCTTTCTACAATTAGGTTCTTCCAATTCATGTTCAAATCATTTTATTGTGCTTAGTTGCTTTGTATATCTCAATATGCAAAGATTAATAAAAGAACAGAAGGATCGATTCAGTTTACTTCTTGATGATTATTATCATTCTGTTTTTGTTTCTACATATATTAATTACTTTTCCAAGTTTACCTAGTGATGGCAATGGGCCTGGTATTTTTAGGTACCCAGCTCGGCTCATCTCGAAAAGGCCGAGCTTTACCCAGTGTTAATGGGTTTGGGCTTGGGTCTGGGACTGATTTTAGAGTCGGCCCTCGGGTATGGGCCGAGCATGGGACAATCTTCAGTCTCGGCTTGGCCCGATAACTTTATTATTAGTTACTAAATTATCCTTATAATATATATCTAATTACAGAATTATCCTACATATATATACCTTTTAAATGGAAATTATATAAAAAGAAATGAGGGTGGATTGTTATTTATATATTTGGTGAGTATTAAAAAATAAATTAGTATTTAAAAACTGATCTAAAATTAAAAATATAAAAAAGAATTGAAATTTATTTTATTTCACAATAATTATTAAGATTCCTATTTAAAAACTGTTTCTAAAATTAAAATTATAAAAATGGGCCATGGGATTACAGAAAGTCTATCGGGCCAGGCTTGAGCTTCACCCGTCATGCCCGTAACAGGCTCGGGCCCATGGGGGTTGGGGCGGGCCTGGGCAAAGGGCCCCCCCGACCCATTGCTATGTCCAAATTTACCTGATTGGTTGTGTTTATTTAGCTGCGGGAAGGGTTTATTTAAAGCTTTAAGCATTTTAAATTTTTTTTAAGGTTGTTTGGTTGTATTTCAAAATCGCTTATATAATTTAAAATAAACTATTTTAAGGCTTGTGGGAGAAGATCAAAATCCGAGATTTTCCCATGAGCTCTTTTTGAGTTTATTTAAAGTGTTACAATTTCAAAAATATTTTTATTATATTTTATATATTTGGCTTGATTTATTTTTGTATATCAAAGCTCATTTTAGGAAATGAATAGTAGAAAGCTCTTTTATATATTTTTTTAATAAAACAACTAACAACATAAAAACTATGTTTTCATAAGCTCTACTTCAGTTAACTCTTCTTCTGTAAACTCTATTAGTATAAGCCATACCAAACTCTATTAGTATAGGCCATACCAAAGAGACCCTAAGCTTAAATAAAAATCATTTTTCTTTTTCTTATAATAAATGTTAGAATTGCGAGTTAAGTTTTGATAATATATCAGAACTGAGAGAGCAAGAGAGACAATTGAAGAGATCCAGAGTATGCTCGAGAAATATCTTTAAGAGGGTAAAAAAGATAATTGAAAAGAACAGAAGTTTACATGAGAGATATCTTTTGAGAGGGTAGAATTGTACTCAATTAAATTGAATTGTTTGTATTAAATTGTTATGAATTGTATGTGATAGCTATGTAAGGACCAAAAATATTAAAAGAATGATGCAAACTTTGCAATAAAAGAAAGTGAATAATATCTAAAATAGAATAGGAATGAGAATATATTCGCATGTCAACAGTAAACAACATTATAGTTGATTGAAATTTTGCGTGTCCTCGGGTCTTGTTTCCACTATAAATGGTATACGTTTAGATTTTCAAAAGATTTTTTTTTGAGAACAAGTTAGGAAGGGCTTCACGAATCTCAGTTTAATTATTATGGAATGAAAATACCCCTTCTCCCCTTTAATTTCACCTTAGTACTGTACGATTTCAGGAATTATTGATTGGGTTTTCATTTTCTACTTTATTGGCTAAAGCCTTGACTTTCACTCAGTTGGCCCTTTTCAATGTAACATCAAAATTGATTTGTTTCGATTTGGATTCCAAATGCCATTGAATATTGTCACACTATTAATTGCAATTGGGACAATGACAACTGGGGACATGTGAAGGCAGAATGTAGTTCTAAGTGAAAAGACTGAAAATGATCAATGATCCTTTTGACAATGAACCAGTTTTTGATTGACGAGATTATAATAGCTGAACCTCTGCTTAGTTTAAAGTTGAACGTCTACTTGTTAGTTTAAAGTTGAACGTCTGCTTGTTAGTTTAAATTTTTCGGGTTGAATTTAACATAATTAGTTTTACGGAGAGTGAAACTACTACTACTACTACTACTACTACTACTACTACTATATATATATATATATATATATATATATATATATATATAGAGAGAGAGAGAGAGAGAGAGAGAGAGAGAGAGAGAGAGAGAGAGAGAGAGAGAGAGAGAGAGAGAGAGAGAGAGAGAATTGAATCACAATTATGACTATGTTATATGTTAGACAATTAAAATTTATTATTGTAGAGGCAAAAAATCTACGGTTACGAAAAAAGGGTTTGATCCCATGAGATTGAAGCTACTGACAATCCGTTGGACTTGTATACACGAAGAGACAAGCATGAAGCGCGCTCAAATAAGCAAGGTTGAAAGAGGTGATTTAATAAGAATTAAGGGGTTGAAATCTTAGTAGAACATTGAGTCCTACTTTGGGAGATAATCCCTATCAGAAAAGAAAGATGATTTCTTGTCCTTATCAGATTGAGTTTGCTAGTTTCGGTAAGATTTGTGATCTTAGCAGAAGAGGAAATGGAATAAGATTTTGATTTCCTATTTATAGACTGTTGTAGGCTAATAAGATGGAACTCAGTTTTAGCTTAACTTGTAGGACCCAACTCATAGAGTGGACAATTCACAAGGTAAATTTAAGCGTAGAGTCGACCAGAATTAGGTGAAGGCCTTGAGCCGTGACATGTTTATTTCGTTTTTGGGTCTCATCAGGCCTAAGACTATTTTTTGCCCATACAATTATTCATAATTTATGTCAAATTAAAAGTATTAGAGCTAAAAAATCTAAAGATTAGTAGTAATTTTTTGTCAAATATCAACTCACATGATAATTAAATGCATATAGAGATGACAAAATTTAAGGAGCTAGAAAAAAAATAAAAAAATGAAGGCAACTAATTTCTTAAGGGGGCACAAATGTGATAGAACTAAAATACCTAGGAAAGTTGCAAATTTTAGGAGGGGCCCGAGGCCCCTGCTCTTCAAAGTGGGCACACCACTACTCATCGGAAGAATATAAGGAAATCCTTATTAAAGAATTACTGTTATATATAAATATAGAGTAATACTAGCCTTACAAAAATGTATACAAAGAGTCAAATTCAACCCTTGAAAGAAGGAAAAAAGAGACAGATAAAGAGACAATCATGAATTTCAAAGACTGGATTTCACTCTTTGTATGCCTATTTGTAAGGTTAGTATTACTCATAAATATATACATGAAGCTAAATTTAAAGACATTCTTACTAATATATATATATATATATGAAATTAAATTTATAACGCGACTTAAAAGTCTGGTTTAATCTCTTACAAACAATAATTAATTCTAGCATGCAAGAGTTGAAAGAGGATAGTGAAAATTTGGTCTTTTTTTTTTTTTTTCCTGCTATACAGAAGAAACAATTTTGTGAACACTTGTACGCAAGAATTGACTTTTACAAGCAAGGGTTCAAGCTTGAATGTTAAAATTTCTAACATACATACGAAGAATAAACTGTGTATATTAAATATCATAAATTATTGAATAAGCGACATGTTCCCACCCAAGGTCTAGCGAATCTACAAGTTTCCATCTTTGGTTTTATAAATTATAGATTTACATACTTAAATCAACACCATCAATGATTTTTGAATTTTAATAGAAATTATCAAATTGTCCTTAACAAATAAATTAATAATTTTTTTAACCCTAAATTTACAGAATTAGAAAATTAACCCACCCCAAATAAATTACAAGGTAGATGATAGTGGTGGCGGCGGGGTTTAACGGCACCGGAATCAGGTTGGTTGGCCTAAAAGCGGCAACCACCCTTTAGCTACAAACACCTCTCCCAGCCGCCGCAAAAGCCAACTCCACCAGTCCTTGCACGATCGATCGCGACTGTCGTGCGAACAGGTTGTGGGTGGTTTTGTTGGGGAGTTTTATCGAACAACTTGTGGGCAGTGTTGAAAAATGGCTTTTAGCAAAATCATATGGGGTAGAAATGATAATGGAGAAAGGTTTAGGGACTTATATGTAATAGGCCAAAAAAGGTTAGTTTGTCCCACATTGATTAGGATTGAAAAGTAGGAAACTTTTGGGGCCTATATATAAGGACCCAAATCATTGTTATTAGGCATCCCAAGTTGTAATTCCATTATACTTCTTTTGTTTAGGGTTCTTTCTTTAAGGACCCTTTAGTTTGTAATTTTTGTTGTATCTCCCCTTTGTTTTGGGTATTTGTTGTATTGCCCAAAAGTTTGTAATGTTTTGGAGATAGTGGAGTTTTCTTTTGCAACGCCGAGGACGTAGGTTTCAATACCAAACCTCGTTAATTCCTGGTATTCTTTATTTTTGCATTTAATTTTGGCTATTTATTTATGCTTTACTACTTGTTATTATTATATTCAATAGCTAGCGTTAGAGTTTATGTTTTCGTTGCATAACAGGCAGTGTAGTTGGGGGAGATCTTATGGGTTGCCAGCAACAGTGGGCGGTCAGCAAAGACTCCTAACAAATACAGCAAACAAACAATCCAATAAAAAAAAACCTTTATTCAATCTCCATTAATTACTTCAATCAAACAACAAGGAACTCTTTTGAGTGATGTTGTTGACGTTCATGAAAAAGAGTTTTGTAATTCTTTTAAGTGATATGTTGTAGAGTTTTTACAATATTTCTTAAATAATAGATGGAGTCTAGTTCTTTTCCTGAAGAGTTGAAACGTCAAGGAACTCCATTATCATCATCTAACTTCTTGAAGATGAAACTGAGAGGCACATCTTGTCCAAGAGGAACTGTTCCAATTCCAAGGATTTTGGCCAAATCGTGGGGAGAGAAGAAAGAAAGGAAGGAGAGGAGAAGAAAAGAGAAAGGAAGAAGAAAAGTAAGAAGAGAAGAAAGAAAGGAAGGAGTTGACCAGAAAGAAAGGTTCAGAAGAGAGAGAAAAAGTGAAAGAAATTTGAGATTTGTGTTTGTTAGAGAAATTTGAGATTTGGGGGGTTAGTTTGGAATTTTTATTTTCATTTCAGATTTAAAATACAACATTACTTTACTTTTTAACGGTTAAATTAAATGATTTTCTGTAAATTTAAGGATGGAAATAAAAAATTTATTAAATCAGGGGTGGGAGCCTATAGATTCGCGAAACCTTGGGTGAAAACATGTCGTTTACTTGTTAATTTTTGTTATACCTAAAAAGTCACGTTTATGTGAGCCTAATAAATGTATTTTTGTACTAGCTGTCAAGTCCATATCTCCTCAAAGATATTCATACCAACCATATCTCATTTCAAGAGATGAATGGACGATAGCCTTACATGTGTCAAAGCAACTTGCAAAATACTCATTACATTAAGTGCAAAGGTGTATAAATTGACACTTCTTTTCCCGAAGAGGAGGGTTGGACATATGAGAGTTAACCATAGATAAGAGTTCAATTCTTTCTCTCTGTAAACACTGTATTTCTTCATCTTTGTATGCCTTCTGGGCAATATCATAGAAATAGTCAGAGATCAATAAAATACAGTGGATGTAGGAGTCGCTTGTTGAGCATCCGAACCACTATAAAAACCTCTCTTGTCAGCCTATTATTTATGTTTTCTACAACATATATAATCTCAGCTCCATATTCAAATCTCATGGATCCATCACGTGTGATTCCTAAGTCCGCTTAGCGCTTCTCACGTGCGAGTCGTTGGCGTCCAAAATCAAGCGTCAACAGTTTGGTGGCCCATGCAGGTTCGATTCTCAAACTTGCGTCTAAGTTCCCTAATGGCGTGCTCAGATCTCAAACTTGCGTAAGAATTCTCCAATTGTGTGGCCAGATCGTAGATCGCACGCGTTAGAATTCTCCAATCACGTGGCCAGATCGCAGATCGCACACGTTAGAATTCTCCAATCGCATGGCCAGATCACAAGCGTCAGAATTGTCTGTTCATGTGGCTAGATCGCAGATCGTATGCGTTAGAATTCTCCAATTGCATGGCCAGATCGCAGATCGCACACGTCAGAATTCTCCAATCGCGTGGCCAGATCACAAATCGCACGCGTAAGAGTTCTCAGATCATGTGGCCAAATCTCAGATCACACGCACAAGTCGTCCTGATCCTCGGCTTCAGATCGCTGATCTTTAGCTTCAAATCGCGTGTTCATATCGCTGATCACACGCTGAGATCGCTGATCTCTTAACCTTTTAGGTCGAGCTCGTTTTGCTTAGATTGAGCTTGTTTTGCTCTCAAGTTGAGCTCATTGAAGGGTCCATTCTACTGGTCTGCAAAAGCGACAAGCATGGGGGTCATTTAGCCATCGTACGCTACTCCGTACAATGACGTGGAAGGAAAGAAACTCCCTAAAGCCTGGAGAAAACCCTAATAGAATGATTCGAGCCGCCATTCACCGACATGAGCGACTCGTCTCCGATTAGCTACCAGAAGACTAACGCCATTTACCAATCATGGGAATAGAAAACAAAAATAGAGAAAGATTCTTACCTCTCGGAGTACGAAAATAGCTTCTGCTTCAAATATCGAAACAACGCTGGTTTGGAAGGCAAAGGTTCCAAGCTTGCGAAAATCTCTTGCTCTCTGTGAAAAAGACGAGTGTGGTGACATTGCCTGAGAAAGATCTGAGTTTTTATAGAGCATGAGACGACGCTTATTTTTCTCGGAATCAAAACAACGTTTGGGCGGCAAAAATTTCTCACCGTTGATCACGACCACGTGTCGCATATCAGTGAGGAAGAGTGAGCGTCACGATTACAGAAAATCAAACCGTCATCGTTTTTCATTGAAAAAACTCAAGCGACGGCATTCTTTCCCTCAGCATTAATTGCGCCACAATCTGCATTTAATGCATTGATAAGGGGTGTCGTTTCAGCATGTCACACATTTAATGTTCTGATAAGGGATACCGTGTCAGCATACAACGCATTTAATGCGCATGGCTGGCACTTATCACGCACAGGACACATCTGTCAGCGCAGAGACTGCTTCATTAAATGCATCCATACCTGAAGTACAACAGATAATGCCCGACGAAGTCAGGTCGCTCATCCTCTGCAAACAATGACCATGCGAGGTCGTGTTCGCAAAAAGTGCTACCCGACCTATTTTCAAGTAGGTCGGAGTCACGGGAATTTCCAGAAATCATCCAATCGCGGCATGACTTATAGTTTCCAAGGTTTGATCCTCAAACCTTAAAAACTAGGGGACTTCTATTATGCCTGAAAAATATAGAGTTGACGTAAGGTCCAATCAGCATGCAAAAGTCAGAGCATGGGTACACCCACAGCCAAGTCACGTGAGGAAAGGGGCAGTCTTCTTCTGTCAGAATAGTAGGTGCGCGCCAAACCAGCCAGAAGCTTTGGTGATTCCACGTGTCCAATCCATGCTCTAAATCGCGTAAATCACTCTAGAAGGTGGGCAATGTGACATAAAAAGGATTTGTACACTTAATCCCACCAAACTCATAGATTCAGTAATCATTAGCCCTAATGTATCCCGCTATAAATAGAGAGCTCCTCTCCCATTCAAAGGATTGGGCTCATTTTTACTCTTAATTAGCTACCCTCTCTCTCTATAATATAGTTCTCTCTCTCTTGTACTATCATTGGTAAGTCAGTCACTAACGCGACCTGCCCTTATCATTAATATAAATATTAGTGGACCTAGGACTTGCTACCTTAGTATCCGAACCACTTTAAAAGCTGTCCCCATTGTATTTATTCTCATTTTTCTTGCATTCACGTGTGTCTTCTAAGCCAACTTAGCATTGCACACGTGTGTTTAGTGGTGTAAAAATTATGTATCAACAATTTTTAACTTAATTTATTGTGTCAATAGTTGCAGAGTTGATATTAAAAAACAACTATTCTTAACTTCGTTCTTAATCCAACTTAATTTAAACTTTAATCAGAAATTAACGAAGCCAGATCTCACTCGTCAAGTAAATCTTGCAATTCGAAGGACAAAACAAGCACTAAATTTTACGGTTTTGTTGTGTACATAGGGTTGATACTTTCCTTGCCAGCTGGAGCTACAAAGTGAATAGTTGATTTTTGTTTTAAGTACTGATTTTTTACACCGACAATGGGTGAAATAAACACACACAAATAATAAATAATTTCTATCTTCAAATATACAAGTCTTTGTACTACTGTTCTATGGAATAAGTGGTTCAGAAGTCAGCATATCATTTTGTGAGTTACTTGTGTGAAGATTACTTACGTGAACTTCAAACAATAACTATTTGATTTATATGATAAAAACTTTAGGATGTTTCGTATCTAAGTATTAAGTTGTCATTTCACCTAAAAGCTTAATCTAGTAGGTGAGAGTTCAACATATATTAGACCCATAAGCCTCCTCACATCAAACTTGAATTTTTATTTTATTTTCTTTTAGTTAGTATGCAGAGATTCAAATTTGAGACATTTAACTCTGATATCATGTTAAGTTGCTATCCCACCTAAAAGTTCAAAGATACATGTTTAGTTCCAAAGTGCCATGATGCCATTAGACGCTTTCACATTATTACTTTCAATTAGGATAAACATAAAAAGGCATTTTTGTGTTCAAATAAAGTAATATACAAGTGAGAGAATAATTGATAAAGAACAGATGTGATTAATCAAAAATTATTTTTCCTTTAATAACACTGTAAATCTAAAATTGAATTAGAGTTATAAAATTATAGGCAGCTAGCGTTGTGGACTTTAGAACTGTAAAACCAATAGTAATTAACGATCAGTTTTTTAAGTGATTAATTGATAATTGATTAATTAAAACTAGATTCATTATTCCTTACCCTTTGCGTATGACATTCGCTAAAAGGGGATTCCTTCCACCTCCTCATCTATAAAATGACCTGATTGATCTTCTTTTATGTCACCTTATAAGCTCCTCAACTTATAAAATTGCTGTTATAAACTTACCTCCTCAACTTATAAGCTCGTAGATTGTGTTTGGATGGATATAGAGGAGTTGATCTTACCATGTAAGAATATTACCTCAATTTCTTGTACTGTAGGATTCTTTTTTACAATATATAAATATATATGTGTGTGTGTGTGTGTGTGTGTGTGTGTGGCCTGTTCTGTTACTCTAGCTGTTATTGAAATTAAGAACTCTTTGATGGCATATTTGAGAGGATTCAATGCAAAATTAATAAATATAAGTGAGTTGAATATATATATATATTTTTTTTCAACCTTCCCATCTAAAAATATTACATTTTGTATAATAGTAGACTCAGACAAAATTAATGACCTAGGAGTTAGGATATGGGAATTTATTATGAACTTTGAAATATAATTTTTCTTAAATAAATTAACATAGACAAAATGTGCAATAATTCTATAGTATAGATCTTTTTCACCACTTTAACATTAAGTTACATGTAATTATATACCTAACGTAATTGAATGTTTTTTCTTCTATGTTCTGTCTCTCCCTTCTGGTAATTGTAATATTTTAAATTCCATTATCTATAATTTAATAATTTCCATATAAGATCAATTTTTATACAAGAATATCCTTGTAGAATAACTATAAGAAGTGCATAGTGTTAACCAATTTGGACATGTAATATGGTGTGATGATAATTGATATTCAATGAATTTGAATAATAGAATTTAATTCCTTCACTTCTCTTTATTTATTAAGTATTGTTTTCAAATTGATGATGTTGGTATTTCAGCAAGAGAGAAGATGGATAATATTGAAGAGCACAAATCCATTGACATCAAGAAGTTAGCGACTTCTTTGATAAAAGAGTTCAAAAAATTGCATCCCTTATCGGACGAATGCTGCATCTATAGGGCTCCTCAGAGAAGACGTCAGTTAAATGAAGGACTCTACACTCCAAAAGTAGTCTCCATTGGGCCGCTTCACCATGGTAGGGAAGAGTTAAAAGCTATGGAAGAGTTCAAAATAAGATACCTACAAGATTTTCTTCAACGAACCAAGGTAAGCATGGAAGAGTTTCTTACTTTTATAAAGGATAGAGAAACAAGATTACGAAACTGTTATGCAGAAACCATTAAGTTTGGAAGTGATGAGTTTGTAAAAATGATTTTATTGGATTCTGTGTTCCTCATTGAGTTCTCACTGAGGAAAAGCATCGGCGATAAATTGAATATTGGTTTTGATCGAATATTTACAAAGCCATGGATGGCCAGGACATTAGCGGATGACATGTTTCTCCTGGAAAATCAGCTTCCGCTGTTCATTCTTGCGGATTTGTTTGATCTAGCCAAAAGAGAAATGCATAGTAACCTGCTTTATGAGGGACTTTCGATGAGCAAGCTTACCTTTGACCTCTGGGAATTAATGGCTGAAGTTCTCTTGATAGAGGATAAGTTGTTTGAAGAACACTTTCCAGAAGCAGAGCATTTTCTTGATCTGATAAGACTTTGTCTTCAGCCATCAGAATTAGGCAACCAAAATGGTAAACTCGAAACTCTATCTGTACCAACTATAACGGAACTTCACCAGGCTGGAGTTAAGTTTAAGTTGGGGTCAAGCAATCATTTATTTGACATAAGATTCAAAAATGGGACTCTGGAAATTCCACAATGTACAATAGTCGACGAAACAGAATTTTTGATAGCAAATTTGCAGGACTTAGAGTTATTGAATGGCAGAAGCAAAAATGTAATTCATTATGTTGTAATTATGAATTATCTTGTCAACTCTCCAAAAGATGTGGAAGTACTTGCGCATAAAGGAATTATTGAAAATGGGCTACCTGATAGTGAAGATGTTTCAACTCTTTTTCAAAAACTTCAGAAAGAGGCCGACATAGATTCTGACAATTTTTACTACTCTGGTCTTATTGAAGATCTAAAGGCCTACTGCAAATCCCCATGGCACAATTGGAAGGCAACGTTGAAACAGAATTACTTCAACACTCCATGGGCCTCCATCTCTGTCATTGCAGCTGTTGTTCTCCTCATTCTTACGGTCATACAAACCGTGTTTTCCATCATCAACAAGTAGATTCTACTTGTACTCATAATGTATGCTTTGCTTATATTTCACTTGTATTACTAGAGTGTTGTGCAAATAAATATGAATTTATCATTTGTATCTATTTGGTTGATTATTTCTTTCATATTTGATCATCTTCGTCATTTTAGGTTTTCAATTGAAATGCAATTAATTGATAGCTAGTACAATGCTGTAGCAAATTAATAGTTTGCATATTGAAGTTGCTTCATGCTTTGTTCGAGAAACATTAAAAATGTAATTAAACAATTATGTCCAAATTCTTATTTAGTATCATGACCATTAATTGTGCGGTCATTCTTATCTATATCGTCTACCCAAAGAAAATTTTAAGGAAAGTGATTTTTAGCCCCCATGTTTTTATCTCTTTAGCCCCTATCTTCTATTTTAGACAGGGATATAATAGTATTTTGAAAAATTATTATATAACAATTGTACTCATATATGTAAGTATTTTTGTTAACTTATGAAGTCATGTGTGCACATGTATTTTTGAAGTTTGCACATTCATTTGGTTAAGCTCAATCGTGTTTGTAGTTTACACATGTTATGGCATTCTGCATTGATGTGTTCATATTTCCTTAATCTGATTCTATCGTGAAATTTGTGGGTACATTAGACTCAGATGTGTAAACAGTTGTCCAGTCAAACCTTAGTACAAATGTCGACTTTTCATTGGCTGTTACGATTTTATCTAGGATTGAAATATGTGCGAATGGTCCAAATACAGTTGTCAAATATTTCAGATTTGGTCTTGAAAATTTGTTTTGCTTTTCAAAAGTGGTTCTAACAAGTTGTTGAAAACTTTCCTAAAATAGCCAAACATGTGTAAGGCTTTGTCGGCTGGCTCTCTAGTGGATTGTTAAGCAAGGATTCTATATAATCTTCTTCATCCCTGCATTTACGTTCGAACTTGAATATCCCTTGTGTTGTTCTTTGAAATTCCTTATAGGGTTTATTCATTATTGGTCAAGTTCCTTTGTTGTTTTTAATACTCAAAATACTTATCCAATCTTGGTTGTTTGAGTGTGTCAGAACATAGTTTCTTTGATGAAAGCTTGAAGGGATTTCAAGCTGTGGAGTTGAAGGTTGTCTTCGAAGCTTGAGTGGAGCTCGAGCTATCCAAGAGGTTTCTTGGATTCAAGCAAGCTGTGGCAAGACATTGGATCAACCAAAGTGTGAAGTTAGAGTGTTGTGAAAACAGGGAGTGGTTTACATTTGTTTGCTTAACTTCAAATTTGTAATGAACTTTAAATATTTGCTATAATGGATTCTCTTCGTCTAGACTTGGTCCCATGGATGTAATCTATTAAGCGAACCATGTAAATATACTTGTGTGCTTTATTTTATGCTCATGGTTGATATGATGATCATATTGAATAACATACCCACAAGTGTCAATGAACACAATCAACACTTTCCGCAAGAGTTTAGTGAACTTGGTTAAACTTAAACTTTCAATATACATTCAAGGATGATCAATTAGATCTTGCTAATTTTAATTCAAAATCCATTCATGCCATCTTTAATGCTATTAATGTAAATCAGATGAAAACCATTGACTGTGAGATTGCTAAAGATGCATGGGATAAAATCGAAGTAAAAAATGATGGAACAGACACTGTTAAGAAAACAAGGCTTAGGAGATTGGTTTTTTGACTATGAGAATTTGACTATGCATGAAGATGAAACAATCACTGACTTTCATGGTAGAATCTGTGATGTTTCTAATGAGTATTATGCTTTGGGTAAAGTATATACTAATGCTAAACTTGTTAGGAAAGTCTTATGCTTACTGCCTAAGATATTTATGTCAGAGGTGACCTCCATTGAAGAATGTTGAGATCTCCATGCCATGCAATTGGTTGAATTGATTGAATCTTTGCAAACCTTCAAGCTCAATCTGAAAAGATAAGACAAGAATTTAGGTAAAAGTCTTGCTTTAAAGCATGAAGCAAATTCTAATCCCCTTGAAAATGTTGATGTAAGTGACTTAAATGATGATAAATGTGCTTTACTCATGAAAAACTTTGCCAAATTTTTGAAAAAGAACATAAAAAAACCAAATGGGGCTAGAAAAGGCAAACAACCTTTTCTGAAAAACTTTTTTGACCAGTCTAGTCTTGATGCTTTTTTGAAAAGGTTTTCAAAACAAAATGAAAAGAAGAACAAAGACATTAAGTGTTTTGAGTGTGAGGTATATGGGCACATCCAAGTGAGTGTGCTAACTCTCTGAAGAAAAAGGGTAAAGCGATGGTTGCTGCCCTGACTGAGAATGATGAGGAAGAGGATGAAAGTGACGAAGATGAACTTGGTGAAAGTGAGAATTTCTTAGCTTTTACAGTTAATCAAGAGGATAATGAGAATGTATCTTCAAATGATTCTAGTGGTGTTTATGAAAAGTAACAGAAAGCTTATGATAAGATGTATGATCAGTGGTTAAAGGCAATCAAGAAGTTGAAATCTCTTGAAGCAAAAAAATTAACTTGGTTGGAAGAAAAGAGAATTTTGTCTAATAAAGTGATAACCTTGACTTTTGATTTGACCAACAAAGAGTTTTTGTTAAATCAAGCTTTGAGAGAACTAATTGAGGCTAAATCCATTGTTGAAAAGTTCAGTGTAGGTTTTTACAAGCTTGATGGAGTGCTTGGTCAAAGAATGATTTTTGGAGATAGATCTGGTTTGGGATTCACTCCAAGTGCGAGCACATCCACGTCCTATATGCTCACATTTGTCAAGGCTTCAGAACCTCTTGTTCTTGTTGTTGTTGCTGCTGTTGGGAATCAATCTGTGAAGGTAATAAGGTTTATTCTTGTTTGTCATTTTTGTAATAGGAAATGTCACATCATACCAAAATGTTTTAGACTCATTTCCTATTTGAAAAAAATGTCTTGAGAATCATGATATGTCCATTTGTCACCTCATACAAAGGATGTTCCTATGACCCAAAGGATGTCGAAACCAAAGTCTGATGTAAGTTGTCTTGTTGCTCATACATCCTTACTTGCATTTCAAAATGATCAATGGTACTTTAACAGTGGGTGTTCTAGCCATATGACAAGTAACAAAGCCATTTTGACCAATCTTGAATGTCTTGATGTTGGTTATGTTACCTATGGAGATGAGAAGAAAGGTAAAATTCTTGATAAATGTTCAATTGATATACTTGGATTTCCTATGTTAAATGATGTCTTGTATGTTGAGGGATTAAAAGAAAACCTGAATAGCATTAGTCAGATTTGTCATAAGAACTTTGTTGTACAATTCTCTAAATCTAAGTGCCAAGTCTTGAAAGAGTGAAGGTGTTTCCTTACTTGAAGGAAAAAGGTCCAATGATAATTGATATTTGTTGACTAATCAAGTTTCTTGTTTTAGCACAAAGACAGATTGTGTTCATTTGTGGCACATGAACTACAAACACCTTGTGAGACTCTCCAAAAAAGTTGCTATGAAAGGTCTACCTAAACTTGAATTCCCAAAAGGTAAAGTCTATGACCCTTGTCAACAAGGTAAGCAAACCAAGAGTTTTCACAACCTTTGTCACACTTAAACACCTCTCATGTTTTGGAATTACTTCACATAGATCTTATGAGTCTAATGCGAACTGAAAGTAGTGGTGGAAAGAGGTATGTTTATGCGTGTGTTGATGACTTTTCAAGGTTTATTTGGGTTGATTTTTAAGAGAAATATCTGATGCTTTTGATGCTTTTCAAGTCTTGGTTAATAAGTTGGAAGTTGAACAAAATTGTGTGGTGAAGAAAGTGTTAGAGTAGATGCCCTAGAGCCAATCAATTATTGTAGAATTGACTCTTTGTAATAATGTTCATTAATCAATAATAAAAGGCATTTTATTCTATATCGCGTAAATCATTATTATTGCAATATGTATTGATATATGTCCTTAGAATGGTAGAATCGTGACGAGGGTATCAAGTGTTTCAAATCTTGATAATGAGAACCCTATGAGCACATATGGTGACCATTCTAGAAACGTCCGTAGCCCCAGTAATATTCTGAAGTAAGGGCACATATAATACGGTAAGGCTATCATAGTGTTGAACGACCCTGTCGAAAGGCAGTGACTGATCTCACTTGTCAAGGTTGTTTGGTGACAACCTGGTGCAACACATGGGTGCTTGTTGTAGGCGGATATACCGCAGCAAGTTCACTGGACTGACCCACCAGAGGATTCCATATGGATGGTAACCCCAGTGTCTATGGAAGAAATCCTCTAACGAATGGTGGTGCATGTGATCCTTAGACTTGAGATCACCGGAGCGCCTTTTACACCGATTGGTACAGTTTGACACTAGCCTAACGCAGTTCTATTCAGAGCTGTCAGTATGGTGGTGATTGGCTATATCAAGGAGTGTATCAAGACTATGGTGGATTGACAGAGGATTCATCACTCCCGAGTACGGGAGAAGTTATCTCACGGCGCAATTCAGTATATGGCTATGACACTAAAACTGTGGCCACAGTGGGATTGAGTTGTTGCTATATCCAGATTATAATACGGGTCATTGGTCCAGAAACTGAATATATAATATCGAGAGTAATCGAAGGTTGACACTATTTCTATGCCTTCGTCTTGTCGAGATAATGTATGATGAAAGGATCGAATTGTACGGTAACCATATCGTTGACAGGTAGCTACTTTGCTGAATCCGAATCTATCGGGTGGCCATGATGTCTTGCTAGGGGCCAATCTTGGTCTGTGTATAAGTGAGACAATTAATTGGTGCTAATCGCGATACTATACACTACCGGTATGATGAGGAGCCTATGGGTCACACACATAGAAGATAATTTAAGACTCAGGAAGAAAGAAGGGCGTTTTCATCTTTTTGGGTGAAAGGGTATTTTGGTAATTTCACAGTGAAATTCCGTTTAAATATATGTTTGCATATATTTAAATAAATTATCATTATTGTTAAATGTTAATATATATATATATATATTAATTAAATATATATTAATTGATTTTTAATTGAAATAATGATGAAATAAATAAAATATCTAATTTGGGAGTGTTTGGCAACATGAGGTGTTTGGGTTGGAGCTCAAGCCCATTCCATGTGGGAGTAGGGCAACTTAGTTTGCCTATAAAAGAAAATGTGTGTGTGAAATTAAACAAGTTTTTTTTTAGTTCATTTTTCAATTAAAACAAACACACACAGCAGCCCCATTTTGACTCTCCCACGCCACTTTCACTGTTTGATTGAAAATCAAACTTTTTCTTTTGTTCTTCTTGATTTCTTAAGGCCAAGGAGGATCTAGCAAATCCCTCCTTGGTTCTTGGTGGTTGTCTTCGTGTGGACTTCTTGGTTCGATCCTATACTTGGATTGGTAGCAAACACGTTCAGAGACAATATTGGTGGAGCCTCCAACGTGGGTATGGTTTCTCAAACCTTGAACTAATTTTTCTGCAGATTTGTTTATTTTATATAAACTGTGATTTTTGTACCCGGATCTTGGTTCTAAGGAATGATCCATAGAGTTTATGTTTTTGTTTTTCGCTGCGTAACTGGGTCGTTTACTAACAGAAAGTAGTGAGAATTAGAAGTGACCATGGGAAGGAGTTTGAGAATGCTCATTTTGTTAATTTTTGTGATATATAGGGCATTAGGCATGAGTTCTCTACCCTTAAAACACCTCAACACAATGGTGTAATGGAAAGAAAGAATCGAGTCCTTCAAGAGATGGTCAGAGTGATGTTAAATGCCAAAAAACTACCTAAGAGATTGTAGGTTGAAGTAATCAACACTGCATGCCATATCTCTAATAGGGTGTTTTTGAGAAAAAAGGTACTGTACAAACTCTTTATGAATTGTGGAAAGAAGATTACTCAGAATTTTATCAAGAAGAAGAAATTGGTAACATGATAGCCTCTCACGATGTGACCACAAGTCAAGAGGATGTGAATACATCTTATCCTCATTAAGCTCATACAAGTGTGCTGACATCTCCGTTCGATGTGAACACAACCGGAGCTCAACAAGGAAAAGCTCAACAAGGACAAGGATAAGTTTCTCAAAATAAAGGATTAGAATTAATTGTTGATCTATCTGATGAGATCACCCAGAGAAAGACTTCAACAAGGAAATGACTGAAATTAACCACTTGTGCTATGTTTCTCTTATAAAGCCCAAGAATGCCAAACAAGCTCCGGAGAATGATTGTTGTATTGTTGCCATGCATGAAGAGCTTAAATAGTTTGAGGGGAATGATGTTTGGACTTTGGTTCCTAGATTTGAAGGTATCAATGTCAATGGGAGAAAATGGATCTTTAAGAACAAGTTTGATGAGTTTGGAAACATTGCAAGGAACAAGACCAAACTCACAAGTAGAAGGAGTGGACTTTGATGAGACTTTTGCTCCAATAGCTAGACTTGAATCAACCAGATTGTTGTTCGCTATTGCTTTTTGTTTGAAGATTAAACTTTATTAGATGGATGTGAAGAGTGCTTTTTTGAATGAGATGTTGATAGAGGAGTTCTATGTGGAACAACCTGCTGGTTTTCAAGATCCTCACAACCTTGATCATGGATACAAATTGAAGAAAGCTCTTTACGGGTTAAAACAGGCCCCACGAGATTGGTATGAGAGACTTACCTCATTTTTCTTGATTGCAACTACAAGAGAGGTAATGCTGATAAAACCTTCTTCACTAAGCACATTAATGGTGATGTTTTGTGTTCTCAAATATATGTTGATGTCATTGCTTTTGGTTCAACATCAAACACACAGTCTCAAGAGTTTATATGCTAAATGAAAATGAGTTTGAGATGAGCATGGTAGGTGAACTTAGTAGTTTTTAGAACTTCAAGTCAAGCAATTTGAGATTGAAATGTTTGTATCACAAACTAAATATGTCAAAAACATGCTAAAGAGATTTGGTCTTGAAAATGCAAAACAAGCCAAAATCCTAACGAGTTCTACTCTTAAATTGTCCAAAGATGAACATGGAAAGAAGGTAGACAGCTAATTGTTTAGAAGCATGATAGGAAGTTTGTTGTACCTTACTACTACTAGACCTGATATATGCTTTAGTGTAGGAATTTGTGCAAGATATCAGGCTAACCCTTCAGAACTTCACTTGACAGTAGTGAAGAGAATCATGAAGTACATTTCAGGTACACGTGAATTAGGTCAATGGTTTTCATATGACACTAATTCATCTCTTGTTGGTTACAGTGATGCTGACTAGGTTGGAAGCTTAGATGATAGAAAGAGCACATCAGGAGGACGCTTCTACCCTGGTAACAACTTGGTGATGTGGTATAGCAAGAAGCAAAACTTAATTTCCCTATCAACTGCAGGAAGTTGTTATACTCAGGTTTTGTGACTTAAAAATATGTTGAGTAACTATGGTTTTGATCAAGAGCATGAATATGTTTTGTGATAACACTAGTGCCATTAACATTTCAAATAACCTTGTTCAACACTCTAGGACTAAGCACATTTATATGAGGCACCATTTCATTAGAGATTTAGTTGAGGAGAAAATTGTTTCACTTGCACATGTGAACATAAACTCTTACCTGGCCGATTTGTTTACAAAAGCCTTAGATTTCCAATCATTTGTTAACTTGAGGAATTCCATTGGACTGCTTCAACTTGAGTAAATTTTTGTTTTCATTGAATAAATTCATGAGAAATTTTCTTTTGTTTTAATGTTGCAAGTATGATAGATTTGTGTGATGAATTGGACATTATTTCTCTCTTGAGAAATGTATGCTATGAGAAATGTATCTGCACTGTTTTTCATCATTTGAAGTATTAAGACTTCCTTTCATCTTGAGTGTTTATTGAAATCTTGTCACCTTATGAAAGAGTTACCTTGCTAGAAGTGTGAAAGTCATTTGTGAGTAATTTTCTAAGATGTAGAGACCCCTATTTCTTTGGAAAATCTACCATTAAGAGGGCTACCTTCTTGCAAGTGTAAAAAATACGCTTGGTTACTTCTTGAGAGAAATTGCCCATTTAATCTCTTCTACTATGAAAAAGAATTCAAAAAATTAAGTTTGTTTAAAAGAAAGAAAAGATAGAAAAATAAAAAAGGGCATGAGGGAAGGGGAGACCTCTTTGTTTATTTGACCAATGTGTCATAATCCCCTATTCAGGACACAACACACACATATGATTAAGAATCTAAGCTTTCTTACTCTTGTAAGATTTAAGGAAATGATGCTTTAATTGTTGAATTATGTGGGATCAGATTCTCTGTGTATTAACTATTAAAGATTGAGATTTGGATTGATAGTTATTTAAATAGATCTGTGTAATTTGCGTCCTTTAAATCTTGTGAAATTTTTGCTTGATCTCATGATTTTTGCCTTATTTTGTTGTTGTTCAAAATTGAATAAGTGATAAAAGTCTATTGCTTTTGTGAAAATGTTGCCACATTTAGAGCTAGTGTACCAACATGTTTATGAATGAGTTTATTCTCTTTGAAACCTCTTGTGAATGTGCTGACATGCCAGTAAATGTCTCTACATTTTTTCTGTTTTTGTCCTATGTGCCAACGTGTATGTGGATGTCATCACATTGTTAAGTTATGTTTCTTGTGTGCTCACATTGTGTCACTTCATACGCATATTCGTTTTAACTGTTCTTACAGTAACAAAAGTCCTAATTTTTCTAGGGTTTTAGTTTATATTGTCACGACAACGTGTTTTCTTATTCTAAACCCTATTTGTGTCGCTTGAAACTATTTCCTCTTTGATTTTTGTTGAAATCTCTTTTATTCATCTAATCAAACTTTAACTTTTGTCTCATGGCTCACCAAAGCTCTTCCCTAGCGGACATTCATCACTTGATTCTTACCAAGAAAAGAGTGAGGGCTCATCAGAATTGTCCAGAAGGTGAACCCAAGTCCTCCTCATCTTTGTTTGAGGAGACCCAAACAACGTCTAAATCTTATAATGATGGTTCTCCTCTATCTGACGAGCAATCGATTAAGAAGTTGAAACGCATAAAGAGCTCACCTATCAAATCCAAAGCTTTGAAGAAGTCTTCTCAGTCTCCAAAAGAGAAGAAGAAGGGCAACATTGATGTTCAAACATCAGATGTTGGTAAACGCCTCACCTTTATCTCACATAGTGTTGAATCTCATTTTGATAAGCGCATTGTCTCCAAGCCTTTTCTATGTGAGTCTTATGTTCAATTGAAAGATTTCCTTGAAATTTCTTTGATTATGATGAATAAAGGTTCCCTTCACAGACTTTTGTTCAAGAGTTCTATGCCAATGTTAGGTAGGATATGATAAACCTCACCCTTATAGGAATCAAGTTTTTGTTTGAGGTTTGTGGGTTGATTTTACTGTTGATGTCATTCAGTTTGTCCTTAGTTTGCCTGTTATTGAGGACTGGAGGGTTTGACAGTCAAAGATCTAGACAAAATGGCTAAAGACTTAACTGGTGGGTCTGTTTCTAAATGGCCAAAATGTGGCTGACTCCAACCGAGTGTACTGACATCCTTTTACAAGGCTATGTCCAAGATTGCTTTTACCAATTGGTCACCTTCCTTGCACAACTCATTAGTTAAAATGCTTAACTTATTTATGGGATTGGAATTGGAAAATGAATAGATCTAGGTATGTTCCTTGATTTGCTCCAGCATTAGAGTAGTTGTTGAGACCAAAAGCTCAACTTTGGCCTTACGTTTTCCATCCCTGATTCATAGGATCATCACTCTTTACAAGCATAAGAGGCATGCCAATAAGTCTTCCCTGAAGCCCAAAATGATCACTAACAACTCCATTAAGAAGTTAGGCTCTGCCTTTGCTCCTCCTAAAGATGTTCCATCATCCTCCGTGACTGCCACCTTCAAAACTAACTCTTGGCAATCCAAGCTTTTGAATGATGTGCAGGCATTGGAGAAGACAATTGGTGATATGTACCAATTTTTGTCTCAGCAGATTGCAGATCTTCACACCTCTTTGCATGTAAAAGTGGACAAACTTGAAGAGATAGTGAAGAAGAACAAAGCTGATCATGTTTCCCCTCTAGCATTGTAACACCTACTAAAAACTAGTACAATGCATGCAATTTAACAATAGAAAATTGGGCCCAAAATGTTTCTTTTCATTACAATTCATGTGTCTTTTATACATAAAGAGTACTATTTACAAAATGTATTTTAAAAGACAAAACAGGGGAAACAGTGTAGCTATTCCTCATTGCTTGTCGACGCCCCTCCGACCGCATCAACACCTAGAACCTGCATCCACAAAGGAAAATAACGGGGGTGAGCACAATTAATGCTCAGTAAGTAAAACTCTCTAACTGTCTGTCCCCGTGTGTGACTCTTAATTCTTTCCTTTTCTAATTTTGTTTCTATTTCTGTTTCTAATAACATCATGGCCTCATCTTACCGGAGGTACGGCCGAATGGCGTTCACACGCAGTTTCCATTTCTCTCTATGGCTATCGGGTGGAATTCACACAGTACCAACCCGTTCTTAGTGACTACCGAGTGAGGATCACTAAGCACCAACTCGGATTCCTCCTAACTATCGGGTGGAGATCACTTAGCACCTACCCGTTCCTCATGAATTTTGGGTAACAATCACCAAGCATTTACCCGTCTCTAGTCACTATCGGGTGATGATCACAAAGCATCAACCCGCTTCTACTAGCCGTTGGATGATGATCACAAAGCATCAACCTACATATCTCTTAACTAATCGGGTAGTGATCACAAAGCATCTACCCATTCCTATTACTCATTGGGTGACGATCACTAAGCATCGACCCATCTCTCTAAGGCTATTCGGATGATGATCACAAAGCATCAATCCGATTCCCATAACGGTCGGGTGATGATCACAAAACATCATCCCAACTATACTACTCTTCTAACTCATTCTATGGTAGCATTTTTCAATGCTCTCTACCCTTAGAGTAATTTTACCCACTAAGCTCTCTACTCATAGGGTATTTCTATACACAAAGTTTCCTACTCTTTCTTAGGTCACTTGTTAATGCACATAACAATGCACATGGATGATTCATCTCTACTAATGCATTTGTGAAATGCCAACATGCAATGTTGCAAGAATTAAGGTTCATTACTCACACTCAAACTTCTATTAGGCATTTCATCAAACAACTCATGTGCACTATAAAACTCTATCATAGCCATGAATCTAAAACTTTTCCTAACCATCCAAAATGGGGAAAAACCCCTTCACAAAGTCATAATAACCTGTCAAACAAAACACTTCCAAAAAGGGTTCCATAACACCCCTTCAAATCCATCTCAACTACCTTGTCAATCCAACAACCCATTTCTCATATTTGCAAAGTAGTAACATTCACAAAGCATAGAAATCTCTATTTAATCTTTCATACATGCCATATCACATGTATATCACATACATACATCATTTCTATCAAAACCCTAATCAAGAAATTTCATAAATCTCAACTTGGGTTGGGTTTTACTTACCTTGTTATGGAGAGACTTCACCAACTCTTCCTTTCACTTGTTTAGCTTGACTTTTCCTCTAATCTTAACCAAAAGAATGAAAACCCTCAAACTTCAATATGGGTTAAAACTCCCAAATCACACAACTTAATAAGAAATCCTTAGGAAGCCTTAGGTTGCTTTTCTACCCCAAATCACTTCAAAAATCCCTTGGAAATCCTTGAACAAAAGAGAAGAGAAGTTGAGAGGAGTGAAGATAGAAAGTTGCGTTTGAGAAGAAGAAATGAGGGGTTTCTTTGATTCTAATTCCTTTTAATGAAATAAAAACACACTCATTCCCATTTTGCCCTTATTCTTCTTTGGGAATTCCATCCATATCCTTTGATTCATTACAAACTCACCCCCATATCAACATATTCTCCATGAAAATTCCTTACAAATAACTCCCCACTTTTCCTGCTAATTAGGGGTAGAAAGGTCAAATTGCCCTTAGGGAAGAAAATATCAAAAACTCAATAAACATTTTTTTCGGCCTGTCACCGCAGCGAAGAAACCTTTGTCGCCACGGCGAAACTGTCCAGAGAGTTTCACCCTTGGTTTCAACACATCTTCGCCGCGGCGAAGATTCTTCTTCGCCCCGGCGAAGCTTGGTACACTCAAATTCTTCTATTTTCAACCAATTTCAGGGCAAACATTCAACATAACATTCATTCAAACAATATTACTAAAACCAACTCAAAAGAGAGCGAAAGAGGAAACAATAACAACGTACCTCAGGTGGGGCGTTACAAGCATCTCAAGAACAAACAAAAACAAGCTACTGCTCAACTAGCTTCAATCCATCTAGCAGTTCATAAAGAAAAACCTCCAATTGTTCCAGCCTCCCCAACACATGTTGCTTTAGATGCTGCTAAATCACCTCTACCACAAGTTTCAGCATCATCTAGTTCTCAAGTGGAGATGGCAATGGGTTGGGCCAGGACCGGGGGGCCCTTTGCCTGGGCCTAGCTTGACCCCCATGGCATAGGCCAGGGCCCATTACGGGCATGATGGGTAAAACCCAAGCTCGACCTGATGGACTTTCTGTAATCCCAATCCCAACCCATTTTTATAATTTTAATTTTAGAAACAGTTTTTAAATATTAATTTATTTTTGAATACTCACCAAATATATAAATAACAATCCACCCTCATTTCCTTTTATATAATTTTCATTTAGAAGGTATACATATGTAGGATAATTCTGTAATTAGATATATATTATAATGATAATTTAGTAAAATTAATAATAAAATTGTCAGGCCAGGCCGGCACTAAAGATTGTCCCATGCTTGGCCCATACCTGAGGGCAGGCCCT
Organism: Pistacia atlantica; assembly: GCA_026229545.1. Lineage (NCBI taxonomy): Eukaryota > Viridiplantae > Streptophyta > Magnoliopsida > Sapindales > Anacardiaceae > Pistacia > Pistacia atlantica. The sequence continues at coordinate 4,339,462 of CM047907.1, forward strand.
AAAATTAGTCCCAGCCTAAGCCCAAGCTTGCTAACACGGGGTAAAACCCGACCTTTTTGGGCCGGGCCAAGCCGACTAGCCAAAAATACCAAGCCATTGCCATCTCTATTCTCGTGGAGGAAAAAGAGTCAAATCAAAAGCTACAGGAGGTAAAAATCCCAAAGGAAAGACTCTCACCCGAAGGTCAAGGAGACATTGACGGTTTGGGTTCAAACCTTATGAACAAAGAGGGGGAGTAGGTTTGTTGAAGATATGTTTAATTGTTGATGATTATGGGGAGTAGATTGATAGTTGATAAGTAGAAAGGTTACTTTTATTTGGTTAAAAACTGTTGCTGTTTTTGCCGATAAATTTGAACTACCCTTGTTGTTTTGTGTTTTTAATTGATGTTTGTTTGAATGAGAAATGGTTTAAATACCCAGGAGAGTGTGCTTGTTGAGGGGGAGTTTATTTTTTTTATGTTGAATTTTTTGTTGGTGATGAACTGGTATGTTTTTAAGTTCATTTTTTTGCTAACTTATCTCTATGCTTGATAATGATAATGTTTTCGTGAGATATGTTTATGCATGTTTGTTTCTCCCTTGTCTCTGTAATTTGTTGCCGATCTTTGTTTGAGATAGGTTTGTCTTAATCATTTGATCAAGATTGTGCTTTGTTCACAAGTTTGACAAAGGGGGAGATTGTAAGTATTTTTGTCAACTTATAAAGTTATGTATGCACATGCATTTATGATGTTTGCACATTCATTTGGTTAAGCTCAATCTTGTCTATAGTTTACACATGTGATACATTCTGCATTGATGTTTTCACATTTCCTTAGTATGATTTTATCGCAAAATATGTGGGTACATTAGAGTCAGATGTGTAAACAGTCGTACAGTCTAATCTTAGTACATATGTCAAGTTTTTATTTGCTGTTATGATTTTATCCAGGACTGAAATATGCATGAGTGGTCCAAATACATGTGTCAAATATTTCAGATGTGATTCTGAAAATTTGTTTTGCTTTTCAGAAATGGTCCTAACAAGTTGTTGAATACTTTCATAAAATAGCCGAACACTTGTAAGACTTTGTCTACTGGTTGTCTATGGATTGTTGAGCAAAAATTCTATATAATCTTCTTCATCCTTGCATTTACATTTGAACCTGAATATCCCTTGTGTTGTTCTCTAGAATTCCTTATAGGGTTTAGGTGAGGTTCCTATGCATTTCTAGCTAGAGCGCTCATTGTATCTAAGAATATGAATTTGTGTAACTAAATGGTTTAGTTGCAAATGCAATTTTTTGTAGCTTATAGTAGCTAGAAGTGGTGTATCTAAAAGTTAGCCGCCATGTAATTTTTTTCTTACGTAGCTGTATTTTTTTGCTATGGATGAGATTAATATGTAACTAAAAACTTAAATGTTTTTGCCATAACAATAATAAGCTTGTAGCAAAACCTTTGCCTTTATAGCCATGAAGAATAGGTTGTATAGCTATATTTCCATTTTAGCTACACAAATATAAATTTATAACTAAAACTTGAAAATGTCTGCTAAAAAATAATATTCATGGCAAATATATTAATATTTTAGCTATGTGACCACTAAATTCGTAACTAAATAAAAAGATTATTTGTCACATATATAGTGAATTCATAGCTAAATATTAAATTATTTGCTATGGACATATAAACATTGTATCTATATATGAAAAGATATTGCTATGGACATAATGTGTTAATAGCTAAATATTGAAATGACTTGCTATGAATACGTTTGATTTATAGCTAAATATTATAATTATTTGTTATGGACTACTAAATATTAAAATTACTTGCTATGAGTACTTTTAATTGTAACAAGTATTGCTATATTCAACAAATTTAATAATAATTACAAATTTATGGCAATATTTTTATATTAAATAGATAATATGACTTCATAAGAAAAATTCTAATATAAAAAATAAAACATTAATAAAGTCATTTTCAACCAAATTAATTGCCTACTCATATAATCCTTCATCCTAGTAATTTAAAATGTTATCAACTAAATTTTTTTACAATTAGTTTTACAAAATATGAATGCTTTAATGTCATAGAAATCTTTCTTGACCATTTAAGAATTTCCACCAACTTGCAATATCAAATTTGAGAAAAAAACATAAGATTAATCATATAGACTAATGTAATCATTACATATCACTTTATGATTAATGTAAAAGAAAAATGGCTTTCATAGTATATATGCAGTTTTCAAAATAACTTACAATTTCATCCAAAGGGATTTGATTATTTGTTGAAGGTTGTTTACCTTGAGTTGTAAGCCTCATCATGAACTTCTCTTTCCATTGTCTATTCATCTCCTCCATTTGCCTTTTTACTTCTTTTAATTTCTCATTTGCTTCCCTCTTTGCCTCCTTCACCCTTTCATTTGCTTCCTTCCTAGTTGTTTGTACTTGTTTCATACTAGCAAAACCAACAAAGATACATATCATCATGAACTAGCCCAATGTTCCTTCATCATACCAGCAAAACCAGACCTTCCATTTTGGTTTTCAAGATGCATATGTTTCCTCCAATTATTGTCGAACATAGAAAGTGGAGAAAATTGTGAAATTGTTGCTGGTCTAGATGACACACATTTCAAACTCCCTTCGTCATATCCAAAGACTCTGTTCATATTCTGGTGGTGATTTTGACAATAAGCTCTTCTATCTTGTTCATTTAAGGGCATCATTTCTTCATCACGTCCATCTGCGCTGCTTCCGGTGATATTGATAGTAGATACATGATTTCGACCTCTATAGGTTAAGCCAACAACTAAACTTGAGTTTCTGTCATTAGGCAATCCAAAGGGTCTTTGGTTTTGCACATTGTCATTTTTATGCAGCTTCTCACTTCGTCTAACACTGATGGTGACTCTAATTCAGTCAGCATCTGTATGGTCTTAATTGTGCAAGAACAAAATCTGAGCAACTATAGTGCAAAAAGCTTAATACAGACTGCAAACTACTACAATCTTTACTGAATCAAGAAGAAATATATACGGATTTTGTAATGTAAATACGTAACAAACTTGCTAAAAACACTGAACATGACTCCACTAACAACTTATTCAATACTAAGATAACGTATTCCTAAAAACAAGCACATGACCAGCTCTACTTCAAAGACTAAATCTGGAAATACACACGTTTAACAACTTTCAGCACCAAATCAGCAACCATCCATTGTACAGCAATCCTTGACCAAATCAGCAGCTACCTCATCATGCCAAATCAGCAGTTGAGACATATTCTCAACACTCCTCCTTGGATCAGATGTTGCACATTCCTAGCTTTTCTCTTAGAAACTCAAACCTGGTTTTGGACAAGGCCTTGCTAAATATATCAGCAACTTGATCTTCGGTTCTGCAGTAAGCCAAACATACTTCTCTTTCCTTTTGTATTTCCCTTAGGAAATATAATTTGATTTTAAAATGCTATGTCCTGCCATGAAAGACAAGATTATTTGAAATGGAAATTGCTGCCTTGTTGTCAACCAAAATCTTTGTGCCTTCATTCTACTCCATATGTAGATCAATTAGCACCTTCCTAAACCAAAGAGCTTGATTGGACAATGCATAGCGACCACAAACTCAACTGCAGTACTTTGAGCAACCAACTCTTGCTTCTTAGAGCACCATGAGAACACCCCGAACCAAAACTGAAACAAAATCCAGTTGTGCTCCTCATATCATCAATTGAACTGCCTACACTATCGAGAAGCCATGAAATTCAAGGGCTGAACACGTGAGAACTTAACACCATAGTTGGTAGTGCCCTTCACATATCGATAACTCTCTTTCTGCTGAAGATGCACTTCACTAGCATAGTGCATAAATCTTGAGAGCATACTCACAAAGATATAAGATATCGGGCCTGGTTGCTCTAAGATAGATCAAGCAACCTATTAAGCTTTGATATAACCCTTCATCAACTTTGTTAGACCCATCATCCTTGAACAATTCTTGAACTTCTCCTTGAACCATAGGAGTTGTTGTAGCCTTGCAACTCTCCATATGAAACTTCTTTAGAATCTCCTTTGCATATTTAGTCTGACAAAAAAAATGTCTTGTTGCTTTTGCCTCACCTCTATTCCAAGAAAATAAGACATCGAGCCCGATCGTCATTTCAAACACCTTGAACATTTCGTCTTGAAGTCTTTAATAAGCTTTTCATTTCCTCCCGTGATAAGCAAATCATCAACATAAACAGATACAATAATTAAGTCAGAATCCACCTTTCTGACATACAAAGTGGCTTCACTAAGGCTCTTATCAAAGCTTAGGCTTAACAAGTGATCATTAATTCGGCTGTACCAAGCTCTTGGTGCCTTCTTAAGACCATACAAAACCTTCCTTAGTAGATACACCTTGTCCTCATGACCTTTCACCACAAATCCCTCTGGTTGCTCAACATAAATCTCCTCATGCAAGAAACCATTTAAGAATGCTGACTTTACATCCAGTTGATACACTTTCCAACCCCTTTGTGCAGCTAATGCCAGTAACATTCTGATGGTATCTAACCTTGCAATAGGTGCAAATGTCTTTGAGAAGTCCATACCAAACACTTGAGCATACCCTTTAACAACAAGTCTTACTTTATACTTGTTGACTAAACCATCTGAGTTGTATTTGGTTCTAAACACCCATTTAACTCCAATAATTTTCCTATCTTGGGGTTTTTCAATCATTCTCATTTCTTCCTTCATGGCTTCCACCCATCTTTGGTGTTTCTTAGCATCTTTGTACTCTTCAGGCTCCATCACAGCAACATTACATTTTTGATAGATGTCTGAGAGATATCTAGTTCCTCTTACAGGTGGATCATCTATGTTGCTGTGATGAGTGCATAGAATTTTTGAACTTTGCTCCTCCTTGGTTTGATCCCAATTCCATTGTTCGTCTTCCATGAACACAACATCTCTGCTGGTCAGAATTTTTCTAGTTTGTGGTTGGAAAATCCTATAAGCTTTAGAAGAGCTACTGTAACCAATAAACACTCCAGGCTCTGCCCTTTTTATCAAGCTTGTCCCTCTTCACTTGAGGAACATGTGAAAAGCACAAACAACCGAATATTTTTGGATTCAATAAGGAGGGTTTAAATCCATACCAGACTTGAAAAGGAGTTTTATTTTCCAAAGCCCTTGTTTGCAGCCTGTTTAAGAGGAAAACAATAGTACTAGCAGCCTCTACCCAAAAATTTTTAGGCATTCCCTTCTCATGCAACATGCACCTTGTCATTTCCATGATTGATCTATTTTTTCTTTCACTTACTCCATTTTGTTGTGGAGTATAGGGGGCTGTTAGTTGGTGTTCAATGCCTGCTTCTTCACAAAATTGATTGAATTGAGTTGAGGTGTACTCCTTCCTATTGTCTGACCCTAATATTTGCATCTTGCAGCCACTTTGGTTCTCCACAAAAGCCTTGTATCTCCAGAACACTCCAGCCACTTCAGACTTGAACCTTAAAAAATAAATCCAACACATTCTTGTCAGATCATCTATAAAAACAATATAATACCTACTTCCTTTAAGTGATGGAGTCTTCAGTGGTCCTCCAAGGTCAGTATGCACAAGTTGCAACTTCTGTGAGGCTCTCCAGGATTTCTGAGGGAATAGCAACCTATTTTGCTTGCCATATTGACAAGCTTTGCAGCTTGGTAAGTGATTTTCTAGTGGAGGTAGGCCCTGTACCAACTCATGCTTCTGCATAAACAAGAGTGCTTGATGGTGAAAATGGCCCAATCTCTTATGCCATGTCACTGCATTGTTTAATGAAATTTGATATGCAGCTTGTTCCTCTTCCATGAGATCTAGTGAAAAGCACTTGCCTCTCATCTTTATAGTAAACACCTCCTGATCCTCCGCATCTTTAATGATACACCTTTTGTTCTCAAAAAACACCTTAAACCCTTTCTCAAGAAGCTGTCCAACACTTACCAAATTTTGGTCAATCCTAGGTACATATAAAACATCATTGATTAGTTTAGTACCTGTAACACTTTCAATAGCTATGGTCCCTTGACCTTTAACTTCAACATACTCTTCATTGCCGACTTTGACTTTGGAGAAGACAGACTTATCCAACACCTTGAAGAGCTCTGGATCATTCGTCATGTGGTTTGTACAACCACTATCTATAAGCCAAGCCTCACTCAAGCTACTACTTGCATAACAAGATGCAACAAACAATTGCTCTTCTTCTTCTTGAACCACAGCCTTAGCCTCATCTTCTTGTTGGTTACTTCTGCTCTTGCAAATTCTTTCCACATGGTCCATTTGATTGCATCTATTGCACTTAACATCAGGCCTACTCCAAGACTTGTTCGAGAGTGATCACCCTTCCACAGTGAGGACATGAAGGAAACCTTCTAGCATTACTGTTGTTGTTTTAAGCACCTGCATTCCCATTACTACTGCTGGCTCCAACACCTTTGTGTTTCCTCTATTTTGTCTTCTTGTCTTTACCACTTTTATAGATTTGCAACTTTGCTTGTAAAGCACCTTCAACAAACCCATCCTCTCTAATTTGTCTCCTTTGCTCTTGTGCCTGCAAAGCATTTAAAAGTTCTGCCAATGAGATCTCTGCAAGATCTCTAGACTCCTCCAAAGTAGATATCTTGGCTTCAAACTTCTCAGGTAAGGTCACCAGAATTTTCTCCACAATCCTTCTGTCAGAAAACTGCTCTCCAAGAAGCCTCACTCGGTTAATAATGCTCAAAAGCCTGTCTGCATTCTCCTTGACAGTCTCAGACTCTTTCATCTTCTAGAGCTCGAATTCCCTTCTGAGATTTAACACTTGCATACTTCTTGTTCTCGCGTTGCCTTGAAACTCCTCCCTGAGATACTGCCAGATTTCAAAAGCTGACTCCAAGTTCATGATCTTGGTAAATAATGCTTGACAACTCTTGAATGGAGGCATGATTTGGCCTTAAACTTCTTAGTTCTTCTCTCCTTGTGAACCTTAATTTGCTGCATAGTGGGATTGTCAGGTAATGGGTCAATTTCGTAGTCCCCCTCGACTGCCTCCCAGAGGTCCACAACTTGCAAATAAGTAGACATTCTGACTACCCATGTATGCAGTTTCACCAGTGAGAACTGGTGGAGAAACTGGGGAGAATGCATTGGAAGCCATTAAATCAAGGTTTTTGTTTTCTGGTTTGGTGTTTGCAAATAACACTACTCACAAACGTCACACAGATCCCTTAAGAAAAAAATGCTCTGATACCAATTTGTGGTCTTAATTGTGCAAGAACAAAATCTGAGCAACTATAATGCAAAAAAAAAAAAGCTTAATATAGACTGCAAACTACTACAATCTTTATTGAATCAGCAGCAAATATATATAGGATTTTGTAACAGAAATAGGTAACAAACTTGCTAAAAACACTGAACATGACTCCACTAACAACTTATTCACTACTAAGATAACGTATTCCTAAAAACAAGCACATGACCAGCTCTACTTCAAAGACTAAATCTGGAAATACACACGTTTAACAATTTTCAGCACCAAATCAGCTACCGTCCATTGTGCAGCAATCCTTGATCAAATCAGCAGCAATCCTTGATCAAATCAGCAGCCACCTCATGATGCCAAATCAATAGCTGAGACATATTCTCAACAATCTGAAAAGCAGGATCAAAAGATTTAGCGTATGAATCATCCATTTGCTTATTTCCAACTGAAGCTTTTATAGCCTGAAACAGAGATTTTGCTTCCATCATCCTGTTCATGTGCATCAAGCAGATTGCAAGATTGCACTGCTTGTTTTTGTCTGCCTCTAGGGACAGTGCTTTTTCGCAAAGAAATGTATATGTAGCTCAACATAGATGGCTATTTTCTTCAGAAAAATATTGTTATATGTGTAGCTCAAAATTTCAGTAAGGAGGAATACCTGTAATGCTGTTCAGCAATTTCGTAGTTATTTTGCTGCAAATAAGCCCAAGCCAAGTTCCCCAGTATTTTGCATTATTAGATGATCAAAGTGAGATAAATGTAACGAAATGTATAGTGAAAACATGAATGATAAATACTTGCTTATGGATTCAAATCATCTTGGTTAGATATAAAAGGTAACAAAACACATCAGTTAAATTTTTTTATGTCTCACTAAGATCCTCTTTGGAGCAGATAAAAAGTGGTAAGTGTTATGAAGATCCCTTAACCTCCTCCTAAATCTGAATTATACTCTTTCGACAAATTACAAATAATAATTGATGTAAATGGAAGATTAAGGAAGGAAAAAATCTTATCAAACATGACACACATATGCCTCAATTCAAAAGCACTCAGATTTACCCAACTCCACTAGTAGTCTTATACTTACAGTAGCAACTACTCAAATAAGAAAACGAAAGAAAAGTGCTAGTAAAATGTAAAGAAATTAGGGGAAGAGAATGATAGTTTACTTTGTAAAGTTTGATAAGAACATTGTCAAGAGACTCTTGAGAATCATAAGGGCAGAATGACCAAAAGATTTGATCGCCTCAATTGCCTTATCCGATCGATTCAATTGTTTCATCACAACTGCCATGTCTTTTAGAGCACTATCAACTCGGTGTATTTATAGTAGCCTAGAACATTTGAAACTTCCCTACTTGGGTCTTTGTCTACCAACTACATTTAAAGAATTTCAAATAAGAAAGAGAATAAAAGAACAACATAAACACAAGACGTCTTTCGATGAAGAACTCTAAAGAAATTGATCTTACAAAATTATACAGCGGATACTCTCGAACATTTAGTCTATCAATAATCATTTCACCTAAAATTTATACCAAAAAAAACATAGCTCTTTTTGTTTGGAAAATATTTAGCTCAGTAAATCATGCAACATATTTCATCCACTATAAAAACCTGTTCTCTATACAAGTAAAATTGCAGAAGACATAAAACTTCACAATTCACTTATTTTTATTCTCACTCAATTTTCCCTTAAACCAAAGAAAGAGTTAATTAATATGGGCAACCCTCCTATACAAAACCCACTTCTACATGAAATTCAAAGATTTTTCTATAATCAATAGGATACAATGTTCTTGAAAAACAGTAATCACACAAAATTCTGTATTCTTTTAATATAATTCAAAAACCAAATTGTTCATCACAAAATTACTCAAATCACCGAGCGCAAGAATTATAACCAAAGAATCAGAAACTGCTCGAAAACACAATAATCATAGAAATATAAAATAACTCTCTCTAATTTGTTCTAGCATTAACAAATTCAATACTCCTTCAGTCAATATATCATTCAACCAGTTCTACAGCTCCCTACTTTTCTATCAAAAACTATATATTTCCACAGCAAAAAAAAACAAAAGTACATTATTAACTTTGACTTGTTAAAAGTTATCAAAATCCCATAATCTGCTGGTTCAATTATCAAAGGAATTTCATTCTCTTGAGTTCGTTCTAACACTAAAAAGATAAATAAATACCCAAAAAATGTATTAAAGATTCAAACTAACAACTTCTAAATCATAACCATCAAAACTCTTCTCTCAGAGGCATATCATCAAACACATAACAAGTTCTCTGCAAACTTCCCAAAATTAATGCAATTTAATCACCCAGCTTCCAATTTCCAAATATCTAGCAAAGTCAACATAAACCCACGAAGAATTTGTAACTAAGAAAGAACTAAAGAGAGGAAAAAATGAAATTTTTAGATTTGGAAAGAAATGCATACCTATACAATCAACAAAATTGGGTTCTCTTCTAAGTTTCTTGTCTTTAAATGGAGATGGGTGAGAATTCGAAGGTGAATCTAAGGTGCGGAAGCAGCTACTTGTGTAGGGTATAACGAAAAGGTGGCTGTGAGGTTTATGACGACAAAGAGAAATTTAATTTGATTTTAAGTGGTGCATTTATAATTGAATTACAAATTTGGGTATCAAGAAGCTCGATGGAGTAAAAATCAGAGAGTTATAAAAAAAAAAAAAAAAGAAATAAAAGAAAAAACCATTATTGAGCTAGGACCATAATATTTCAAATATAGGGAAACTTAGAAACAGCAAGGTTTCTTATTCATATGTGACAGGTTTTTTGTTCAATTACAATTTCTATTAAAATCAGAAAGTTCACAAAATACTCCGAAGTCTAAGGAAATAAGTTGGATCAAAGGATTAAAACCTAATTGAAAGGAAATAGAAAAACTGACATTTGAAGCCTGAATCTTGCCTGGGAATTCTTCCAAAGGTCTTAGTCGTTTGTTGTTCCTTTTTTTTTATTCTCTCATGTTTATGGTAAAGTAAAAGCTTTGAAAAAAAACACTATCACCAAAAAAAAAAAAAAAAAAAAAAAGAAATCCCTCAATATGAAAAGCTGAAAACTAAGGATACCACCACTTTTATATTTTAGGGAAAAATATAATCTTTATCCTTTTGAAGTATAAATATGATTTTTAATTGAAACAAAAACAATGGACTTGACATAATTAAATAATAATAAGGTCCGTGTGCTTAAGCTAATTAAATAGTAATAGGATCCACCATAATTAAGGTTAAACAAATTATCTTATTAATTAATCTTATAATTAGTAATGTATATAAATTATTCATTAAATTATTCACATTTAAAAGATAAATTATGTAAATTATGACGAAGAAAATTAAATTCTACATATTTAAGATAAATAATTTGAATTATAAATGATGAATAAAATAAATAATCTTTACTTAGTGAGATTGTTTTACAAGCTAACCATAGTATCATATGAGTCATTAAGTTCAATTTTTATAAGCAGACTTATATTCTTATTATAAGCAATACAAAAAAGAGATTGTGAATTAAATCATGAGTGGGTTTGAATCAATCGCAATTGATACCATAGTTTATTAAATCACAAGAAGACAAGAGCCACTTAACTCTTACCGTTTCTAAGCTCCATAATGAATTCTTTATTTCTTGTTCATAGAATGAACTTGCAAATTGATCTCCAACTTATTGATTATTGACGTGGAATGCGTAGCAGATGAATACATGGAGTGGGCTGAACATCAGACAGTCAAACGGATAGCCAAACAGATAGCAATATTTTGTTTTCATTATTTAATAGATCTCTTTTTATTTTTATTTTTTTATTAATGTGTGGTTATAATAAGTTATTAATTAGTTGAAGAAACATTTGTATAGGTTACTAGGAAAATTGAAGCGTTATGTTCGTAATAAAAGTCAACTAGAAGGTTCTATTGCAGAAGGGTACATTATGGAAGAAAGTCTGATATTTTGCTTAAGATATTTAAATTGTATTGAAACTAAGCTTGATAAATTGCGAAGAGTTCTTTTAAGTTAGTTATTGGTTAAAGGTTACAATTTACTATTGACCTTAGTGGTGTGATTAACACTATGTTTTACTATAATATTTAATTCATAAGTAATGAAAATATAATTACTCATGGGATAAATTAGAATATCTATAGTTGCATACTATAAGGATTGTAGCAAATTAATTTTCACATTCTTTATTTGCTACAAATTCAAATAATTTATAGCTAATACACACATACTAGCTATATATTTAAACTAGTAGCTAATAATGATACAATAATATTGTTACTACCATGAAAATAAAATTTGTATAGCTAAATACCTTAATAAGCTACAAATTTAAATATTTTATAGTTAATGCACAAATAATAGCTATGTAGTTAAACTCGTAGCTGATAATGATATGTACTATATGCCATGTAAATAAAATGTTTATAGCCAAATACATTAATTCGCTACAATGTTTTACCATAACTAGCACATTGTAGCTAAATGACTAGTTATTGCCATGATTTTAATAAGTTAAAGCAAGAGATGAATATTAACTTCGAGAGAGAAAGTTTTATCACTAAAATTATTTCAATTAGCTATAAATATTGACTTTTGTAGTTGTAAATATGTATTTGCTATAGTTTTCCTTTTTATAGATAATATTCATAGCTATATGTCTATAATGTTGTAATGTTTGTTGTATTTAATGCTCAAAATACTTACCTAATCTTGGTTCTTTGAGTGTGTTCGAACATGGTTCCTTTGATGAACGCTTGAAAGGATTTCATGTTGTGGAGCTGAAGGTCATCTTCAACATTGAAGCTTAAGTGTAGCTCGAGCTATCCAAGAGGTTTTTTTGACTCAAGCAAGCTATGGCAAAACATTGGATCAACCAAAGGGTGAAGTTAGAGTGTTGTGAAAACATAGAGTGTTTTACATTTGTTTGCTTAACTTCAATTTTGTAATGAACTTTGAATGTTTGCTATAGTGGATTTGCTTCATCCGGACTTGGTCCCATGGATGTAGGTTATTAGCCAAACCATGTAAATATGCTTGTGTGCTTTATTTTATGCTCATGGTTGATATGATGATATGTTGAATAACCATACCCACAAGCATCGATAAGCACAATCAACACTTTCTACAAGAGTTTAATGAACTTGGTTAAACTTAAACTTTCAATATATATTAAAGTACTGATTTTTATTACTAATTTATCCTTTAATAAGGGGAACTAATGTAGTATACGGGGGCTAAAAATGATTTCCTACTCTTATTTTGTTAATATTTTTGGGTTATAGGGATTTTTTTTATTTTTTATTTTTTATACCACAATATTGATAATAGAGTGATTGTATAATTTGTATTGACCCAACTTATCATCTAATAAGATTCCATTTCTTTAAAAACTCCATTAAAAATTTAAACAATATAATGCTGATTATACCCCTATCAACTCCTATATTATCTTTCATTATTTTATTTTACATATTTGCAACATTGGCACATCGATTTATCTCATAATTCTTTTTCTCATCTCTCCAATTCTACCCTAAAACATGTCAATAAATTCTTTGATGAATTCCTTCACTGTTGAAGTATCATATAAGCTTATTGTTTGTTAATTTTCTCAATGTTTGGACAAATAATTGTATATTGACTAACGTTAATCATAATTTGAGATTCTTTATTAAGTGTTGTTGGCATATTTACTAAACATTGGAGTGTCTACATATATAACTGAAATATGTTAAACAAATTAGGTCTTGTCAAATATTAATCAAATGACTCCGACATAGTAAAATGAATTTTTTGGAAACAAAAATTAAACTCAATTGATTTTAGGTAAAATTCTGATCTAATATAAAAGAAATAGAGCGCAGAAAAGTTGTTTATGTGTCCTTTGGGTATTTTCGTATAAAGATAAAATCATAATATGAAATAAATTGCTAACTGGCATCTTATTAGGTATTAAATGTGAGGTCAATAGCATTAGTCATGATAATAATAGGTTGCAAACTTGGAGAGAGTATAATATATTCTTGATGGAAACAAAATTGTAGTTGTCAATTTGATGTATTTTAGTGACAATGGAAGATTGCATAGGTGTCACTGAATAAATATAATTTAGTATAAAAAATATTAGGTTAAATATATGCAATACATATATGATAGAGATTGTTGGGATTATTTTACAATTTGAAAAAGTCATTGTAACACCCACATTGAGGTACATAGCTTTATTTATGTCCAAATACCCTTAGTTGAATTTTGTTAAAGTTATCTTGAACAAGTGTGAAGAAAATTCCTCAAAATTTCATTAGAGGTAAAATCGTCTTTTCACTCATAATTAATTGAAAAAGTGGGGAGTGAAATGAAGTAGAATAACATGGAGAAGTTAATAAAAATGAGGGCATTATGGTAATTGACTAAGGGACATAGATGAAATTTTATAGAAAGTGTAAGGGTAAAATGGGAAGCTACAAGTAATATTTTGTTATATTAAGAGTTCAAGAATGAAACCCTAGCCATTCTTCCCCTTCCATTTACGCCACTTTCCACCCAAGTTCTCTCAAATTTCTTCAATCACTTTTCAAGGAAATTCATAGTTCTTTTCAAGGAAATTCATAGATCTTGGTTCATTTTTAGTGGAATTTCAATCCCAAGCATCCTTAGGTAAGATCCTTGCACTAAGATGTGAGATTTAATTTTTAAAGTGTTGAATTCTTATGATTTGTGTTAATAGGGTTTAAGAGAAAGAGAGTTGTATCAAGGAAGACTACTAAAGTGTTGGATTGCTCACATCTAAGGTAAGTAAATCCAACCCTAGTCATGATTGGAGCAATATTGTCTAGATAACTTCTTTTATGCATGTATGTGCTTATATATGAAGAATTGTTGATGGAATGGATGTTGAATGATGGTTAGAATTTATCCATGAGAAGTAGTGTTTGTGTACTTGATGTTTGATGAGAGTTTGAATGAATTATGGAAGAATTAGAGTAGAATTTATGAAGTGTAAATCCTGGCCAGGTTTGACGTTGATTTTAGTGAGTTTTGTTCCAAATTTTGGTGGCTTAGAAGAGATGTAGAAGTGTAGCCAATTTAGAGTTTGTGTATGCATATAAATTGTTTGATGAAATGTCAAAGAGAAATGCATGCATGAGTGTGATTATTTGTTATCTTAAGATGAGTTTGTAGATGGTAGAGAATGACATGTTCACATTCCATATTGCATTATTGCATCCAAACATGTGAATTTAGAAAGAATAATAAGCATGAGCCCATCTACATGCATACATACTCATAAGAGCATTAAAGAATAAATAGAAAGAAATGAGAAATATTAAAGAACACTTTTAAAGAAGAGAAGAGAAGGTTGTTGCAATGGGGAACCCGTGAGTGACTTAGCCCCGCATGCACGCCGTCTTTAGTGAGCGGCCTCAGAATCAGAAAGAAGAATTGTACAGTCCATTAGAAGTGCATGTGGTTGAAGATTGTACCCAGAATTAGAGAATACACTCACACGGCCAGGGTTCCGAATCCATGCCTCAACTGAGTCCGATTGGCAAGAAAGAAAGAATAAAAAGAAAGAATAGAAAGGAAGAATAGAAAGAATAGAAAAAAAGAATAGAAAGAAAGAAAGAAAGAAAGAAAGAAGAGAAAAGAAGAGAAAATTGAAATAGAAAAATAGAAAAGAAAATGCACATCCTATGCATTTGTGCATTTGCATCATACCTACGCATGATACCATGCCTATTATCATGAATAGTGAGAAATTAGAAATTGAGAAAGGACAAAGAAAGAACCGAGAAGAGTAGAAAAGTTTGATGTAAGAAAAGAAATTGTAACAACTATTGTAAGCTAATACCATGCATGCATAATAACAATGGAAAATTGGGCCCACAAACTTTCTTTTCATTATAAGTCATGTGTCTTTTATACACAAAGAGTATTGTTTACAAAAAATCATTTTAAAAGACAAAACAGGGGAAACAGTGTAGCTATTGCTCCTTGCTTGCCGACGCCCCTCCGACTGCATCAACAGCTAGATCCTGCATCCACAAAGGAAAAATAACGGGGTGAGCACAAAAAAAAAATGCTCAGTAAGTAAAACCCTCTATCTATCTGTCCCCGTATGTATTACTCTTAATTCTTTCCTTACACTATTTCTGTTTCTACTAAACGTCATGGCCTCATCTTATCGGAGGTACGGCCAGATGGCGTTCACACAGCACCAACCCGTTCTTAGTGACTACCTTTCTTAGTGACTACCGTTCTTAGTGACTACTGGGTGGGATTCACACAGTACCAACCCGTTCTTAGTGACTACCGAGTGGGGATCACGAAGAACCTACTCGATTTTCGTAACTATCGGGTGGAGACCACCTAGCACCTACTTGTTCCTCATAACTTTCGGGTAACGATCACCAAGCATTAACTCGTCTGTAATCACTATCGGGTGATGATCACAAAGCATCAACGCACTTCTAATAAATGTCGGATGATGATCACAAAGCATCAACCCTTTCTCTAATGACTAACCGGGTGGTGGTCACAAAGCATCCACCGGTTTCTAATTCTTATCGGGTGACGATCACAAAGCATCAACCCATCTCTAATGGCTATTCAGGTGGTGATCACAAAGCATCAACCCGATTCTCATAACTGTCGGGTGATGATCACAAAGCATCAACCCATTTCCACTACTCTTCTCATTCACTCCATTCTAGCATTTTTCATTCCCTCTACCCTTAGAGTATTTGCATCCACCAAGTTCTCTACTCATAGAGTCATTTGTAACGCCCCACCTGAGGTACGTTGTTATTGTTTCCTCTTTCGCTCTCTTTTGAGTTGGTTTTAGTAATATTGTTTGATTGAATGTTATGTTAAATGTTTGCCCTGAAATTTGTTGAAAATAGAAGAATTTGAGTGTACCAAGCTTCGCCAGGGCGAAGAAGAATCTTCGCCGCGGCGAAGATGTGTTGAAACCAAGGGTGAAACTCTCTGGACAGCTGGCGACAAAGGTTTCGCGCGACAGCCGAAAAAAATGTTTATGGAGTTTTTGATATTTTCTTCCCCAAGGGCTATTTGACCATTCTACCCCTAATTAGCAGGAAAAGTGGGGAGTGAATTGTAAGGATTTTTCATGGAGAATATGTTGATATGGGGGTGAGTTTGTAATGAATCAAAGGATATGGATGGAATTTCCAATAGAAGAATAAGGGCAAAATGGGAATGAGTGTGTTTATATTTCATTAAAAGGAATTAGAATCAAAGAAACCCCTCATTTCTCTTCTTCTCAAACGCAACTCTTCATTCTCCTCCTCTCAACTTCTCTTTTCTTTTGATCAAGGATTTCCAAGGGATTTTGAAGTGATTTGGGGTAGAAAAAGCAACCTAAGGCTTCCTAAGGTAAGGATTTCTCCTTAAGTTGTGTGATTTGTGGATTTTAATTCATTTTGGTTTTTGAGGGATTTCATTCTTTTGGTTAAGAGTAGAGAGAATAGTCAAGCAAACCAAGTGAAAAGAAGATTTGGTGAAGTCTCTCCATAGCAAGTAAGTAAAACCCAACCCAAGTTGAGATTTATGAATTTTCTTGATTAGGGTTTTGATAGAAATGATGTATGGATGTGATGTGCATGTAATATAGCATGTATGAAGGATTAAATAGAGATTTCTATGCTTTGTGATTATTTATATCTTGCAAAAAAAAAAAAATTGAGAAATGGGTTGTTGGATTGACAAGGTAGTTGAGATGGATTTGAAGGGGTGTTATGGAACCCTTCTTGGAAGTGTTTTGTTTGACAGGTTATTATGACTTTGTGAAGGGGTTTTTCCCTAGTTTGGATGGTTAGGAAAAGTTTTAGATTCATGGCTATGATAGAGTTTTATAGTGCACATGAGTTGTTTGATGAAATGCCTAATAGAGGTTAGAGTGTGAATAATGAACCTTAATTCTTGCAACATTGCATGTTGGCATTTCACAAGTGCATTAGTAGAGATGAATCATCCATGTGCATTGTTATGTGCATTGACAAGTGACCTAAGAAAGAGTAGGAAACCTTGTGTATAGAAATACCCTATGAGTAGAGAGCTTAGTGGGTAAAATGACTCTAAGGGTAGAGAGCATTGAAAAATGCTACCATAGAATGAGTTAGAAGAGTAGTATAGTTGGGATGATGCTTTGTGATCATCACCCGACCGTTATGGGAATCGGATTGATGCTTTGTGATCATCATCCGAATAGCCTTAGAGAGATGGGTTGATGCTGAGTGATTGTCACCCAATGAGTAATAGGAATGGGTAGATGCTTTGTGACCACTACCCGATTAATTAAGAGATATGTAGGTTGATGCTCTGTGATCATTATCCAACGGCTAGTAGAAGCGGGTTGATGCTTTGTGATCATCACCTGATAGTGACTAGAGACGGGTAAATGCTTGGTGATCATTACCCAAAATTCATGAGGAACGGGTAGGTGCTAGGTGATCTCCACCCGATAGTTAGGAGGAATCCGAGTTGGTGCTTTGTGATCCTCACTCGGTAGTCACTAAGAACGGGTTGGTACTGTGTGAATTCCACCCGATAGCCATAGAGAGTGAAATGGTGCTGTGTGAACGCCATTCGGCCGTACCTCCGGTAAGATGAGGCCATGATGTTATTAGAAACAGAAATAGAAACAGAATTAGAAAAGGAAAGAATTAAGAGTCACACACGGGGACAGACAGTTAAAGAGTTTTACTTACTGAGCATTAATTGTGCTCACCCCGTTATTTTCCTTTGTGGATGCAGGTTCTAGGTGATGATGCGGTCGGAGGGGCGTCGACAAGCAATGAGGAATAGCTACACTGTTTCCCCTGTTTTGTCTTTTAAAATACATTTTGTAAACAGTACTCTTTATGTATAAAAGACGCATGATTGTAATGAAAAGAAACATTTTGGGCCCAATTTTCCATTGTTAAATTGCATGCATTGTACTAGTTTTTAGTAGGTGTTACATCATTGCATACACAAAGTTTCCTACTCTTTCTTAGGTCACTTTTCAATGCACAATTAGTGCCTATGGATGGTTCATCTCTACTAATGCACTTATGAAATGCCAACATGCAATGTTGCAAGAATTAAGGTTCACTACTCATACTCAAACCTCTATTAGGCATTTCATCAAACAACTCAAGTGCATCATAAAACTCTACTATAGCAATGATTTTAAACCTTTCTCTAACCATCCAAAATGGGGAGAAACCCCCTCACATAGCCACATAACCTGCCAAAGAAAGACACTTCCAAAAGGGTTCCACAATACCCCTTCAATTCCATCTCAAACTACCTTTCCAACCCACAACTCACTTCTTATATTTGAAAGGCATAAACAATCACAAAGCACTAGAATTCTCTATTTAAGCCTAAAAAACATGGCATATAACATGTATATAACACACATACATAAGTGCTATCAAAACCCTAATAAAAAAAATTCCCAAATCTCAACTTGGGTTGGGGTTTACTTACCTTGTTATGGAGGGATTTCACTAGCTCTTCCTTTCACTTGGCTTGCTTGACTATTTTCTCTACTCTTAAACAAAAGAACAAAAACCCTTAATAATCAAATATATACAAAAACCCACAAGACTTCACAACCAAAGCAAGAATCCTTACCTTAGGATGCCTTAGGTTGATTTTCTACCCCAAATCACTCCAAAAGCCCTTTAAAACACCTTGATCAAAAGAAAGAGAAATTGAGAGGAAGCAAGAGAGGAAAGTGGCGTTGGAGAAGAAGAATGAGGGGTTTGCAATGTCTTAATTCCTTTTAATGAAATTTATACACAAGCATTCCCATTTTGCCCTTACTCTTCTTTGGGAATTCTATCTACATCCTTTGATTCATTACAAACACACCCCCATATCAACATATTCTTCATGAAAAATCCTTACATTTTACTCCCCACTTTTCCTGCTAATTAGGGGTAGAATGGTCAAATTGCACTTAGGGAAGAAAATATCTAAAACTTAACAAACTTTTTGGTCGGCCTGTTGCCGCGGCGAGGAAGTTTCTGTCGCCGCGGCAAAACTGTCCAGCATGTTTCCCCGTGGCTTCAACACCTCTTCGCCGCGACGAAGATTCTTCGCCCCGGCCAAGCTTGGCACACTGAACTTCTTCTATTTTCAACCAATTTCAGGACAAGTATTCAACACAACACTCAATCAAAGGTCAACCAAACAATATTACCAAGAAACCAACTCAAATAAGAGCAAAAGAAGAAACAATAACTACTTACCTCAAGTGGGGCATTACAGAAATTCAGAATATAAGCAACGGAGAGAGAAGAGTAGCATAGCGGGTTTACTTACTAAGCAATTAGTGCTCACTCCATTGTTTTCAATGTTTTTGCAGGTAGTAGATGAGATTGCGGTCGCCTAGAACGTTAAGAAGCGGAAGGGTTTGGCAACACTGTCGAGTTGATGTTTTGTGACTTTATTACATTATGTAAAGATTTGTATATAAAGAAAAATTAGATATGGGCCCATTATTTCATACTCATATATATATATATATATATATTCTTATATTACTGTTTATTTTACGAGTATACTAGCTAGAGAGAGAAAGCATTACAATCATGTTAGATGAAACGTGGCATCATATGATCTATTCTCTCAAGAAATAATATCAGATAACATGTTATTTGGAAAAACTAATCGATAAGTTAGAGTCTCCTTTTAGATTTTGTAAATTAATGTTCTTTTATTAAGAGATTGATGTATAATTAATCATCCTTTTGTCATATTAAAAAAAAAAAAAAGACTTTGTACACACAAAGAAGTAAACATGCTACGTGTCAAATTTTATTACCTTATGGGGCCGTTTGGATCGGGGGTATATAAGATAACGGGGGTAATCTTCATTCATTTTGCAAGATTCTAGTGTTTGGTTTACAAACAATAAAATATTATGGTAATTTTTTATTGTAAATAGTGTTTACTATTGGTAATGTGGGGGGTAATCTTATTACCTTGTTAGGGGGTGTTATTTAAACATTACTAGGGTAATATGATTTTTCTAACCATTTTGCCCTTAATTAAAAACCATTTTGGACACAATTGCCCTCAAATGTCTACTAAATAACAATTAACCAGCCCCCCTACAGTTGAGAAATTAGCTAAAACACCACGGCCACAAAAAAAATTAAAAGTTAACAAAATACCCCCAACCACTCAAGACCACAGTCGGTCATGACTCACCATCGTTGGTCATTGGCGTCAGTCATTGTAATGGTGCACGATCGGCGGGATCTGGCCAGTCGTGTACCAGTAAGGCCTTTTTGGGCCAGATTTGGCGTTTCTATGACCATTTCATGACCACATCTTTGGCCATGAAATGACCATAAATCTGGCTGTTTTTCGGCCATGGATTTGTGATCTATGGCCATTTTCGGCTTTGCCAGCCATATATGGCTAGTCGTGCACCATTCCATCGACTGCTGGCTACAGCCAACGGTGGGTGCCGGCAGTGGCTTGGGGTGGATAGGGGTGATTTGCTACAAATTAAATTTTTATATGGTTGGAGTGTTTTAGCAAAATTTCAAATGCAGGGGGTTAAAAGAATGGTTCAAAAAATAATAATAAGAAATACTATTATATTAATATTTAAAAAGGAGGGCAATTTAGTAATCTATATAACATATCCACCCATTTATCCTCTCAACCAAACATATTATTCACCAATTTATTCGAACCAACCAAACACATTTTCTAAACATTCCTAGTAATCTTCAAGGTGATCTTTCGTTCTGTTAATATAATCCGAAACTGGTCTCCATTGGGCCGTTTCACCAGGGTAGGGAAGAGTTAAATATATGGAAAAGTTCAAAATAAGATACCTACAAGATTTTCTTCAACGAACCAAGGTAAGCATGGAAGAGTTTCTAACATTTATAAAGGATACAGAAACAAGATTGACTGATTGAGAAACTGTTATGCAGAAACCATTAACCTTGGAAAGGATGACTTTGTGAAAATGATTTTATTGGATTCTGTCTTCGTCATTGAGTTCTCACTAAGGGCTAGCATTTTTGATGAATGGAATATTAGTAAGAACAGAAAATATACAAAACCATGGATGAAATATAGTTTAGTTGATGACATGTGGTTCCCAGAAAATCCGCTTCCGCTCTTCGTTCTTAAGGACTTGTCTGATCTAGCTAAAAGAGAAATGCATAGTAACCTTTATGAGGGAATTTCCATGAGCAAGCTTATCTGTGAGCTGTGGGAAGTAGCGGGTCACGATCTCTTGATAGAGGATGATTTGTTAGAAGAGCAATTCCCTAAAACAGAACATTTTGTTGATTTCATAAGACTTTGTCTTCAGCCATCAGAAATAGGAATGCAAAATGGTGAAATCAAAACTCTAGTTGCACCAACTATAACAGAACTTCACCAGGCTAGAGTTAAGTTTAAGTTGGGGTCAAGCAATCATTTATTTGACATAAGATTCAAAGATGGGATTCTGGAAATTCCAAAATTGAAAATAGATCGATGACAGTACAAAAGCTCTGATTGCAAATTTGCAGGAGTTAGAGGAATTGAATTGCAAAATCGACTCTGTGATTGATTATGTTGTAATTATGAATTATCTTGTCAACTCTCCAAAAGATGTGGAAGTACTTGTGCAGAATGAAATTATTGAAAATTGGCTATCTGATAGTGAAGATGTTTCAACTCTTTTTCAAAACCTTCAAAAAGAGACCAACATAAATAAGGATAATTTCACCTCTGTAGGTCTTATTGATGATTTGAAGGCCTACTACAAATCCCTATGGCACAAGTGGAAAGCAACGTTGAAACAAAATTACTTCAACAATCCATGGGCCTCCATCTTTGTCATTGTAGCTATTGTTCTCCTCATTCTTACCATCACACAAACCGTGTTTTCCATAATCAAATAGTAAATTCTACATGTTTGTACTTGTAATATATATGCTTTGCTTTTATTTCACTTGTATTCCTATATTGTTGTGCAAAAACGAATAAAAAAATAAATATGAGAAATTGAGGTATATATACTATGGTTGATTGTTTCTTTTATATGTTATCATCTTTGTCGTTTTAAATTTTCAATTGAAAGGCAATTAACCGTAAGCCTATACAATGTTATAACAAATTATAGTGTGGATATTGAAAATAATTACTTCATTTGATGTTTCAGAGAAATATTAAAAGTAATATTTCTCGTCTCTCTTTGATATGAATTACATATGAGTTTCTTCTAGGCAATGTTTTAAAACCCGGCCCGGCCGGATTAACCGGTTCAATTGGGACTCGGAAGCTTCAACGGGCCGGGTTTATATTTTTCATATTCACCCAAAACCCTAGGAGTTGGGAGGATGATCGGCGAATAATTGACAGCTGGGATGTTGGGGCTTTTGAAAAGAAAGTACTGGTGAATGCAATGGTGGTGACAGAGTGGATTTCCAGTGAGTAAATCGACCGAAAATCGAACAAAATTGGCAGCGGCAACAACCGGCTTTTGCCGACAATTGGCAAGGCTAATGGGGGTGGGGTGAGGTGGGTTTTGGTCAAGAGGAAGAGGGGAGTAATTTTTGAGTGATGGGGAGGGTTGGCGACTCCGATGTTGATGAGATCTGGCCAAAATCGAACCTATTTCAGTCAGATCTTAGGTATATTTTAAGGGGAATGGGCCCAAGAGACGATTGGGGTTGCATTTGGGGTGTCACCGCCACCAACCAGTCGCCAGCCAATTTGTATTTGGTATGTGTTTACTAAATTTCAAACCTATAGGGACTTAACTAATTTTTAGGGGTGTATTTGTTGAATTTTAGAAGTTTTTGTCAACCGGTTTGACCAGCCCGCTGGTCAAACCGGTCAACCCAAGACTCGGCAACTTTTGTCGGGTTTCACCCTAGGTTGGGTTTTAAAACATTGCTTCCAGGTATATGTCATGGGTAAGCTAAAATTTACGATCCTGATTTAAATTAAAAAAAAAAAAAACACCTTGAAAGTTGTAAGCTGTTGAATTATTTCTGTTGAAGGTTGATACTTGGCTGGAAATGCAGCAGTTCAACTGATGTTTCAAATATGTTTTTGGCGGTAAAACTGAAAGGCAATCTGCCAGGGGTCCATTTGTAATACTGCAAAGTTATACTTATTTTGTAATGCTTGATATGTGTCCCGGATTATATGGGATGTGTTACATAGTTGTTGTTTAGTTGGTATTAAGTCAGTAGATTCAGATTAAATCAAGTTATTTTATGTCTGCATGGTTGGTGTAATAGTGTAAAATTTGCTTTATTAGTTGAAGTGTAAACTCATTTTGAACTTAAGAAAATTCAGGCACTTTTCTTCATTTTTGGATCATGCTCTCATTCTTTTCTTAGTTATCTCCAGCACATAAACATTAACAATTTCCTTTTCCTATTTTTGATTAATTGGCATCAACTTAATTATACCCACTATTAAGTCATGACGGAAGGATATAATTTTCCAGATCTTTCTTCACATGACTGTAATTCATGGTGACTAATAACACTTTATCAATTCCTCCGTTTATTCCTTTAAAACTGCAATTTCCTGGAAACTTCTCCACAAAAGAAGAGGAGAAAACAGAGGCATAACAAAACACTGCAGACTTAATAAGCTTAATTACTAAGCTTATCTTTATCGCATTGCCAAACTATATATTTCTATTATTCTATAAGCTTGAGGCCACTAGTAAATACGAAAGCTTTGCAAAAAGATGGGCTGAATAACTTACTGTATCAGTTGTGCTCCACCCGCCAGAGGAATTAATTTCCCTTCCCATGCATTTAACTTAATTTGGAAGAATTTCATGTGCTAGCTGCAGGTTGGAGATTTTTACTCTTGGGTTTACCAGTAAAAATGGAAATACCAGAATTTAACAGTAGCAATTAGATTATTAAAAAAAGCCTTGCAGATTCAACTCATTAAGATTACATGTGTGATTATAAAGTATAAACAGTAGCATTCGGCTTAGGTTGCGGTTGAAGATCCATTCCATGATAATGAATGATTTTGGTTCTGAAATCCAACGACAAAATCATAAACTAAAATTACTATCATTCCCAAAAATCCATATGCCATGTTTACAAATATATGAAGGTCATGTGACCCAAAATAATAAACTAAAATTACTACCATTCCCTATGATTTAGCATATTATGATTAAGCATATAATAAATATGTCATAATTTATCCTAGTTTATGTTTTAGTAGTTGAGTAAAAGTTTATTGATTGGTGTTGGGGATTGGTTAAAACACTTTGGTTTTGGATTACTCATTTTAAAGTGCAGCAAAATATTTACCAAGTAGATTAAGACATTCTTAGTTTTTAACCACATCAAACACAAGTGCAGAAAGTAAGAAACACAACTATATACATGGTTGGGTTAAATCCACTTTTAGCCTACATCCATGGGATCTTGTCCAGATCAAAGCAATCTACTAAGTTAAAAACATATTACAAAATAATGTTCAAAGTTGATTTAAGTTACAGTAAAAAGAACTCCCTATTCAACTTTACACTTAGCATTGTTGGATATAAAGAAATGCTCAACGGTGTCGTTTCTCACTTAAGTTAGAGTAGATGCCTATACGGTGCCGTTTTTCTTATGTTAGTTGAGTGATTAAAAGTCAGTCCTCTGTACTCACTGATTAAGTCGAAAAGTAAAAAATCCAACAAAAGTTTCTGCTTGTTTCTTCTATGATTTTCTCTCTCAAAACCTAATCTCA
Source organism: Pistacia atlantica (assembly GCA_026229545.1). Classification (NCBI taxonomy): domain Eukaryota; kingdom Viridiplantae; phylum Streptophyta; class Magnoliopsida; order Sapindales; family Anacardiaceae; genus Pistacia; species Pistacia atlantica. Next base: position 4,364,528 of record CM047907.1, read on the forward strand.
CATGTTATCAGAGCATCATTGACTAACATCGAACATGGCAGATGATACTGAAAACCTCTTGATCTAATAATCTTGAAAATGTCATCCATAATTCATGTAGCTCACCTTTCTCAACAATCTCAGCTATTTCTTCAAGTCTTCAGGTCATCAATCCAAAGCTCGCCAAAGACAATTATAGATTATGGCGCTCACAAATCTTGTTTGCTGTAAGAGCGCATGACCTTGAGGATCATCTAACAAGTCTTGTTCCTTGCCCATCTTCTCTTATTTCATGTAAAATAGATAGCTCGAAAAGTAGAAATGTTGATCAAATTGATGATTGTTTGGTAACTGAAAGGATAAATCCAACTTATTTTTTGTCGAAAAGAACTAACAAGTTCTTAGTTAGCTGGTTACTTGCCTCAATTTCAGAAGGAATGTTTAGGTCAATTTTGAAATGTAAATTTGCTTCAGAAATCTGGTTTTCTCTTGAGAAAGAGTTTATTATTGACTCAAACGCTAGGGCTTTGCATTTGAAAAACTTACTTCAGAACACAGCCAAAGAAAATCTTAGTATTTGTGATTACGTTAGAAAAATGAAAGGAATTGCAGATAGTCTTTCGACAAGTGGCCAAATTATTTCTGAAGATGATTTGTTGCAACTTATCTTGGATGGATTAGGTCCAGAATATGATGCTGTAGTGGTTAATCTTACATCAAGAATTGAGTCACCAAATGATTCTGTGTCACTGCAAGAAGCACAATTTCTACTTCAAAAATATGAAATTCGACTAGACAAGTTTAATTTTGTGGATTTTCACAATAGTTTAGCACACTCTATAGCAATAGTTGACACTAAAGATTTAGCAGCATCAAACAATGTTTCTCTGCCCTCTAACAATACCTATAATGTGTCTCAAGTTACAGGTCATTCTCTTGATGCAACTAGCCATCATAAGATGAGTGGTACCTATCCCGTTTCTAGTTCTCAATCTAGACAAGTTGCCTTTCCTAATAAATTTGGTGAATATGTTCCCTCACAACCTCCTTTCATTTAGCAATTTGGATACAATTTAGGAGCTAATAGATGTGCTTCTTATAATCCACTTGGAAGAGGTCATGGCAGAGGAAATGGTAGAGGAAAACCTATTTGTCAAGTTTGCAACAAGACAGGCCACATTGTTGTTTAGTGTTATCACCATTTTAATTCTAACTACAATGGTGGTTTTTCAATACCTGGAAAACAAAGTCAATATGGAGTTTTCAATGGCTCAGCTCAACAGCACTATGGTGGTTTTCATGGTCCAAGTTACTCGAGTTTTGGTCAAGGATCAAATAGCTTTCATATGCCTAGCTATCAAGGCTATCAAGGACCTAACTTGCCTCTTGCACCCCAGAATTATAGGGTGTAAAACCCCTCCCTAGCTGGGTATTTCCTAAGTATCTCTTGGCCATTGAGAACCTAGAAAACGCATGCCTAGGAAAGAAGTTTATTTTAAAATCCTATTTAAAGAATAAACTTGTAGTTTAAAAACATATATATATATATATATATATATATATGCTTAATTTAATTTCTAAACTATAATAAGTTCATTGTATAAGTCAAAAAATATAGTTTCCTTTCTTTTAGTAAATTATGAAATCCATAGTAATACTTACTAGAATATACACACTTTTACAAAATTTATTAGCAATTTGATTTCCTTTATTAACACAACATATTTACTCCATTATAGAACATGGACATAGTTATTGCATTATGAAATATGAACATAATTACTACACTAAATACTAGCAAAACCATTCAACAGTCATCATTAAAACATCCCTTCATGCTCATAGCGTCCCTCGGAATCCTCTCCCAGCTTCATGCCTTAATCCTTACCTGTAAAACATTTCATGGGATGAGCGCTAATCGCTCAATAAGGGAATATGGCCATTTATAAACTATTAAGGTGCATTATACAAGTATATTACTTAGGACCTTACCTACCTACAAAACATGACGTTCATTCTTTGACATAACAAGTTCATAAAACATATCATACACTTTGGACTTTTCTCATAAACATAAGTCATAACATAACCATACATACTATAACGTAGAACATATATGACTTATGAAATATTCATGTACATGGCATCCTTATTTCTTTTTTCTTTATACTTGATTCATTAGTCTTTGTTATCCGATCGGATTCATTTGAACCATTACGTTGTTCTTGGTCATCACCTCAAAGGACTCATGGTTTCTATAAGAATTCCATTCCTCCGGTCTTGGTATATACCTCAGGAGACTCATGGAATTCATTCTTTAACATTTCATAAATTTTTTCATAAGACAACTAAATAAGCTATATGCATTACCATTATGAATGCAAACATAGGGACTAACATCTCCCATGCTCACTCATACTATATTCTCCTACTAAACTTCTTAACTTAATTCATTCAATTTCTCATACAATACAAGGAATTTAAATAGTAAGATTATTCAGGGGTTTATTAGAATTAAAAACAAATGGGAATTTCCATTAAGAAGGTGGATGCCATATAGTTCGTCACTTTTCAAGCAATTTTTCCCTTATCTTCCAATTTGAATTGATTTTTACCTTAAACATAAAAGTTTTAGGTCTATTTCTCCAATTTTTAACACTTCAATAATCAACTCAATCGGACTTCTATAACTTCATTTATGACCGATTCAGTGAAGCATGTACAATATAAGTCTTAAAAAGCCAAATCCGAATTCTATTCATTTTAACCATGTCACCTTCATTTGCACATTCATATCATTTGCACATTCATATCATTTGCCATATCATTCTTAGTATAAAAGGCCATAAAAACCTCCCTTTTTACAGAACCAAAAAGTGCCAAAACATTGTCCAACTACAAATCTCTTAATTGACATAATCATCCTCCATATGCACACATACACCAATCAACACACCCATTTAAACAATCCATAACCAAAACATAGCCTCACACTCATATTAACATAAATAAATGTAAGTTTCATAAACCCTAGGTGTTATCAATTGTCATCATAAGGGAGATTTTTTTTCCCCTTACCTTAGTATTCAAAGCACAAAGACACTTCTCCTTAGCTCCAAAGGTTCACCCTTTCTACCTTACACACATAACTACTTATGAATTTCTTTTTTAACTAAAAGATTAGAAAAACTAGGGTTTTGAAACTCACCTTAAACCCTGAAATTGAAGTTCCTTAAGTGTGGATGGTGATCTCCTTTGAAAATCAACTTGAAATCCTAAGAAAATTTGAGAATAAAATGCTTGGATTAGTGGCTTTTATGGTGGATTTGAGAGATGAAGGAGAAGATGATACATTTGGGGTGTACAAGGCCGACTAGTCTCTCTTTTAACCTTGTAAATATTTATTCCATTGTTACTCTAATGTGATTGGTCAATAAAAGTTAGATATAAGGGTTATTTGGCATAATTTTTTTTTCATATAAGGGCGTTTTGGTCATTTCCACAACATAATGATTAGCACTCATTTAATGCCATTTGACTACTTTAAAACACTCAACAATTAAGCAATCCCATTAGGTAAATGACTAATTTACCCTTGGTGCACTTTTATGCATACTTAATTCATATGGATTTGTATGAAAAGACCATTATACCCTTGGTTACCGTTTATGCCATTTAACCATATCAATCAACTTTATGATCATTCTACCCTCATTTCTCTTCAATGACATCACCCCTTACACTTTATAATGGCCACATCTCGAAATACATGTAAATTGACCATTTTACTTTCCATTCAAAAAAAGAAAATTACTTGAAAAGGTACATTTCATACCTTAGGGCATTGGAATAATAACGCGGGGTTTACATAGGGACTTTAATTACTCAAATCAATCTTAAAATTATGGTTTTATGTCAGTACCACCATCTAAACAATCTTAGCAATTTCCTTAGCACTCGGTGACATTAATTAAGTTCACTTTGCTGCACAAGTTGTCCCACTTCCCAGTCAGATACATAGTTCTGGTCCATGTGTGAACATCTCTTCTCTGACAACTTCATCACATTCATTAAATGCAAATTAGGGACCTAATAGGAGTATCTTGATGGCTTCATCTTCTACACCAAAAGATCCTATCTGGTACATGGACTCCCGAGTAACTGATCATGTGTCATCTGATCTAACTTAGCTACATACAATCCAGGACTATGATGTATCACGTCAACTTCAAGTGGGAAGTGGTGAGTTTCTACATATCTCTCATACTGGCTTTACATTATTACCTAGCAAATTGCAAACTAAATGTCTACACTTAAAACATGTTCTTTGTGTTCCTAGAATAACTAAAAACCTTCTTAGCATTTCCAAGTTTACAAAAGATAATAATGTTTTAGTAGAATTTAATTCTGATTGTTTTGTTGTCAAGGACAAAGTCACCAGAGCAATTTTATTGCAAGGAGAGCTTAATGCAGGCTTATACCAATTGACTCTCCCATCTCAATTACCATCTCCTTCCTGTTTTTCAAACTCACATACCTTTTCAAAGAATAGCTCTTAGACTATATCAACTTCGTCTGAAAATTTGTCAAACCATTCTGTTTGTAATAACAATAGTGCAGTTTCGAATGTAATTCCCAGGAATAATGTAGTTTCAAATATGCTTTCCCAGAATAATGATGTTTAGAATAATGATGTTTCTGTTTTTAATTCAGTTGTATCTAGTGCCTGTGATGTTTGTGCTAAAACTGTTTCTGAATGCAATAATACTAAATGTGCTATTACGAATATTATTTTTACTGATTCTGTTGTTTGAATTTCTTATTCTGCTTATCATTCTAACTGCTCATTGTCTCATATTCCTGACTATACTTTTTGTAAGGTTACAAATTCTACATGTGACAAACATTCCATTTAATTAGCTAATGTTAATAACACTAATCCCATGATTTGGCATAAGAGAATAGGCCACTACTCTATTGTTTGTAGAATTATACATAGCATGTCTCAATCTGATTCATTTTCAATTAAACAACTTTCTTCTGTGGATTTATGTGATGCTTGCCAATTAGGCAAAATGCATCATAATACTTTTCCCGCCTCCTCTTCTAGAGCAACAACACCTCTTGAGCTTGTACATAGTGACATTTGGGGACCTTCTCCCTTAGCATTCACTAAAGGATTTAGGTACTATGTTCATTTCCTAGATGATTTTAGTAGATATACCTGGATGTTTCCCCTTAGAACCAAAGCTAAAGTCAAATCCATCTTTGTTAAATTTCATCACCTTGTTGAAAGACAATTTAATTACAAATTAAAATGTCTTCAATCCGACCAAGGTGGTAAATATAGAAGTCTTATACCTTATCTCACTATTGAAGATATCCAATTTAGGCATTCATGCTCATATATTCACCAACAAAATAGTCGAAGTGAAAGAAAACATAGGCATATAGTTGAAACAGGATTAACTCTTCTTGCTCATGCATTTATGCCTTTAAATTTTTGGTCGCTTGCATTTGAAACTGTTGTATTTTTGATAAACAAAATGCCTTCATCAGTTTTGAATTTTTCTTCTCCCTATCAAGTTTTGTTCCATAGAACTCTGGTTTATTCTACTCTTAAGGTATTTGGCTGTGCATGGTTTCCTTTTTTAAGAGTCTTAAATAAGCACAAATTTGATTTTCATTCATCCAAATGTGTTTTTGTGGAGTATAGCCTAATTTACAAAGGTTATAAGTGCTTGACTTCTACAGGAAAAATCATCATTATACCTAGTGTTAAGTTCAATGAAACCGCCTTTCCTTTTGCAAATGGTTTTCCCACTTCTTTTATACCTTTAGAATCTTCTTCAGATGACTCCTATCATCTTTCTAATTCACATTTTCCTTTTGTAACTGTGCCTAATGTGAGTTCCCTTGTAGTACCATGCTCTAATACTAAGTCTTTTTCATCATTACATCAGTCTCATATTCCTACTGCATTTTATTATCCTGTATCTATTTCTGACAATACTAAACTTGGTCCTTCCTCTCAAACTTAACCATTGTCACCTCACTCTCCTTCTTTAAACTCACATATTTCAACATAAAATGATATCCTAGTCACTTCTTTGCAATCCCCTGTTGCTTCCCAACTTAGTCCATCATACACATCTCTTAAATCTCCACAATCTGTTCCCTCAAACCATTCATTCTCCACTTGTCCTCTTGAAGTTGATCTACGTCACCTATAGTCCTCGGTTTCTCTTGAGAAATTAGTTGTTTGTCCTAATCTCCATCCCATGATTACTAGAAAAAAATCAAGAGCTCTTACTAAATCCAAAGCAATCTATTCTGATCATACTGCCTGTTCAGCAACAATTACTCCTGTTCCTGAACCACTTTCAGTTTTTGAGGTCTCACTTCACCAGAATGGAAACAAGCTATGACACTTGAATTTGATGCTTTGTTGGCCAATAATACATGGTCCCTTGTCCCTTTCACAACTGATATGCATATAATAGGGAATAAATGGGTTTTTAGAACCAAATTTCATGCTGATGGGACATTGCAGTAGTATAAAGCAAGGTTAGTTGCAAAGGAGTTCCAACAAATTGATAGGCTGGATTATTTTGAGACCTTTAGCCCTATCATCAAACCTTCCACTATTAGAATTATACTCACCTTAGTTGCTACATATAATTGGGATATTCAGCAAATAGATGTAAATAATGCTTTTCTGAATGGTGAACTTCATGAAATTGTTTATATGTTCCAACCTCCTGGTTTCATTGATCAGACTAAGCCCAGTTATGTATGCAAACTTCATAAGGCTCTCTATGGCCTAAAACAAGCCCTTAGGGCTTGGTTTGACAAGTTGAAAGTAGCTTTACTTGCGAAAGGATTTCAAAATTTTGTTTCTGATACTAGCCTGTTTATTCATAAGCAAGGAGGCAAAGTTACATATGTACTAATCTATGTGGATGATATTCTGCTCACTAGCTCAGATAGTGAATTTGTTCATCACTTGGTACAAAATCTCAATGATAAATTTGCACTTAAAACACTTAGAGTTGTGCATTATTTTCTTGGTTTGGAAGTGACTAGGAACTCAGATGGCATTCATCTTAGGCACTCCAAATATGCTACAGATTTATTGTCTAAAACTCAAATGTCAGCTGCTCATCCATGTGTTACTCCTGTGGCTCTTGGTAGTTGGTACTAAGTTGTCCCTTGCAGATAGTGCTCTCTTTGACAATCGTAGCCTTTACTAAAGCACTATAGGAGCATTATAATACCTGGCACTTACCCAACCTGATATTAGTTTTACAGTCAATCGTCTTAGTCAATTTTTACAAGCTCCCATTGTCTAACATTGGCGAGCTTGTAAAAGGGTACTAAGGTACCTCAAAGGGAGTCTTCATCATGGATTATTATTCAAACCAACTGCTGATTTGCACATTGAATGTTATGCTGAGGCTGATTGGGCTAGCAATCTTGAAGATAGGAGGCCAACCAGTGGATATTATGTATACTTAGGGCCTAATCTCATTTAATAGAGTTCTAAAAGCAAAAAGTTGTGGTGTTTACCTCTACTGAAGCAGAGTATAGAGCACTAGCTCATACAACCACTGAAGTGGCCTGGTCGCAATCTCTTTATACTGAATTAGGACTTGCACTTACCAAGTCACTTGTCATCTGGTGCGACAATGTCAATGCTGGTGCATTAGCTTCAAATCTAGTCTTTCACGCTCGAACCAAACACATTGAAATAGATGTTCATTACATAAGGGAAAAAGTACCTGCTAAGAACATTGCAGTTCAATATGTTCCCTCCAAACTTCATATTGCTGACATTTTAACCAAGGCACTATTAGCAGCTCAATTCAATGCACTGAAGAATAAGCTGAATGTAGTAACAACAACTAGTGGAGAATGCACAGAACAAGCCACTAACCAAACTGAATGTAGCAGTAGCTAGTAAAAAAAGATGAGTCGTGCTTTCTGTTTGATGTTTGCATTATTGGAGTTGTTTTTTTATATCTGCAATTGGAGCTGGTGTTGAGTTCTATAGAAGTTGTCAATTGGAGCAAATTGGAGTTGATGTTGAGTTGTATAGAAGTTGTTATTTAAAAAAAAAAAAAACAACTACTAAATTGGATAACTGTATTGGAGAATAAAGCTGGTGTTGAGTTGCATAGTAGTTGTCAATTGAAGCCGGTGTTGAGTTGTATAGAAGTTGTTATTTGAAAAGCAACTGCTAAATTGGTTTGGTAAAGCTGTCAAATTTAACTGCACTACTGTTGTTTTTCACTTGAAGATATCAGATTGTTTTGCTCCTCAAAGATATCTGAAGCTGTGTTGAGCTGCACCGAAGTTACTTGAAGTTGCTTCTTGAAGTTGTTACCATTATAAGGGGGAGCTGTGTTTGATCGTCGGTTCCGGTTTTGGTTCCAAATTTCAAGGAACTGTCGATTCCAGTTCCGACAAAAAATTCAGGGTACCTAGAACCGAACACCCCTACTCAAAATAATACAAAAGAAAACAATCTATAAAAATGTAGACTTTATAATTGCGTTGCATCATCTAAAAGGAAATAGTGAACAATTATTAATAGGAAAATGTGGGCATCACCAGTAGAAGTTCATGAAAGTAAAAAACACAGCTAGGAAAGTGAGCATGAATGCACTAAGAAAGCAACTTCAAGTCACAAAACCAAAAAGAAAAAGAGAAGAGGAAAAAATGAAGTCTTCAGAGAAAGCTCATGAAATTAGAAAAAATACAAGGAAAATGAAAATAAATGTAGTAAACAAGAAAAAACTAAAGTAAAAACATGAAGATGACAGTAAAAAACCTTGAAAAAAAAGTGCGTAAGCCTCATCCCCACATTTTCCACCCCTAACTTTCATTCACATGAAAATGGAGTTTGGACTTTGGAGAGAAATCTAGCATAAATAGAGTGAATCATAAAACATAACCGTAGTGCATGATGCAAAAAAGTTGCCACAACAAAATAAGTCAACACATGTTTGGCAATAAGCGATGTAATTAGGGCTTCAATATATGAAGGTGGACAAGAATGATCATATCTCAAATATCCAACCACATTTAGTCACATTTTCCACAAAAGAGTGTTTGTGTATGTACGTGCATGTTGCCTGCGTGTTGTGTGCATGGTATAGTTTCTAAATATTGGAGTGTCTATATATATAACTGAAAAATGTTAGACAAATTAGGTCCCAGAGATAAAAATGTTAAGCGTGGTCACCAAAGTTTTTGGGGTCAATCTTACCCTAGAAAGACTCAAGCTTGCCGGTGTGCTCTGCACCACCACCCAGATGTGCCATATTGGAAATAACATCAAATCACGAAAGAAAATTTTATACCTGAAAAAAAAAAAAAAAAGAACCAAGAAACATACGTAGCCGAAGTAGATTTCAAAAGAATGAATAAGATGTTATACATGAGTCCAAGAAACCGCTATCGAGTTCAAATAAATTCAATAACAAAAATTTTATACCTAGAAGAAAAGAAACCAAGAAACCGATCGTAGCCTTAGGAATTGATTAATGCCCTTTCACTAAATCAATAAAGGTTATGTTAAGACGTACATAACATCTTCTAATTTACATAAAGAGTATCAATGATATTTCTAAAGGCAATTCTAGAGACTAGGTCATTGGAGAGGATGTAATATAGTTTTTTTTTTTTTTTTTTTTTAAGTGAAGAGAAAATGACAGGTGTGTTTGATAGAGTATTTTGACTGGTATTTTTGAAAAAATTGAGTTGGGTTGTTATTATGAGAATGTGATTTGAAAATTAAAAACACCCCATACATTTGTTAATTTAGGTAATCACCCCCTACAATAAAACTTTAAAAATTAACAAAAACACCATACCCACCCATCGACAGTCGGCCACCATAGTCGGAGGGTGGCCAAAAGTCATCGAAATGATAATAAACCACTATCAAGCAGTTATATTGAACTACAAATATATGCAAATACTCAAAATAATGCAAAAGAAAACAATCTATAAAAATGTAGACTTTAATTGCGTTGCATCATCTAAAAGGAAATAGTGAATAATTATCAATAGGAAAATGTGGGCATCACCAGTAGAAGTTCATGAAAGTAAAAAAACATAGCTAGGAAAATAAGCATGAGTGCACTAAGAAAGCAACTTCAAGTCACAAAACCAAAAAGAAAAAGAGAAGAGGAAAAGATGAAGTCTTCAGAGAAAGCTCATGAAATTAGAAAAAATACAAGAAAAATGAAAATAAATGTAGTAAACAAGAAAAAACTAAAGTAAAAACATAAAGACGACAGTCAAAAACCTTGAAAAAAAAAAGTACGTAAGCCTCATCCCCACACTGCCAACCCCTAACTTTCATTCACATGAAAGTGGAGTTTTGACTTTGGAGAGAAATCTAGCATAAATGGAGTGAATCATAGAACATAACTATAGTGCATGATGCAAAAAAGTTGCCACAACAAAATAAGTCAACACATGTTTGGCAATAAGCGATGTAATTAGGGCTTCAATAAATAAAGGTGGACAAGAATGATCTTATCTCAAATATCCAACCACATTTAGTCACATTTTCCACAAAAGAGTGTGTGTGTATGTGCGTGCATGTGCCTGTACCTATCATGTGCATGTTGCGTGTGTGTTGTGTGCATGGTATAGTTTCTAAACATTATAGTGTCTATATATATAACTAAAAAACGTTAGACAAATTAGGTCCCAGAGATAAAAATGTTAAGCGTGGTCACCAAAGTTTTTGGGGTCAATCTTACCCCAGAAAGACTCAGGCTTGCCGATGCGCTTCGCACCACCACCCAGATGTGCCATACTAGAAGTAAAATCAATTCAAGAAAGAAAATTTTATACCGGGAAAAAAAAAAACCAAGAAACATACGTAGCTGAAGTAGATTTCAAAAGAATGAATAAAATGTTATGCATGAATCCAAGAAACTGCTATAGAGTTCAAATAAATTCAATAACAAAAAGTTTATACCTAGAAATAAAGAAACCAAGAAACTGGTCGTAGCCTTAGGAATTGATTAATGCCCTTTCACTAAATCAATAAAGGTTATGTTAAGACGTACATAACATCTAATTTACATAAAAAATATCAATCATATTTATAAAGGCAATTCCAGAGACTGGGTCATTGGAGAGGATGTAATATAATTTTTTTTTTTTTTTGAATGAAGAGAAAATGACGGGTGTGTTTGGTAGAGTATTTTGAGTGGTACTTTTGAAAAAATTGAGTTGGGTTGTTATTACGAGAATAGGATTTAAAAATTAATAAAAACCCCCTACATTTGTTAATTTAGGTAATCACCCCTACAATAAAACTTTGAAAATTAACAAAAATAGCCCTACCACCCATAGGCAGCCGGCCACCACAGTCGGATGGTGGCCAAAAGTCATCGGAATGATAATAAACCACTATCAAGCAGTTATATTGAACTACAAATATATGCAAATACTCAAAATAATGCAAAAGAAAACAATCTATAAAAATGTAGACTTTAATTGCGTTGCATCATCTAAAAGGAAATAGTGAATAATTATCAATAGGAAAATGTGGGCATCACCAGTAGAAGTTCATGAAAGTAAAAAACATAGCTAGGAAAATAAGCATGAGTGCACTAAGAAAGCAACTTCAAGTCACAAAACCAAAAAGAAAAAGAGAAGAGGAAAAGATGAAGTCTTCAGAGAAAGCTCATGAAATTAGAAAAAATACAAGAAAAATGAAAATAAATGTAGTAAACAAGAAAAAACTAAAGTAAAAACATGAAGACGACAGTCAAAAACCTTGAAAAAAAAAAGTACGTAAGCCTCATCCCCACACTGCCCACCCCAACTTTCATTCACATGAAAAAGGAGTTTGGACTTTAGAGAGAAATCTAGCATAAATGGAGTGAATCATAAAACATAACTGTAGTGCATGATGCAAAAAAGTTGCCACAACAAAATAAGTCAACACATGTTTGGCAATACGCGATGTAATTAGGGTTTCAATATATGAAGGTGGACAAGAATGATTCTATCTCAAATATCCAACCACATTTAGTCACATTTTCCATAAAAGAGTGTGTGTGTAAGTGCGTGCATGTGCCTGTGCCTATTATGTGCATGCTACGTGCGTATTGTGTGCATGGTATAGTTTCTAAACATTGGAGTGTCTATATATATAACTGAAAAATGTTAGACAAATTAGGTCCCAGAGATAAAAATGTTAAGTGCGGTTACCAAAGTTTTTGGGGTCAATCTTACCCTAGAAAGACTCAAGTTTGTCGATGGGCTCGTACCACCAGCCAGATGTGCCATATTGGAAGTAAAATCAATTCAAGAAAGAAAATTTTATACCTGAAAAAAAAAAAAAAAAGAACCAAGAAACATAGTAGGTGAAGTAGATTACAAAAGAATGAATAAAATGTCATACATGAGACCAAGAAACCGCTATAGAGTTCAAATAAATTCAATAACAAAAAGTTTATACCTAGAAATAAAGAAGCCAAGAAACCAGTCGTAGCCTTAGGAATTTATTAATGCCCTTTCACTAAATCAATAAAGGTTACGTTAAGACGTACATAACATCTTCTAATTTACATAAAGAGTATCAATCATATTTCTAAAGGCAATTCTAGAGACTGGGTCATTGGAGATGATGTATACGCTACAAGACTTTAGGCTTCTCACAACAAAATAATTTGGAGTAATACTAGCCTTACAAAAAGGCATACAAAGAGTCAAATCCAGCCCTTGAAAGAAGGGAAAAAGAGAGAGAGAAAGAGGCAATCATGAATTTCAAGGGCTGGATTTGACTCTTTGTAAGGGTAATATTACTCAATAATTTGTCATTATAAATATCAAAATTGTGACTATTTCTCTAATGTGAGGAATTATGTTGGTCATATTATGCTCGTACTCTTAAGTGTATGGTGACGAAATAGCGTTTGGTTATCATAGCCTAATTATTTATTTTGACAATAATAATTTGTCACTTTAAGGTAGTTTATTATGATAAATTATTTGTAACAATAGAAAGTAATTTTTATCACTACAAGTAATATTTTGTCACAATTGATTTACATTTAAAGACCAAATGATAAGCTTTATGGTGAAAAAATCATATATTATGACAAAATTGATTTTGTCAAAATTGTGAATGGTGACTAAATTATTTGGACATAATTTTAATAGTGACAGAAATTTATTTGTCATTGACTTTATTGTGACAACATTTATTTCGTCATATGTTTGTTTATATGATAATATTATTTGTCCAAAATTGTATAGTGACAGAAATAATTTTGTAAAAAATTTAATAGCATGACAAATAATTTTTGATACAAATATTTTTACATGACAGATTTTTTATTGTCAAAATAATATAAGTGTGACAAATATTTTTTGGCATCTCAATAATGATAAAAATATTCATGTCTGTGCTTCTAAATTGTGACGAATCTTTTTCGTGAAAAGAATATTCAAGTGAAAAAAAAAATTATAGGGAAATTAAAATCGTGATAAATTATATTTATCAAATTTTGTTAATAGCGACAGAAATATTTTTGTCAAAAACATGAAAAGTGTAGTGACAAAAATTTAAGTCATTAAATTTTGAGACCTCATATAATTTTTTTGTTAATATTAAAAGTGACAAAAATATTTTGTCAAAAATTTAAAAGAGTAACAAAAGTTATTTTATATCAATTTGATCTGACAATTTTATACATACATTTCATATTTAATAAATAAAATTATAAATAATTACCTTTTTTTTTTTTCCCACAATGGAACGTGCAACTATTATCATTATCAAACTATGAATCCATATATCACTTTTAACTTAAGATAAAATTATATCAAGGAAAAATTTATTAAAATATATAAAGTCAACAACATTATAATTTTAATACGTTTAACACATAAAAGCTAAAGATAGTCTACTATAGCTATTTTATTGATATAAATATGAAAGCATCCATATGTTGATGGTCCCTTCTTGATTATTTTTTCATTCTGCAAAAAAAAAAAAAAAAAAAAAAAAGGGGGGTGTCAGAGGAATATATATAGAGAGAGAAGGAGAAAAAAAAAATAACAATAACCTCTATATAATATTACATTAATGACTAGAAATGCTTTTAATTAAAACATAATTTTCTTTATTACGTTTATTATATCAAAAAGTACATGAAGAAGAAAACTAAAAAAATTATTTAGACCTATTAATTAAGTAATGATTTTACTTTTGGGAGAAATAGAACTATCTCGTCCACTCCTTTGTTCGCTTATCAATTCATCAACCTTTGACATGAGGTTTTCATGAGATTCTTGTAAAGCATTGATTATCGCTTGTAGATTTTGTATTTGCTCATGTTGATCTTGTACTTGCTCCTTCAATTGACCATTTCGTTGTTCAAATTTGATTTTTTTAGCATGTAAAAGGGCCTCTAATTTTGAACTTCTATTTTGGTTTACCCCCAAAACTTTCTCTAAAATTTCACGTCCAATCATATCAATACCCTCCTCTATCGCTTGTGAGTGAGTTACTTTCATTTGCTCCTATTAAACCAAAAAAAAAAAAAAAAAAAGATAATAATAATCATTTATAACTACTCTACAATTATTGAAGAGAGCCTAAGAATAATCTATAAAAAAAAAAAAAAATAGTTAAGTCTGAAATTACTTAGATAATTTTCTTGGGCTTGTGGGTGGATCCATGTGTCATCATTCTTTCGATGTGTTTTATAGTAAACCTTCATTTCAATAGGTTCCTCATCCCTTTCTTCTACATGTTTTTCCAAATTTTCATCCACAAATCTCTCTAAATTTTCCTATATTTAAAATTGACATTTAAATTATAATTATTGAAATTCAATATAAAATTAAATATGATAATAAATATATTATACAGATATATACTTAAATATCCCCAATCAGAGAGAAATGACATTGCTAATTAGAGAATAAATTCAAGACAGATTGAAGATGAAGTGAGAAAAGATGATAAAAAAAAAAAAATTGCATTAAGAGAAATGATAAAAGTGGAGCAAAGAGGGACTTACAGAGAAGTTTCATTGAGAAGGATGAAGCAAAATTTGTGGGCGTTCCTAGTAAAAGCCAAAAAGAATAGTTGGTTCTCAAATTTATAAGTTCTATAAAGACAGGAGAGAGAGAGAAAAAGAAAAAGGTGAGTTGAGAGTTTTGACGGGACAATGGTAAAAAAAAAAAAGATGATGGGTTAGTAAAGAGGTAATTAGGAAATATATTTAAAATAGGAAATATGCTTAAAAATAGAATTCAATTTTTAATTGTATATACATAATTGACTTAGGAAAGATATTTAAAATAGGAAGGATACTTAAATATTGTTTAGAATTTTAACTGTATATTTACAATTGAATTAAAATAGAAAAGATGTTTAAAATATGAAAAATATTTAAAAATAGTTTAAAGCTTTAATTTTATATATTCAAGAGGGAATTAAAAAACAAAATTGCCGCCTCCTTATAAATTGCCTCCAAAATTTTTACTTCCTAATTCTACTCAAACCGGTTAGCTTAAATATTCATATTGCTTTCTTATTATTTTTTTAGGTGACACACTTGAATGCAAATGGCTTAATTGGATCACAAGATCGGTTATATATACTAGGGTTAGGCCCTGATATTTGTGTTGCACGGTATAGTGGCATTATAGTTAATGGAATTAGATTTCACACAGTTGAGCGTGATAAGAATTGTCGCAATCAAAATAGTGGAGTTATGGTCAAAGGAGAACATAATTCGGAAGAAATTGATTTTTATGGTGTATTGATAGATATCATTGGGCTTGAATTTTGCTATGGACATCGTGTTTTCTTGTTTAAATGTGATTGGTGGAATGTAGGTGATAAACGAAATGGAATGAAGGCATATGGCCAATTAGTAAGTGTTAATACAAGCTGAAAATGGTACATAAATGATCATTTTGTGCTGGCTACTCAAGCAGACCAAGTTTTTTTATATTAGTGATACAAAGAATGGAAGCAGTTGGAAAATTGTTCAAAAAGTATGTCCTAGGAATATATACAATGTTCCAGAAAATGAAAAGAGGGATGAAGGGTTGGTTTTTAATGATGAGCCATATCAACAGTATGAGGTAAATGATGTTAATGAGGTTGAACAAATTGATGAAGAAAATTTTGAATCATTATTCCGAGAAGATGTACTCCCACAAGAACTTGATGTTAGCATTGTCCTTCCAAAGAAGAAATCAGTTCGGAAGAAAAATAAAACTGATAAATCTTATGATGGTTCCAATAATGGAGTTTCTAGAGATAAGGATGATTCCAGTGAAAAAGATTCTAGTGATGAAGAAGATTCTATTGATGGAGGAGATGATACTATTCTTGACTATTGCGATGATACTAATGACGAACAAGATGATGATGGTGAGAACGAAGATGACGAAGATGATGATGATGATGACGAGGATGATGGTGAGTTTTAATATTGTACATTTGATTGTATAGGTACTTCCTTATTGTTTGGTGGGGGTAAACTTGATTGTATAATTTGTATTTTATTTCAATTTGATTGTAATGAATATTTTGCAATTGATTGAAGAAACCCTCTTGTCTTTAATTTTGGAATATACTATGGATGAATTGATTTATTTTAGTAATTTCATCTTTGATGTGAATGTGTAATACAAACATTAATATTTAACATGTGATCCAAATATTAAGTCTATAATATTAAAGTCGAAAATGTAAATATTTGTATTTAGTTTGAATTTGATTTGTATTCTTTTATCATGAAAGCCGAAAATGATACATAATATTTGCAATGGATTGAAATTTGTTGCAACGATTTTATAAACATATTTATTTTTTTTTCATCGCCAATTTGTTGGTAATTTGTTTTAGAACGGATTTATTTGATCTAGCTAGATATAGCAAAACCCGACCCGCCCCTGATCACCCCTCGATCCTGACCAAATTTCTTAGCCCATGATCTTGTACCCGATCCTATGTGTTAATGACTTTTTTTTTTAAGTGACCTATACGCTAAAATTATTAATAATTTTTTTTAAAATGACATATATGTTATTGCTAAAAACTTAAGAGGAATGACAAATAGTTGTACGTATATTAATTATGTTTTTTTAGCAAATTTTTGTCACAAATATCACATTTAATTTGACTCAAATATTTTGTTATTAATACCTCGATTTTAACATTTATAAATGATATATATATAAATATTTATATTTTGTAATGATAAATAATTCTTTTGTAACAAATTAGTTTGTAATTATAGCATGTATTACTAAATATAGTGAATAAAATTTTTTTTAACAAATATGGCTTGCCACGATAAACAATTTATCTCGGCGCTTAAATTTTGACTCAAACATTTTGTCATTAATACCTCCATTTCAGCATATATTATGACAATTTATTTTTGTAACAATAAATAAATTCTTTTGTGACAAAATAATTTGTAGTTATAGCATGTATAACTAAATATAGCTTTATGACAAACTATGTTTGTCACAATAAACAATTTACCTAGGTGCCAAAATTTGGTGCCAAAAATTTGTGACGAAATATTATGAAAAAATTGTTTTTCTTCAATATATTTCTTATGGATTTCTTTATTGTGATAAAATATTATGACAATATTTTTTTTAGTCACTATATATTCCCTTTGTCATATTTAATGTGATGTTTTTTTATTTTTTCATAACACCTATATTATTTGTGACAAAATAGCTTTTGATAAAATTAATTTTGTTACAATATAATATATTTCTTGTAGTGGTAACGTAGTTTTTTTTTTTTTTTTTTTTTTTGAGTGAAGAGAAATGACTGGTGTGTTTGGTAGAGTATTTTGAGTGGTATTTTTGAAAAAATTGAGTTGGGTTGTTATTATGAGAATATGATTTGAAAATTAAAAAAACACCCCCTACATTTGTTAATTTAGGTAAACACCTACTACAATAAAACATTAAAAATTAATAAAAACACCCAAACCCACTTATCGGCTGCTGGCCACCACTGTCGGAGGGTGGCCAAAAGTCATCAGAATGATGCATGATCGATTGGATCTGGCCTTTTTTTGGCCAGATCCACGATGAATCTAGCCAGAAAAATTAGATAAGTGCACTACTAGCCAGGTCTAGCTGGTAGTGCACCATTATAGTAGATTCCAGCCACCTTCCGATAGTGGTGGCCAGAATCTGACAAATGTGAGTGGGCGTGAGCGTTTTTGTCAATTTATAAACTTTTGTTATAAGAGGTGTTTAGTTAAATTAACAAGCTTAGGGGATAAAGGAATCTAAATATTTTAAATTGAATAGAATAAGATTATATTTTTAGAATATTGAAATAAATATCTATTTTGGGTAGGATAGGAATATGATAGGATAGAACAGAGAAACAAGCACACCTAATTATTGTGTCTTGTTTGTGGATAAAGTCAGTTTATATATGACTGGGCTGTCAATCTTGGACTATAATTAGATAATAAAATGGCCCATGTGGTTGTATTAATAACAAAATTCTTTTTATTATTAAATTAGTGATGATAATTATGTCAATATTTTTTAATTTATTATATTATAAATTCTAACGGTTATATTATAAATTCTAACGGTACAAAGAAAAATTTATAATTTATGAAATTTTATTATTTAATTTAAAAAAAAATCAAATCTTCTTTCATTATTTTTTAACGTTTTCCCTTTAATTTAGTTAGAAAACAAACCTAAAGTTTAATAATAAAAATAAAAAATTTCAATGGCAGAACTTTGCGTATTTGCTATTTCACTCTCATTGTATTGTCAAAATAGCCCTCCTCTCCACCTCCGAAATCCACTAAACACCCTCTAAACCAACACGTGTCGCCACCACATGACGTGTGGCTCTCAATCTAACGACAGTGCGAGTTCCAGAAACGGATCAAACCCTAGAATGTCCTTCTTCACAGAACTCAAACCCTGAACAGAACACAGAACTTTGTCTTTGAACTTCAAATTCCTACTCAGAATGCAAAACCCTCAATCGGGTCACTCTTGGTTTCTCTTTTTCGCTCAATTTACTGGTGAAGTTTCGTTTTTTAGCTTGTTGGTTCATATGTTTTTGAAACTTTCCAAAAATTTTTAGCCACTTTGTATTTTGTTTAATTTTATGTTAAGTATGGTTTAATTAGGCTTAAATGATTCAAATTTCTGTGGCTATGATGATAAATTGTAAGTTTAGTTTATTTTAGCGTAAAAATAACATGTTTTGTTAGTTAATGTTGATAGTGGGAATTTTATTGCTTGTTTATTCTTTGGCAATTTTGGGGCAGGATGAGAAATGGGTAATGGTTAAAAATTGAATAAAGGAACAAAAAGTTTGATTTTTTTTGTTTTCCTTTTTGATATATATGTGTGTTTAGTTGTAAGGAATGCGAACAATACTTTGGTTGAGTGATTTGATGCTCATTAGGATCAAAGTGCCAGGATTTCTAAAGTTTTTGGAAGCTGAAAATGTGGATTTCCTAATAGATTTATTGACTGTGGAAAGTGGGTTCGTTCCAAAAAAATGATCTTAAAACACGGTGGACTGTATTTGTTTTATAGTAAATTGAATTATCTCTGAGTTTAAAAGAGGTGGAGAGGAAACGAGGCTTATGCTGATGACTTTTTGAATATATTTTCCTGTCTTCGAAGTGGGTTGACAAGGTTGTTTCAGGCATATAGCCTTTAGGAATTACATAGGAGACAAATAAAATAGGCTTAAGAGTTTGAATATCTCAAGATTTTCACATGGACCTGATAATATGTGAAGAAAGGTTTCTAATCAGGGTTTTTAAGGTTTAGAGTATGATACACTAAACATAGCCAGTATTCAAAAGTCTCTGGGTGGGAAGGAACGTGTTGAAGCAGTCTCAAGTTCCACCACCATTGAAGTTTGAGTGATTTTGATTTGCAAATTGTAACAAATGTTAAATTCTAGGTAAAATTTGACAGAAACACTTATTATGATGGATTTTGGTGTATTAATCTTCTTCATAATTAACTCTGGACTTTCTCTTCACCCTTCTAAATGAGGATCCTTCCCAATTTTTCACCTTCTTAGGCTCAACATTGGTGTTTTTTTCTTCATTGTCATTGTGCCAAGTTGTCTGTTAAAGTTCTAGTCTGTTTGGGTGTGATATTGATTACTTCTTACTAGGGGTGTTCAAAAGAACCTAGGTTGGGAACCGAACCGCGGGTACCACTTTGGTTTGGTTGGGTTCCTACCCAGCAACTGTCAATGGATAGGTTCCGGTTCCAAATTTTTGGAACCGTTACTGTGCGGTTCCGGTTCCTATAGTTAGGAACTAGAACCGGAACCAGGAACCAGGAATCGAGACTAATATAAAATAAAATTAAAGATTAGGGGAGTTAATATAAACTTTTGTAGAAAAAGTAATGTGAATACATTTATATTTATATTTCATAACATTTAAAATAAGTTGGTTTGACTTTTGAGAATCTACCTTTACAAAGTAATGGAGTTTGTAATTTTGAATTTATAATTTGTAATTTTATTTTTGTTAACAAGTGCCAGGTGGGGGGGTATTTGTAAGTTTTTAAAGGTTTTTTTTATCATTTTAAAAACTTTTGGGGGGTCATGAATTTTCAGGTACCCGAGCAACCGGAAGGCAAGTTATTATAGTTCTGGTTACGGAGGTACCTAAGGCCAAGCCGGTCAGGTTCGCTTTTGGTTCCAAATTTCAAGGAACCGTCGGTTCCGATTCCGGTTCCGGTTCCTTCAAAAAGTGTAGGGTACCCGAAACCGAACACCCCTACTTCTTACTGTGGCTGAACCCTAAACCATTTTTTTCCTTCTTCATTGTCTTTGTCACAAGTTGATTGTGGAAATTCTAATCTGTTTGTGGCCGAAATTGATTAGTTTTTATCGTGGCTGAAGGTTATTGTAAAATTCTGTTTCAGGTCATAACATAGAGATGAGGGTTCAACATCTTGGAGATCCTCAACTTTTTACATCACAAGAAGCAGCAATATTCTAGGTTGCAACAGTATTACCATCTTGGTCACCAAGGACAACTCATGTACTGATCACATTTTGGTCTATCTATATGTATTATTGATCATTTTGCTCTATGTATATTGAATCAAAATTATGACAATGACAATTGCTTTCTATTGAGTAAAATGCATTGTGATTTTGCAATTTGGATTGTTATTGGGTTTAAATTGACAGAATTAATGTAATATAATATAAATATTAGCTTAGTTTGCAGCATATACAGGGACAAAATGGTAATTCCATATGTCAAAATTTCAAAGTCTCAATGGTTATTCATTCATCACAAACATTAGGGATAAATTAGTCATTTAATTTTTACATATTATTGGGGATATGATAGTTATTTAATTATTAAAAAGGGATATATAAGTAATTGACTCTATTGACTTATGATATATAATAATAAATAAATTTTTAATTCAAAAGTCAAGGATATTTTCATCTTCACATTGAATATCACTGGCTTTAAAAACTATTAACGGAATGTTAAGGTAGTAAATTAGTATTTTAAAATCTAAAGGTGAGAAAGTGTTATTAAGCTATTTTTCGGGTGGGAAAAAGTCGTTAACTTTATTGGTTAAACATCCCCAATCTCCTATGTTAAATAAGGATAAATTTGTAATTAAGAAAGGGAGAAAAAATCGAGATGGGAGGTTACAAGATCGTTCATCACCACATGTGAATCCATGGTTATCTGCAATTCAATTTTAACCAAAATAAAAATGTAAAAATAAAAATCTAATTACTTTTGCATTGGATTTGGAGCAAAGAAAAATTAATTGCTAATATAACGTCTGATGATCAGGATTTTACTTTCTGCTCTAGCAAATTTGTCATATGATATTCTCTATTCATTTCAATGTTCATTAAATCCGCACACGGATAAAAAAACATGGAGCTCTCAGGTACATACAATGTTGCTTCCCTTTTCTTTTTGTTAGGAAAATTCATTCTTCTTCTTCTTCTCTTAGTGTTATCACAATAGGTTGAATTAATACGTCAGGGTATGTTTGAAAATGGCTTTGTCATAGTTAAAGCCATTTTATATAAAGATCCAAGCTCTTCCCCCTAGAAACAGTCCTGGACATGAAAGCAAGCTGTCTAAATCATTGAACAATGATAAATGAAAGAAATTTATCATTGTTCAAGGCTTGGGTTGTGAATAAACGATTTCTGAAGGAAGGAATGAATTTCTCCATCTGAAATTATAGCATTGCTTGTAATTCCAATTACTTTCTTTATAAATATAAAATAATGATAATAATAATAATAATAACAACTAGATTTCATAGCTTAGGTTGTTTTTACTTTTTTGTGCTCTGGTTGATTTTTCTGCTTAGTGGGGTTCCGTCTGGTTGGTGGCGTGGGCCTCTTGGTGTTTGGTGCTCTTGGTCTGTTGTGGGGTGTGGTGTGCGCAAAGTCTGCTGCTGTTGTTTTGGGCTGTGGTGGGCAGGTTTGTCTTTGGTTATTTGCAGGTCCTGCTGCTGTTTGGCTGTGTGTTTGTGGGTGAAGGTTGGATGGGGGTCTTGCTTGGTTGGTGGCGTGGGGTTCTAGTCTGGGCGGGTTGATTTGTTGTGGGGGTGTGGTGTGCTTGGTCTAGTGTACAGATCTTAAGATTTAATTATTTCTAAAATGTCATCTTACTGTATCTAGAAGTATATGTTGAAGAAGATTATTTGGTACAAGTAAAATCTAATATTGTATACAAAGAAAAAAATATTATTGAAAATTTTCATGATAATGCTTTCAAAATACAAAACACATTGCTAACAGTATAAATAACTATATAAATGAATATTAACATCTTAATTTTTATTAATTATTGTTTTAAAAAAATAAATAAATTTTATTGTTGTTTGCATTTGCCACACCTATCTCAAATTCCGTGTTATGTCCATGAGCATAATGTCTTTAATGCATGAACCCCACACATCCCTTCAGGGCCATGAAGTTAAAACTTCTGAAATTTTAACTTAAGACTACTTTATCATAATGTAACATATGCTCTCAATATATAACGTAACTCATGTTCTAGGAAATATTATGGTCATAACTTAAGAATGTCTTTTTTTTTTTTTTCATTTCATTTTTTTTTTTCATAACTCAATGATTTTTTTTATTGTAAATAAAACCTTTTTAGAATACCAACAACATGAGCATACGTGGAGGTTTAGTTAAAGGAAAAAGACAATGATCCTACCGATAGTATCTCTCAGGATGTGCAAAAAACTCATCATGAAACAAAACTCAATAAGGTGCAATCTACTACAAACAGTATTGAGAAGTCATGTAATGATCACCATTATCTTATACATCCAAAAAGAGCAACTGATTCTATTGTTAAACATCATTTAGTAATTTATTTTTTAATACTTTCTTAATCACCAAAACAATTCATTGTTATGGCTATCATGTACACTCATTATTATTATTGTTTGTTAGTTTATTTAATATTCATCTATTTAAGTTACATTTTAGCATAATTACTCTGTAATTATAAGACATAAATATTATTGCTTATTTTATCATTATATAGGAAGGGAGTAACAAGAATAAAACAAATAGATCAAAGCAGTTTATGCCTCCTTACACAGGAAGTAAAAGTTATGCTCGATTCAAACATCAAGTAGTTAGATCTTCAAGGATGAAGCAAGAACTTAGCAAAACAATCGAGAAAACAATGCAGGATTGAATCTGGATTCTGTTTCAGAGAGAAAAGAATTCTGTTTCTATTTTTCTTAACTGAATTAGTAAAGTTACAGCTGAGCTTTTATACAAACACTCAACACTCTTGAAACGTCATCGTTTCTGATGAGTTTACAACAATTCTTTTACAAACGCAACCCTCATGTTTATAAACTTGCACTCTGGTCCTGCTAACTTCTTTAAGTAATACAATCAACACCCTGCCTCAATTCGAGCTGAGTAGATTAGTAGATTGGCTGACATTCCCCCTGAAACTGGACCTTCTGTGCTTAGAAGAACTAAGTAAATTGGATGACATTTCTCCTGAAAATTTCTGCAGAATACAGCACTTTCTACAGCTTGGCTGACATTCCCCCTGAAACTGGACCTGCTGTGCTTGGAAGAACTAAGTAAATTGGCTGACATTTCTCCTGAAAATTTCTGCAAGAATACAGCACTTTCTAAAAAAAAATTACAGCACTTTCTTTGGCCAAACTTTAGTCAAACTTTGCCATACTTCTTTCACTTTCAACACACACAGCATTTAATTGCCATGCTACTACATTCACTTCATCAGCAACTGCATTTACACCAGCCATGCTACTGCATTTACACGAGCCATGCCACTGCATTTGCTACTGCATTTACACCAAAAAAAAAAAAAAACAAAACTACAGCTTTCTTTCTTTAGCGAAACTTTGCCATACTTCTTTCACTTTCAACACACACAACATTTAATTGCCATGCTACTACATTCACTTCATCAGCAAAATCACAAATACTACACACACGTACAACATCAAACAAACCACAAACATAGCAGTTCCAACAATCATGCCACTGCATTCACACCAGCCATGCTACTGCATTTATACCAGCCATGCTACTGCATTTAACACAGATACTACACACACACACACACACTGCTAAACTCTTTCAATTATCAACACACGCAGTTACAACAAACAAAACCAAAAAACAAAGAACAGAGCAGTTCCAACAATCATGCCACTGCATTCATATCTCATGCTTCAGCCTGCAACAATCAACAGATCAGTAACAACCAAAATTATATTTCCTTGTGAATGAGAATAGTAAGTTTCTGTCTTAATTCAGTGAACTGAGCAACTGGTAGAGGTTTGGTCAATATGTCAGCTATTTGAAGTTTAGAAGGCACATATTGAATCGTAACTTGTTTTGCTAACACTTGTTCTCGAATGTAGTGAGTATCAATATCAATGTGCTTAGTTCTAGCATGAAAGACAGGATTAGATGCTAGGGCACCAACACTGACATTGTCACACCAAATAACCGGTGTTGTGGATAGTGTTAACCCTAGTTCAGAAAAAAACACTTTGCAACCAAGCTATCTCAGTACCAGTTTGAGCCAAGGCTCGATATTCAGCCTCAGTTGAGGATAGGGCAACTACTTTTTTCTTCCGAGAACTCCACTGAATCAGATTAGGACCCATATATACACAATATCCATTTGTGGATCTCCTGTCATCCAAGTTACTGCCCCAATCTGCATCAACATAGCATTCTACTTGTAAAGCCACTGTTGGTTTGAAGTGTAGGCCATAATCCAGTGTGCCTTTGACATACTGAAGGATTCTTTTACATGACTGCCAGTGGAGCTCTGTAGGGGCTGACAAAAACTGGCTCAACTTGTTGACAGAGAAGCTGAGATCAGGTCTGGTGAGGGTAAGATATTGAAGAGTACCTATGGTACTTCGGTAAAGTGTGGGGTTGTTAAACAGCTCACTGTCAGTAGAGAATAATTTAACACCAACAACCATGGGTGTGAGACAAGGATTAGCATCCCACATCTTGGTTTTCCTTAACAAATCTGAAGCATACTTTGTTTGTTTCAAATGAATGCCACCAGAATTTCGTGTGGCCTCTAAACCAAGAAAATAATGAAGAGAACCAAGGGTTTTAAGAGCAAATTTACTATTTAACTCTAGCATCAGTTGAGCAACATAAGAAGAATCTGTTCCTGTGATGAGAATATCATCAACATAGATTAGAACATAAGTAAGTGATCCATGTTGCTTAAGAATAAACAAGCTAGAATCTGCAATGGAATTCTGAAATCCTTTGTCATGCAAGGCTGTTTTGAGCTTATCAAACCAAGCTCTAGGAGCTTGTTTGAGTCCATAAAGGGCTTTATTCAACTTACACACATATCCTGGTTTATCATGATCCTCAAACCCTAAAGGTTGCTGCATATACACTTCTTCAACAAGAGTACCATTAAGAAAGGCATTATTTACGTCAACTTGTTGAATATCCCAACCTTTTGTCACTGCCAAGGTCAAGATTATCCTAATGGTGGAAGGCTTAATAACTGGACTAAACGTCTCAAAATAGTCAAGTCCTGGTGTTTGTTGAAAACCCTTGGCTACAAGTCTAGCTTTGTACCTTTGTAAAGTACCATCTGCATTATATTTCACTCTAAAAACCCACTTGTTTCCTACTACATTGAGATCACGAGGGAGAGGAACAAGTTTCCAGGTTTCATTTTTGAGCAATGAATTAAATTCATCTTGCATGGCAGCTTTCCATTTATCATTAGCTAAGACATCAAAAGGAGATAAAGGTTCTGGTTCAGGTTCAACACTTATATGAGTAGAAGGCATAGATGTAGATTCAACACTGTCATGTGCAGAAATCACAGGTCCTGGTGTAGTGTTATCAGTTTTAGTAAGTAAGGCTGCAGATTGAGGGTAAGAACCTATTCCAGAAAGAGAGCAAACTGCTGCTTTAGATTGTGCTGTTGTTTTAGCTCTTGTGAGCATAGAATGGGTGTTGATAGCATTAGACTTTGGGTTGAGAGAAACATCAGAGGTGTCAGCAAACTTAGACAATGATAAATCAACTTCAAGAGAGCAAGAAGGTATTGTGTCAGTCTTTGTGAGGGGAAGAAATAGGGAATGTGGGTGAAAAAATGGGTCAGGGCGGATGAGGTTTTGAGTGAGTCGAATGCGAAATAGTTGATGTGTTAGGATGGTTTTGTAGTGAAGATTTATATGTAGATGTTGAAGAGATAGGAATTAAGTTAAGTTGTGGTGAGGTAGGAACATGTTGTGGACAAAATGTAGGTGTGGATTTATTACCTGCTTGTATCATTAGGATTTTGCTGTGAAGGTCTGATTGCTAGAGAGGAGCAAGGGGCAAGTCCAGTTGAAGAACCATGAGTATGCTTAATAGGTGAATGCATAGAAACGAAAGGAAAAACTGAAGGTGAAATAACAGAATCAACAGACAAAGGACTAGATGCAGACGACAAAAATGCATTTCCTTGAGAAAACGGAAATTCACATTCATTGAATTTTACACTAGGTGTGATAAACAGTTTGCCATCAGGTTTTAAACATTTATATCCTTTATGGACTAAGCTGTAACCTACAAAGACACATTTCTCAGTATGAAAATCAAACTTATGTTTATTAAGAGGTCTAAGAAAAGGGAAACAAGAACAACCAAAAACCTTAAGATGTGCATAAGTTGGAGTGGTGTGAAAGAGCCTTTGATAAGGTGATATATTGCCAAGAGTGTGTGTGGGCATTCTATTTATAAGAAAAACAGTAGTTTCAAATGCCAGCCACCAAAAATGTAGTGGCATAGAGGCATGTGCAAGGAGAGTTAAACCTGTCTCAACAAGATGTCTGTGCTTTCTTTCAGGTCTGCCATTTTGCTGGTGAATATGAGCACATGAGTGCTTGAATTGAATTCCTAAACTAGTAAGGTAAGGATGAAGAGCAATATACTCTCCTCCTTGGTCAGATTGTAAGCATTTGAGTTTATGGCCAAACTGCCTCTCAGCCAAGTGATGAAACTTGATGAAAACTGACTTAACTTCAGCCTTGGTTCTAAGAGGAAACAGCCACGTATATCTACTGTAGTCATCAAGAAATTGGACATAATATCTAAAACCTTCAGATGACAATAAAGGTGCAGGCCCCCACACATCACTATGGACAAGTTCTAGAGGTGCATTAGCTTGTGATGAGGAGGAGGGAAAAGTGTTATTATGGAGTTTCCCTAATTGACAAGCATCACAGAACATATGTGATGATTTTGGTGATATGTTAGACTAATCTAAAGGGAAACCATCTATAGGTGAATTCAGCTGATCTAGGGAGGAATTAACAGTATGAGAGGTAATTTTAGGTGAGGTATTATTTGGTAGAGTTGCAAGAATTCTACGTAAAATAGTTGAATTTGGATGTCCTAAACGTTTATGCCAAACCATATAAGAATCAGAATTGGTAACAGTTAAAGCATTGTGAGTGGTAGAATCAGCTACACTACAATCAGCAGATTAGGCAATCATATTATTAGAAATAGCATTCAAAACACTCAAACTATTTGTTTTATTGATAGGTAATGTATTACAACATTGAGAGCTAGTACATTGTGCATCAGTATTATAGTTCATGAATGAGGCAACATTATTTGAAGTAGCACAATGCACAGACTTGTTGTGAATACTTTGACTATCTAACATATCACTAGAATGTAGATTACTAGACAGTAAAGCATTATTGACACAATTAAAATCTGGTGATGCAATAGTAGGGACTAAACCAGTTTTAGGAGACATATGAATTGACGTATTGAAAAACTTTGGATGAGGAACTTGCAACTGGTACAAGCCACCTTTAAGATCCCCTTTCAGCAGTGTTGCCTTGGTTAGCTTGTCCTTAACAATACAACAGTCAGCATTAAACTCAACAACTACACTGTTATCTTTAGTAAACTTGGAAATACTTAAAAGATTTTTGGTAATTTTGGGCACACAGAATATTTTTGAGTTGAAGGCATTTTGAATGTAAGGTACTAGGTAAAGGAGACCAACCAGTATGAGAGATAGATAAACACTCACCATTGCCAACTTGAAGCTGATTTACACCATCATAGGGCTGACTGACATTTAAATGGCTGAGGTCTGATGCTACATGATCAGTAGCTCCAGAATCCATATACCAAATAGGATCTGTGGGTGTGAGTGAAGTGGCTAGAGCTGAATACTGGTTTTGCTGTTGAGGATGAACTGACATAGTAGCAGTATTATGAATAGGTTGAGCAGCACCAGTAGATACCAAAAAGGCTTGATTAGTAACTGAGTTTTGTTGGCTAGGTACTCTAAGAAATGGTGAGGAAACAGAGTCACCTCTCAGTTGAGAAACACTACTGTTATTGTGAGTATATGGAGAACTAGGTGGTGGTGGTGTTGTTTGAGAGAAGTTCTGATAAGGGCTAAATTGCTGTGGTTGAGATGACTGAGGAGACTGAAAAATTCCTTGAGTGGGTGAGGGCTGTGAACCAAGCATTTGTGTGGACTGTGCACCAGTATTGTAGCTGCCATAATAAGTTCCAGTGTATGAGGTATTAAACCTGTGATAGCATTGAGCAGCTGAGTGACCAGCTTTATGACAAACTTGACATATTATCTTATTTCGACCAGTATTTCGTCCTCTACCTCTCCCATAACCCTGAAATCCAGTTGGCCTTGTACTATTCAAAGGAACATTAGAATAGTAACTTGATTGACCACCATGCCCTGCTCCATAAGCTTCTGAGACAGGTACAAGATAGTTTTGATAATAGTGTGGATTTCCTAGTGAGTTCAGTGAGGGAATGGTATTGGAAAAAGGGTTAGGTGAGGTTTGAATTGCTCCAGTTGGTTGAAGAACATTAGGATTCTTGTTCTCTGTATTAAATCCAGTAGGATTGACTGAAGTATTAACTGAAGTTAGATTGGCAGAGCTACTGTATGAATCAACTGAATTGAACTTGTCAAGTCTAATCTCAAACTTTTGTAATAGAAATTGCGCCTCCTGCAATGTTACATTATCCACATTTGATTCAAGCCTAGATGTGAGATTAACTACAACTGCATCATATTCTGGGCCTAGACCATCAAGTACATACTGCAATAATTCTTCATCTGATATAACTAACCCACTGGCAGAGAGGCTTTCTGCAATTTCTTTCATCTTCTTTATGTATTCTGCAATTCCTAGATTACATTTCTGAGTTGTCTGTAAGAGATTCTTTAAATGAAGTGCTCTGGCCTTTGAATCATTAACAAACTCATTTTCTAAGGTATACCAAATTTACACTTAGAAACATTTCCAAACATGTTCTCAGAAATGGATGCTAATAACCAACTCACAAGAAATTTGTCTGTGCGTTTCCACATGATATAAGCAGGATTAATCTTATCACTAACAGAGTCACTAATAGTCTTAGGTTCTCCATGACCTTGTTCTAATTCTTTCTCATTTACAGAATCAGACAGTATAAGAGGAGGAGGACAGGGAACTTTACCAAGTAAGTGATCATCAAGTTCGTGTGAACCAACCGTGAACAAGACCTGTGAACTCCAGAAGCGATAATTGTTCCGAGTAAGCTTAGGGTTTATCACCTGCAGATTCGACGCCAGAGCTGAGGTGGTGCGGCTTGAAGATTCCCGCAACATTTCTTCAATGCTTTTGAGTGATTGTGAAGAGGAACCAGAAATGTACGCCATTGACGTGAGTCACTTGCTCTGATACCAAGTTAGATCTTCAAGGATGAAGCAAGAACTTAGCAAAACAATCGAGAAAACAATGCAAGATTGAATCTGGATTCTGTTTCAGAGAGAAACGAATTCTGTTTCAGAGAAATGAATTCTGTTTCTATTTTTCTTAACTGAATTAGTAAAGTTACAGCTGAGCTTTTATACAAACACTCAACACTCTTGAAACGTCATCGTTTCTGATGAGTTTACAACAATTCTTTTACAAACGCAACCCTCATGTTTATAAACTTGCACTCTGGTCCTGCTAACTTCTTTAAGTAATACAATCAACACCCTGCCTCAATTCGAGCTGAGTAGATTAGTAGATTGGCTGACACAAGTGGCATGAATTTACTTTCAAATATGAGAATAAGTTTAATAATTCACACTCATTATTTTTAATCAATATGTTCATAACTTTTATTATGACAGAAAAAAAAAAAAAAAAAAATGATATACTCCTTCTCATGTTGAAGTTTGGATAGAAACTTGCAAAAGAAAGAAATATAAGCAAGTTGAATCCAGTATAGGAGACATTATTGTAATAGCTTTGTATTCTTTATAACTATTTATGATTTTTTATTATGCACACACATCCAAGCTAATACCATAAATTTGTTTTGCAGTCACCATTTGTTCGATTAAAAAAACAACAAGTAGAAGGACAAATCTTATTGAATGATGATGAAATATTTGAAGAGGTCCTTGGTCCAGAGAAGAATGGCTATTTGTGTGCTTATGGTCAAGGAAAAAGTATTACTGAATATTTTGGAAGTAGACCAATTAAAGCACAACTTAATTATGAAACAAGTACAAACAACTAGGAAGGAAGCAAAAGAAAGGGTGGAGGAGGCAAAGAGGGAAGCAAATGAGAAATTAGAAGAGGTAAAAAGGCAAATGGAGGAGATGAATAGACGATGCGAAGAGAAGTTCATGATGATGCTTACAACTCAAGGTCAACAATCTTCAACAAATAACCAAATCTCTTTGGATGAAATTGTAAGTTATTTTGAAAACTGCATATATACTATGAAAACCATATTTTCTTTACATTAATCATAAAGTGATATGCAATGATTACACTACTCTATATGATTAATCTAATTTTTATTTTCAAATTGATATTGCAGGTAGGTGGAAATTCTTAAACGGCCAGGAAAGATTGCTATGACATTGAAGATTCATATTTTGTAAAAAAATTAGTAACATTTTAAATTACTAGGATGAAGGATTTTATGAGTGGACAATTATTTGGTTGGAAATGACTTTATTAATGTTTAATTTTTTACATTAGAAATTTTCATATGGCATCATATTATCTATTTAATATAAAAGAATTGCTATAAATTTGTAATTATTATTAAATTTGTTAATTATAGCAATATATGTTACAATTAATTTTAATCGAAGCAATAAATTATAAAATTTTGATATAAATTATTTGTTCCATTGCAAATAATTACAATATTTAGCTACAAATTAAAAGTATTCATAGCAAGTTATTTCTATATTTAGCTATTAACACACTATGTCCATAGCAACTAAATTTCATATATATATATGACTTCAATATGTCCATAGCAAATAATTATAATTTTTAGCTACAAATCAAAAGTATTCATAGCAAGTAATTTCAATATTTAGCTATTAACACCTATGTCCATAGCAATATCTTTTCATATATAGATATGACTTGTACATGAGTGCAAGGGCTTCGGATGCTAACCTTGTGTTCCATGCAAGAACAAAGCAGATTGAGACAGATGTGCATTATATTAGAGACTTAGTTGCTTAGAAAAATGTCAGTGTTCAGTATGTTACCTCTGAGTATCAAATTGCTGATATTTTGACCAAGGGTCTCCCAAGTAATAAGTTTGTTTTCTTAAGGGAGAAACTTAATATTACTAATGAGTTACCTGAATAAGTGAGTGTGGCAGTTGAGGCTTTCTATTGGATTATTGTGAATAGAGCAGATTTGGTTCTTTTAAGTTTGTGACTAATTACTTTGATAATTCTTTTCTTCTAGATTATTGTGCATAGAGTTGATTTTTTGGTGTACATAGTTGATTTGTGATGTACTTGTGGTGACTTAGCTCTCCTTTGGGTTTGTGGCTAATTGCTTAGTTTGTCTTGACTTGATGATCTTTTGTTATCGTGGTTACTTGTGCACAAAATTGTGTTTGGTGTACTTGTGGTGACTTAGCTCTCCTTTGAGTTTGTGGCTGATTGCCTTGTTTGTCTTGATTTGTACATAAGGTAGACTTGGTTTGCTTGTGGTGACTAGTGAATGTTCAATTCTTAACTACCTACTTGATGCTGATACAACCTTGAGTCTAAGAAAATATTGTGGTTGCTAATGAATCTTGTCTCTAAAGACTTGAGTCTAAAGCTGATGTGAAGAAATGATGCATCACTAACTTGGCAAGAGCTGAAAAAGTATGTGATCTTTAATTTTTCAGAGGTACAAGAGAGTATTGTTTAAGAGGGAATATTGTAGCAGTAGAAGTAAATTCAGTCAGATATGTAATAGGAAAATCAAAGATGAAGACATGATTTGTTTAAGAGGGAATATTGAACATATAAGGTGTTTGGGGGTCTAAGTGTAAAGTTTAAGAATAAATGTAAAATGATGCGTTTTGTATAACGAATAACTATCCACCTTAACTGATTTACTTAGTAAAAGATTCTAGAAAATTCCAGTAAACATTTTCCTTCATTCTCTTTCTTTTCTCTCGCACTTTTGCTGTTTTTGCTTTGTGTATTCGTTGTAGTGTATGAAATCTTTTAGGGGTTGTAAGGGCAAAATATGTCTTGGGCCTCAGTGGGCCCAAAAACAAAACACCTCAATGGGGCTCAAAGCCATGGCCCAATTCTGGTTCGGCCCACAATAGAATTCTCGTAATCGGCTAGCCCATTATACCCACCGGGCTGTTTACAAATTGAGTCCAATCACTACGGTCTTGATTCACTTAGGCCTCACCATCAGTTGATAATCATATTTTACACTATGATTTTGCATTGAATTTTGATAGGATTTAGGATATTTTTCATACAATTTGGGTCATAGTTGCTACCTAATTCTATTAATTAGTCTTTGCAGGCCTAAACGATGATTTTTAGTATAAATGACAGTTTTGAGTGTAAATTGTGTAATTTGAGCTTGAAAACTCGGAATGACATGAATTTAGAAGCTTTGGAAAGCTAAGAAGAAGAGATACAACTTTCACGTTTTGGGTTTTCCTAATTCTGACTGGACAAGGGTGAAAACTTGGTTTGAAGTCGTGAAAAGTACGTTAGGAACTGAAGAAAAACGTCTTTAGACATGCTTCAATATTTCTTACATAACTTGAGTTGTAGACCTTATATTGTGCTGATTCTTGAATGACCAGAAATATAATTGAAAGGGCTACAATTCATATGTTTAAACTTTTCCAGATTCAGATTCTATCATGCTCAAATTTGGCTCGAAATTCTTCACCACGGCAAAACTAGCATCAGATGTAAAAATAAAACGACGCGTTTTGGCTTACTAGGGCTTCATCCTTAAGTGAGAGAGGTATAAATTAGAGTGAAAAGGAAGAGGAAAGGGTCTTGGTTCGTCATTTGGAAGGCAGCTCTTGGAAGGAGAAGAGTATTGAAGATTTGGGCTTCAAATTAGAGAAGATTTCTCCATCTTTTGCTTGTTTTTCAATGATGAATCTTGATTCAGTTTGTTTTAGTTACTTTATTTCATTTTTGAGTATGAACTGAGTTGTCTAGCTAGGGTTTGATGTAACCTTGATACAATGATTCAAATTTATATGAATTGATTTACTTTGAGTTTTAATTTCATGATTGAGTGTTTATCTCTTTGCTTAATGACTTTTGGATGCTTGATCACCATTCAAATGTGTGTTGTTCACAATGAGACTGAGAAGTGATTTGTGATTGTGCCTCTTGGGATAAATAACGTAGATTAAGCAAACGCTAGAGATAGGTTTAGCGATCTATGAAATCTAGATAGAATTCCATAATGCTTAAAAGACTTTGACCTATTAATCTTCATTTTGTTGGGTGCGGAAGCTTAATAGGGATAATTAGAGAAATGTAGTCTGAGAAGGTATGTTTTACAACTTAGGAATTCGATTTTCAATCAAGGAATTAGAACTTGGATAATAGATTCTATGAATTGGGTTAGCGTATTTAGGTGAAATCAACACCCTAGCATTTGTTAGCATTGCTTAATTAGTTAAGTTGTTGGGTTTTGCTTTAATTTCATTATCATTCATTTATATTTTGTTAATTTGTATTTAGTTTGTTAATTTTCCATCAATCCAATTTATTGTTGCTTCAATTAGAACTTAAACTAGAGAAATTGGTACTTAGTAACACTATCCTCGTGGGAACGATACTCACTCATCACTTTATTACTTTGTGCGACTAGTGCTCTTGCTATTTATGCATGTTGTAGTAAACACGCATCATCAGTTTATCTAGGCCTAGGCCCATTGATCCAAGATCACCTACAGGACCTAGGGTTTTACTTAGACCCTAAGTCCATCTACTTCCTATTTCAATACTATCCAAATTCTCTCAAAGAGATCCATCTACATCCAAATTCATCTAAGGTCTGAATCTTAGGCTAAATATGACTCTTTCCCCTACTAAGGCAAGTGAATTGAAGACTTTCCTGTTTACTAAACCTCAACCATTACGGACTCATAGTCCTACTAGGATTCGGAGATCCTATGACTGCTATATAAGCAGAGGCTTGCCCTCTCATAATTCATTTAACATTACACCTTTAAACCCTCTAGTTCTCTTCCTTGAGAGCTATACATCACCGCCATAGTTCTAGTTTCCAACTAAACTACTTCTGGTAAACCTCTCTTTCCCATACCTTCACTAAATTAGCCTTATTCAGCCTTACTGACTTGAGCATTAGAGTGCCTATGGAAAACACCACCATGGTGTCCTGTTCACTTCATGCTTGTTTCTTTGTGTGTGTAGGTGTAGCGGATTGCTAGTGGCCTCAAACTCACGAAATCAGACCCCCCCTTTTCGTAACCTTAGATTTTACTGTCTACAGTTTGGCACCCACTGTGGGGCCTCTGGCAATCATTCCTCCTATAAAACTCTGCTTCGCAAGGAAACGTTTCATGGCTAAAACTCAAACAATGCCAACCTTGACCTGACGACTAGGCTCGAAGCCCTCTTTGCTCTTATGCAACAACACTCGGACAAAGTCATAATTTTTCTACCACTCTATACTCATGGCTAGCACACTTAATACAATATATTTATCATACTCACTTTTCACTTGAACATGTGATCCTATGTGAAATGACCATTTTGCCCTAATTGAAACTTTTATGGAATTCCTCTATAAAACTAGTTAAATATATTCACTATGACTATAAAATAATCCCCACCATATTTCTGAATGTGGGAATTACATGTCGGCCAGTCTTTTGGCTACTATTTGCTCCAAGGGTGAGGCGGTGGCCATCAGGTCGGCTTGGATGGCTTGGTTCGACATGTGACTCGCACTCAGCATGTTGGGATGAGTTGAGTCAGATGGAGCAGGTTTGGGGTTCGTTCCACCATGGAGTGTTTGGTAACTGGGATCTCCATTCATCCTTTTGAGTTGAGTTATTCCGAATGATACTGATTGAGTGCTTTGGCCAACACAGATAATGAGGGAGGTTATTTGGGAGTCACTCCATTCATGAGGGTGGATGGACCCGAGCTAGGTGGATTGAAGGTATGGGACTCATGAGGGTGAGTCAAGCTGAGTGGGGTTTGCTTAGGATTACTGTTTGGTTGGGGATGAGTTGGGAGGCTAAGAATGGGTTGTTCTTGCAGTGGTAGGTTTGGGGTTACCTGGATGCCCTTATCATGCCCATGGAGAGGATTAGCTGAGATCGTTTGTGTTTGCTATCTAGGTTCGGATGGATTCTAAGCCAAGCCAAGCCATCCACCAGTGATGAGTGGAGCTAGGATGACTAGGTATCTGAATTGGATAATCTGGGGTCTAGAGTCTAGAGAGGTTGCATGGGCGTAACTGGTGTGCAGAAGCGATTGGGCGGTACCTGGTTAGGTTGGAGCTCAAGATTATAGAATTGACTTACCTTCTATTTGAAAGTCTGGTTTTCGACTCGGATGGAGGCATTTTCAGCTTGGATGGTGACATTCTTAGCTTCCAAATACACGTGGTGTGATGCCGAGATAAATACGTGTTTGTAAAGTAATAGAAAGAAGTTAAAGAATAAGGGTAAAATGGTCTTTCACTCACAACTAGATGAAAGAGTGGGGAGTGAAAATGACCAAGAACATACATTAAATCCATTGAAAGTAAGGGTATATCTATAAATGAACGTACGGCATAACTGGAACTATCATAAAAGTGCAAGGGCAAAATGGGATATATATATATATATATATATATATATATATATATATATATATATATATATATATATATATATATATATATATATATATATATATATTATTAGTTATAAGGCTTCAATTGAAAAACCTAGCCATTCTCATGCCTTGAGCACGCCACCTTCTTCCCCCATTTCTTCAAAGTCTTCCAAGGGAATTACATGAGAATTCATGCCTAAGTGAATATATGTTCATTTTGTGGCTTTCTAAGGTAAGAATTTTAGCAAACGTTTGTGATTTGTGTTTTATAAGTATGAGTTCTCATGAATTTATCTGTTTTAGTATGAATCAATGGAGAAAGTGAGCAAAGGAAGCAAAGAAAAGGATTCTTGCAAGAAAAATGTAAGTAAACCGAATCTAAGCTTTAATTTGAGTAGTATATGTGTAAGTGGATTCTTGAGTGTTTGTGTATGATGTATGATAAGAAGTATTGGCTATTTAGATGCTTGTTTGATGGAGAATAATGTGCGGAAATTCAGCCAAGATGAGTAGTTATGTAGATGTGATGTTTTGGTTGAACTTTGGATGAAATTTTGATGAGTTGATGTTGGAATTTGGAAGTGTTGAATCCGGCCATATTTGAAGTTAAGTTTGGTGAGTTTTTGCTCCAATTTTAGTGATTTTGGAGAGATGTGGAAGTGTGGCTAATCAAGTATTTGCATGTGCATGTGAATTGTTTGATGAAAATTCAAAGAGAAATGTATGCATGAATTTGTTAAATCTTGTTGAAGAAATTGTTTGAGAAAGGAAAGAATTGGAGTTGAAAGGTTATGTTAGGCTTAACCAAGTGTAAGTTTTAGTATTCAAAAGTGCATTTTGTTATGCCAAAATTTAGAATAACACTTGGTTATGTTAGTTCAATGAAATGAATGGCCTTTAGTGCATGTTTCAAGTTGCTTGAACTTTTAGCATTAGTTTGAATGGCATATTGTATTTAGTCATTGAATTATGAGTTTTGAAACTCATGACTTTAGAAAAATGATGGCAAGAATTGCATATTAAATTGTTGCAATAATGTAGTATTGATGATAGTAAAAGATGGGTGATTATATTATAATATTACAATATGCCACCATAAATTGTCAAGCTTGTAAGCTTGAAATTAGACAGATCATTCAAAGAATGACTTGGCCAAATGAGTATATTGTTGTTTCTTGTTTTGAGATTAGTTATAAACAATATGTAATAAGTGATTTTATTGTATAAAGAATAGAAAAGCTTTCCCAAGTATAGATATCAAAAGAAACATCAAAGAAATAGAAGTTTGGGTTATGTATTAAATACATGACCATTTTAGAAATTGATTGGTATGAGTATAGTTTCCATGCCTTATTATATATTACAAGCAATAGAATTGTGCTAGAAGATCTTGAAAATATTTTGTATTGGCCAAAAGTTTAGTTAAGAATGTTAGAAAGAAATTAAAATTCAGTCAAAGTATATATGTTGTGCCATATGCTAGATTGTATTTATAATAATTAATATGGCAATATAGATTAATGTATAGAATGTAGCTAAAGAAAAGAAGAAAGAAGGGCATGTATAACAATTGAAGTTGATGGTCATGTTAAGAGAATGCAAATTTATGGCATTAAAAATTGTATTTAGAAAGTTGTACAAGGCATGTCTGTAACATTAGAAAATATTAGAGAGTAGTGTAATGACATGGTTATGTGATATATATAAATTTGAGAAAATCTAGTAGCATAATTGGGCAAGTTAGTAGACTTAAAACCAAAGTTGTGGCATAGATTTTTATAGAAGAAATTAGATTGCCCAAAGTGTAGAATTCATTCCCCAATTAAATTGTGCCATTTTAATATCTCATTAATAGAATTATAGAAGAGTAGAATATGTGAGAGATAATGTATTTGTGTACGTGTACGTTTTACATAGTGTGATAGAATTGAAGAATTACAAAATTATGTAGAAATTACAGAATCGCGTACGTACACACGATGCATAGATTTCAGAAATAAATAATAAAATAGAAAATGTTTAAGTTAAGTGTGTTATTAGAATAGAACTTTGGGCTTTCTAGAAAAGTATAGAAATAAAAGCCTTAGAATTAATAGAATACATGCCAGAATCAGACATGTATTTTGGGATCATGCATAGACAGCGTATAAATGCATGACATAGCACAACATATATTTCAGAAATTTTAAAATTATTGGAAAATGTCTAGCTAGTTGTTTTGCAGATTTACAGAGCATGTTTTCAGAGGGCTGTTGCAATGGGGAACCTATGAGCATTCACTGCGTTAGCTAGTGGTGACAGAGATGCAGAAGTTTCCCACATGCACGCCGCCATCAGTGAGCGGCCTCAGAATAGAAAACATAATTGTACAGTCTGTTAGAAGTGCATGTGGATGAGGACTGTACCTAGAAAGAATTTCAGAATACATTCGCATGGCCAAGGTTCCAAATCCATGCCTCAGCCTAGTTTGATCGGCAAATCAGAACATAATACAGAAAGAATTTCAGAAAAAGAAAGGAAAAATAGAATAAGAAATACAAAACAAAAAGAATTTCAGAAACAAAGAAAAATAGAATAGGAAATAGAAAACAGAAAGAATTTTAGAAAGAAAGAGAAATAATTTTAGAAAGAATTAGAAAATAATTTTTAGAAAGAATACAAACATGATCATTTGCATATGCATCAGCCATTTTTTGTGCATTGCATCACATGCATTTATGCATAGATTAAACAATTTATTTTATTATTGCGTGTTTGACTAGCCAAGAGAAGAAAATAGAAGCCCATGAGAATAGAGAAAAAAGAAAATAGAAGCCCATGAGAATAGAGAAGAAAAGAAAATAGAAACCTATAAGAATAGAGAAGAAAAGAAAATAGAAGCCTACGAGAATAGAAAAGAAATTAGAGATATATAAGAAAAGAACAAAAATTAGATACATGCTAGAAAATAATAGAAATTAGAAAATGGCAAATAGCAAGGAAACTTAGAGATTTGTTGAGTAGAGAAAGAAACAGAAAGTTATAATATAGCAGAGAAGAGAAATAAAATGATAAAGAATAGCACAACACTAGGAGGTTTTAGAAAGATTTGACAAAAATAGAAGACTGCTAAGTAATACGCTTGGGAATAAAGAGAGAAAGCAAGTAGAAATTTAGAAACAGTACAGCGAAAACGTGGACAGCAGAGTAAGAGCATAGTTAGATTAGGTTTACGTGCTGAGCATTTATAGCTCACCCTGTTGCTTTCCTTATTTTTGCAGGTATTAGATTATAGTGGTTGGGAGACGTCAAGCCAGCAAGAGGATTGCACACACTGTCTTAGTAAAGAAATTTAATGTGAATTTATATATGTGAGAAATAATCTTTGTGTAATAGTATGTTATAACTGAATTAAGGATAAAAATTTTAGACGAACACCCTTTTTAAACTAGCAATTCTCTGGATTCTCTCTATAGGATACTTAGGGAATACTTGCCTAGTGAGATATTACACGATATGAAAGCAATGATGAGGTGCATACTTGGAGCGCCAACCCTAATCAAAAAGAGCCAACCCTACAGCTATCTCGACTCACCCTTCGTGGATGCAATAGCTCTAGCCGAGATGCCACACAAGTTCTCCATCCCCAACATGAAACCTTATGATGGAACGACTGACCCGGATGACCATATTGCATACAAACAGCGGATGTTCACCACCTCCATACCCTGACAGCTAAGAGAAGCCTGCATGTGTAAAAGCTTTGGTTCTAGCCTCTCAGAACGGACCCTTCAATGGTATACATATCTCCTAAACAAATCAATCAACTTATTCGTCCAACTCATTGACACCTTCATTGAGCAGTTCGCTAGTAGCAAGAAACTTGAGAAGTTGTCAACTGACCTATATAGAATCTATTAGAAGAGGAAGGAGCCACTACGAGAGCATGTCAGTCGATTCAATTAGGAAAAACATCTCCATCCCATCTTGCAATCCTGAGACAACAGTAGATGCCTTTAGAAAGGGACTCCTTCTATATGGGGAATTATACAAAGATCTGACAAAGCTTGGCTATAACAAAATGGAAGAAGCCCTAGCCAGAGCTGTAATCCAAATCAGATGGGGGTAGAAGAGGAAAACCGAATCAGGCATTGGAGATACAATGATCGCTACCAAAAGTAGAGTGAAGGAAGACTAAAATCTAGGCCGTATGAGCCCCACTATCAATCTTCACCCCGTAGGTCAAAAAAAAAAAAAAACAAGAAACTGTATGACTGCTAGCCAACCTAACCCACAAATAGATCATCTGGCCCCAGTCAGGTCAAGATCCTAGAGTACAACCTCAACGTTGAATCGACCCAAGTTGTGGCAATCATGAAAGGAATGGGACAAACCATTAAGTGTCTAGCTAAGCTCAACCCGATGTCAAGAAGGACACCTCCAAGTGGTATGAATTCCATGGCGACCATGGTCATAACATCGCCGATTTTTTCGCCTTAAGATTAGCGGTGGCAGCTCTACTGAAGAGGAGATGCCTCTGAGATTTATTGACAGACAAGGGAAAAAATGCAATCAGCCAGAGAAACAACAAAGAACCATCTCCTCATCCATGAGAACCAATACCAAAAGGATTATGCTCCATCATCTTTGGAGGTTCGGAAGTCAGTGGGGTAAGTTACTCCTCAGCCAAGCGGCATGCCTAAGCCAGCCATCACCTAAAAGTCTACTCTACCCATCCACCCTCTCAAGCCTCAACCAAACAAGTCATCTAGTTTGAGGATGACGAGCCAACCACCCTAAGTGCACCACACCATGATGCCTTAGTCATCTCCCTCCAAATAGCCAACATCTTAGTTAAAAGAGTGTTTTTAGAT
Source organism: Pistacia atlantica (assembly GCA_026229545.1). Taxonomy (NCBI): domain Eukaryota; kingdom Viridiplantae; phylum Streptophyta; class Magnoliopsida; order Sapindales; family Anacardiaceae; genus Pistacia; species Pistacia atlantica. Next base: position 4,406,091 of record CM047907.1, read on the forward strand.
GGGGGATCCTCAGCCAATAATCTTTTCTTGGAAGCAGTGAAAGCAATAGGACTGGATGAGTTGAATATCAACAAGCGCCCAACCATCCTGTCGGGTTTAGTTCTGAACAGGAGTGCACCATCAGAGAAATTGCCTTACTTGTCTATGCTAGTGGAGTCAATAAACAAACCATATTCCTGGTGCTCGACTGTCCTTACCCCTACAATGTCATCTTGGGTCGACTTTGGATCCATGACATGCGAGCTGTCCCATCTACCTTCCATCAAACCATCAGATTCCTAATCAAGTATGGAGTGAGAGAAATCAAGGGTGATCCCAAAGCCTTGAGAGATTGTTACAAGAATGCCTTCAAGGGCAAGAGCCATGCATTGTAGCAATTACAGAGCAACCCAACCCTTCCGATCAAACCAGATCAATCATCCATGGAAGAGTTGGATGAAGTCCAGATACACCCAGATTTCCTTGACCGAAAGACCCAGATTGGCTCTCGCCTAAGGCCTGAGGTAACGGAGCAACTCATAGACTTCCTTAAACAAAACCAGGACTACTTTGCCTGGTCTCATACTGACATGATTGAGATTAGCCCCAAGGCCACCATCCACCACTTCCAAGTAGACCCAATCACAGCCCAGTAAAATAATAGCGGAGAAAATTTGCTCTAAAATGCAACCGAGTCATCAATGAGGAAGTTGACAAGCTATTGAATAATAGATTAATCCAAGAAATGCATTACCTCAACTGGCTGGCCAACGTGGTTGTCGTAAAGAAAAAGAATAGGAAATAGAGGGTTTGTATAAATTTTACAGATTTGAACAGCGCATGCCCTAAAGACTCCTTCCCAGTCCCCCACATCGACATGCTAGTTGATGCAATAGTAGGTTAAGAACTCCTAAGCTTTATGGACACCTTCTCAAGCTATAACCAGATTCTAATGCATTCGGAAGACAAACAAAAAAAAAAAATAAAAAAAATAAAAAAAATCAGCCTTTATCATAGAGAGGGGCACTTATTGTTAAAAAGTGATGCCCTTCAATCTCAAGAATACCGGAGCCACTTATCAACTACTGGTTAACAAAATGTTCGTTGAACACCTGGGAGATACCATAGAGGTATATATCGATGACATGCTCGTCAATTCCCACATAGCCGAGCAGCACCTTGACCACCTCAACCAGGCCTTCGTTGTCATCAAAAAATAAAATATGAAGCTCAACCCAACAAAGTGTTCATTCGGGGTATCATCAGGTAAATTCTTGGGGTAAATGTGACTTAATGCAGGATAGAAGCCAATCCTGATCAAATCCAAGCGATCCTGAATATATACCATCACTCACTTGCATCAAAGATGTCCAACTCTTTGCTGGGCAAGTGTTGCCCTAAGCCATTCATCTCCTGGTCAGCTGACAAGTGCCACCACTTCTTCGCCACCCCTAGAAAATCCAAGACGTATAAGTGGGCCCTAGCCTGCGAAGAAGCCCTACAACAACCAAAGAAGTACTTAACATCTCCCCCACTCCTCTCTAAGCCTTTAACCGGAGAAAAGCTTTACACCTACTTGGCAATCTCAGAAACAACCATCTCAGCAGTACTAGTTCGAGAAGACAATATGAAGCAGCTACAATATACTATGTTAGTGAGTCACTCTTAGATGCTGAAACTCAATACAGCCAGCTAGAGAAATTGGCACTCGCACTCATCCATGCATCCAGGAAGCTCTACCCTATTTCTATGTCACTCAAGAAGATACTTCATAAGCTAGAGTTATTAGGTCGACTCAACCAATGGACAGTGGAGCTCAATGTGTTCGACGTGTCCTTCTGATAAGAGTGTAATTTATATATTTTTATTCCTTCCATATTATGTTTTTTGTTATGTTTTATGCCTATGAGTTTATTTTGTGAGTTTGACATAGTTGGATAGACTTTAGGAAATAAGTGATAAAAGATTAGGAAATTCCAGATTTTTGTTATTCTGACCAGTGCTGTGTTTTTCAGGTTTTTCATGGAGTCATATTTCTCGATTGCAAAAGTGTTCTTCAGAAAAAGTAAAGTTGACAAATCAAACTTTCCAGGAAGGTATTATGGGAGAGAATCCGAGTTCGTTTGGGTCTTCATTAATTGTTGCAAAACCGGACCTGGAATCCTAGTCGCGTAAAGATTTCGTGGCTGAGTATTGAATCTTCAAACGGGCCTAACTGGAGAGTCAGTTATCGAAAGTGGGTGATTCAAAAGCCCAGATTCATCTACACATCCTGGAATACAATTTTTCTGAAGTGACTGAGCCCATAAAAGATCTTTTACATTGCGAGAATCCTGGTGCAAGCTGGAGACGAATTCTATTTTCCATATCTGATAAGATTTTGACAAATTTGGAAGTCTATCTTCTAGGAAACGTCTAGGAAAGAAATTCCGTGATTCTTGGGGTAGAATTAAGGAAAACACATGTTATTTATTGATGGGTTCTTAGGTTAAAAAGGGGGGAGAAGAGACAGCAGTAGTTTTTAGTTTTTTCGGTTTTCTTTTACTTTCTACGTAAAGATGTGAGGTTGATCTTCCTTCTTCAGTTCAAGGGGATTTTGAAGCCTAAATTCATGTCATTGGTGTAACCTAACTTCAGTAACATTATTCTTAATCTCGTTTTTATTGGAATTGTTTATGTTATTCTGTTTTAATTGTTTATAATTTTCTGTTTGGGTGATTTAGTAATGGCCTGCTGAATTATTTTATCGGAATTTTATCTGTTAGAATTAGGAATTGTGATCCGTAATTGTCCTTTTTCTATTCAATGGGTAACACATGATGATAGATGATTATGGACAATTTTTCATTATGTCATCTTGAATAACATAACCTAAGTTAAATAATCCGAGCTTGTGTGATTGTTGCTTAGATTGATCTATTTTCTTAATTCTTAAGGCTGCCATTGAATTAAACTTAGAGAGCTTATTCTAGGTTGTTCGAGGGTTAGCATCTACTTGAAGAGGTTATTTCAGTAGTGACGATTAAGGGAGAATTCGGGTAACTGAGCTCGTTGTTTCTTAGGGTCAGTAGTTCCATAATAATGAGATAGAATAGTGTTACGGTTAGTTCGTGTCCAATGCATGTTTAGGTGGATCTTGAACCGAGAACTGATTGTTTTTAATCAGATTTTTTCTTCCATTAGAGACTTCTTTGTTTTACTTTAGTTTGCTTTGATTACAAACCCCTTTCATTACTTTGTTGTGTTGTCCTGTTCACTGTTTAGGGTTTTATTGTGTTGTTTTCATTGTGGCTATTGACATAGAATATAGGATTTAATCGAATCATTCCCTGTGGGATCGACCCTTGCTCACCCTATATACAATTTAGTAGTTAGGTTAGTAAGGTTAATTAATTTGGTGCAATCGGCACACTACCAAATTTTCTTTCAACCACACACTGCCATCAAGTCTTAAGTGTTTGTAGATTTCATTGTAGACTTCAGTCCTAACACTTCCATTCAGACGGAGAGAGAGCTATTATGCATGACTAGCGGGACGCCTTCGAAGTGAACTTTCTTGGTGGATGGTTCAAGTAATGTGAATGGAAGTGGGTTAGACATCGTACTAATCACACTAGAGGGACACATCATCTAGTAGGCCATTCGGTGTGGGTTCAAGTGCATAAACAATGAAGCTCTAATAGCTGGTCTCTCACTTGCGAAGGAGATTGGAGTAACCAAGTTGGAGGTAAAATCAGATTCCTAACTCACATTCAACCAGTTGTAAGGCACCTACCAGGCTCGAGACTAAAAAATGAAAACTTATCTAAACCTTGTCAAAGAACTCTAGTCAGCTTTCGAAGAATTCCCAATCACCCAAGTCCTAAGAACAGAAAACATCCATCCTCTTGTTTTCCAATCGACACTCTCATATGACTTGGGCACCCTAATTTTGAAAGAATTGGGAATGTGATACAATGTCGTGATCCTCCACACATCATTCTCCGTCAGCGAAGGTAGATAATCTGCATTTAGTATCCCACTCCTGGGTAACTCGACTTGTCCCCTAAGCCCTTACTTATGGAAGGCAAATTCAATGAACTCTCAGACTTATTAGACTCTTCCCCACTTGTCCCTTGCCTCTTTAAACCATCACTTCTATCATCATCACTTGACTTGGGAATTACCACACTCACCCTATTCGGTATCCCTATGAGTACATCTTCACCCTCGGGCACCGCCACCATGTTTAGGGTTCTCTTGTACTCATCACCAACCTTCATCTCTACCCCGTTTGTCTCGCCCGACTCTGACAACGACATCCAAATTCCAATTCCTTAACCTACTTGACCCAGGCGATCGACCGAGTCTTCACCAAGGCATTTCTACCAAAACTAATACTTCAAAGAACCCTTGCCTCTATGAAGCTCTTGGCTTGGTCAGGATGACTGAGAGTCTATGCCTTCAAAATTCCTTTCTTTATTCACATCCCACTCCAATCGGTTTGGGAGACCGAGTGACTTAGGTGCCTTAGCTGTAGTTCAAAAACACTTTTCTGCCTCAAGCTTTCAGCCAACCACACCACCTGACTTGGTCAAGCAGGCTGAGATGTTCCTTACATAACCTAACTTCATTTTCTATGCTTCCAAAACCCAAGAACTCCAAAAATCAACCCAACACACCTACACCCTTGCCAAAACACAACCAAAATTTCAAAAAACTCCAAATCTTGCCCCCAAATCAAACACAAGTCTTGGATCTTTGAAGAAAAACACATAAACAACCACCAAACGCTCCAAAACTCTCAAAAACTTTCTTAAAAAATACACCAAAACCACCAAAAAAAAAAAAAAAAAAAAAAACCTTTTCTCTATGTATTATCCAAGCTACAAATCTATGAATCAACTTAACAATCGATCTCTAAATGATATAGAACCTGAAATCAACAAGAAAGAGAATCACGAAGAGCAAATTACCGTGAAGAGAATGCCAAAAAATTCCTTGAAGCTTTGAAGTTCATTGTCTACAAAAACTCACTGTAGAATTTTTTTTCCCTGTGTTTTGAAATGAAGGCAAAAAGTCGAAAAGGGCATAATTAATTTTGTGCGAAAACTACCTACAAAGCATTAAATGCAGCTCCATTCAAATAGTGCCATGTGGCATATCCTTGCCATAAGAAACCTCAAAACTCCCACCTAAAAGCTTTGATATTCTTGCTCAAAGGGTTTTGAAATCCTAACCATACACATGTTACCAACCCACACACGTCTTGTACCCTAGAAGCACTACTGGATCTGCATGCCTAAGTATCACCACTTGGTCGACCTGAACGAGAAAGTACGGCCCCAGTTGATGCAAATGACTCAATTCATTCATCCTACCTAACCAACACAATCAAGACATGTTCCACATTCACTCTCTTGATCTGCTCGACCGAATTGGTATGCTGTGAAGAAACTTGACCACACCTAGAACATGTTCTCTTTAACAAACTCAAGCAACTCACTCTCACTTGGTACTACGTACCAAGAGGTCCCCTCAAGAAACATTGCCTCATGTTCCCACTTGGTGCATTGCACCGAGTGGATGTTTCTCTAGAGAATCAGCTACGATATCCCTTACTAGGTTCGATACACTAAGTGAGAACATCTCCAATGTATGTGAATGCACCCATTTGCTCAGTTCAATGCACCTAGTGAGAGCATCTTCACCAAGATGAGTTTGATGTAACCCCCACTCGATTAGATGCATCGAGTGGAATACACCTTCGTAGAATTGCACCTTCTCACTTGGTTCGATGCACCGAGTGAGATAGTCCTAAATAATCACTTTGCTTCACTCAATTTGATGCACCAAGTGAGGGTAGCTTCACAGCTTCTTGTATTCACCCACTCAGTTCGTTGCACCAAGTGAAAACGATCCTATAAAGTTATGCCTCGCACTTTTACTCAGTTTGATGCACCAAATGAGGTCTCCATGGGTAATCGCACTTCCTCACTCGGTTCGATGCACCGAGTGAGAACGCATTTGCAACTTACATCGTTCGATGCACTAAGTGAGAACATCTCCAATGTATACGAATGCACCCATTTGCTCGGTTCAATGCATTGAGTGAAAGCATCTTCACCAAGACGAGTTTGATGTAACCCACTCGATTAGATGCATCGAGTGGAATACACCTTCGCAGAAATGCACCTTCTCACTTGGTTCGATGGAGTGAGTGGATAGTCCTAAGTAATCACCTTTTGTCACTCAGTTTGATGCATCGAGTGAGGGCAACTTCACAGCTTCTTGTAGTCACCCACTTGGTTCGATGCACCAAGTGAAAACGCTCTTATAAAGTTATGCCTCGCACCCTCACTCAGTTTGATGCACCAAATGAGGTCTCCATGGCTAATTGCACTTCCTCACTCGGTCTGATGCACCGAGTGAGAATGCATTTGCAACTTACATCTCATACTCGTTCACTTGGTCTCGCACACCGAGTGAGTCACCTTCATACAACAAATTTCACTAAGGATCCAGTTTCACAAACCGAAAGTTGGCACTAACATACGTACCCACCTAGTCGGCCAGGCGGGGCGATTGAATGCACATTCTCGTAGCATTAACTACTCTTTAGGCTAAGCACTCCTTAACTTAGGGAGTGGGGGGCAAACTGTTAGGGCCAAAAAATGTCTTAGGCCTCATGGGCCCAAAAACGAAACACCTTCAACAGGGCTTTGAGACATGGCCCAATTTCGGTTGGGCCCACAATAGAATTCGCATGATCAGCCAGCCTATTACACTTACCGGACTGCTTACAGATTGAGTCCAATCACTAAGGCCTTGATTCACTTAGGCCTCACCATCAGTTTATCTGGGCCCAAGCCCATTGATCCAAGATCACCTACAGGACCTAGGGTTTACTTAGACCCTAAGTCCATCTACTTCCTATTTCAATACTATCTAGATTCTCTTAAAGAGACCCATTTACATTCAGATTCGTCTAAGATCCGAATCTTAGGCTAAATATGACTCTTTCCCCTACTAAGTCAACTGAATTGAAGACTTTCCTATTCACTAAACCTCAACCATTATGGACTCATAGTCCTACTAGGATTCGAAGATACTACGACTGCTATATAAACAGAGGCCTGCCCTCTCATAATTCATACAACATTGCACCTTCAAACCCTCTAGTTCTCATCTGTGAGAGCTATACATCACCGCCATAGTTCTACTCACTAAATTAGCCTCATTCAGCCTTGCTGACTTGAGCGTCAGAGTGCCTACGGCAAACACCATCCCAATGTTTCTCGTTCACTTCATGCTTTTTTTTTGTGTGTGTAGGTGCAACAGATTGCTAGTGGCCTCAACCTCACGAGATCAAAGCCCCCTCCTTCTGTAACCGTAGATTTTATCATCTACAGGGGCCATCTAACACGTTTGTAGTTTATCTTGAAACATTGGGCTCATAGGGTATTCAATGGGCCTCGAGCCCTGAGGATTAGTTGAGGTACGCGCAAGTTAGTCTGAACACCCCGGTCATCAACCCAAAAAAAAAAAAAAATGTATATTGACTAACGCTAATCATAATTTGAGGTTCTTTATTAAGTGTTGTTGGCATACTTACTAAACATTGGAGTGTCTAAATATATAACTTAAATATGTTAAACAAATTAGTCCTTATCAAATATTAATCAAATGATTCCGACTTAGCAAAATGAATTTCCTGGAAACAAAAATTAAACTCAATTGATTTTAGGTAAATTTCTGATCTGATATAAAGGAAATAGAGTGTAGTAAAGAATCTGTTTACGTGTCCTGTGGGTATCTTCGTATAAAGATGAAGTCATAACCTGAAGAAAAAAGATTGCTAACTGGCAACTTATTAGGTAATAAATGTGAGTTCAATAGCATTAGTCATGATAATAATAGGTTGCAAAATTGGAGAGAGTATAATTTAGTATTTTAGTGACACTGGAAGATTGCATAGGTGGCACTGAATTAATATAATTTAGTATTAAAAATATTAGGTTAAATATATGTAATATATATATGATAGAGATTGTTGGGATTATTTTACAATTTGAGAAAGTCATGTTAGATGAAACGTGGCAGCATGTTATTTGAAAAAACTAATCGATACGTTAGAGTGACCTTTATAGATTTTGGAAATTAATGTTCTTACAGTAAGAGATTGACGTATAAGTAATAATCATTTTGTCGTATTAAAAGAAAGACTTGGTACACACAAAGAAGTAAACGCGTTAGCTTCGTGTTTTATTACCTTATATTATATATTTAGATAAGGTTATTTATTTATCATGATGACTGATTGGTTTTTCTATTAAAAGGACTATTTAAAGAAGAAGGAAAAAAAAAATAGTCAAATTAATTGTTTATTTGTCGCCAACTTTGGTGGTTTTCAAATGCTCATTTTATAACTATATATCATTTAGAACCAGCAATCCCACTCTTCAAAATTCGATCAATTATGGGTTTGTAGAAGAGGATGTAGAGAGAGGGATCAACGTAATTTAAGGCCGCTGGATTCAATCATAAAATTGTAAGTATGTGTTGACCAAAGATTCATGGTGCTAACTGCAAGTTCTCAGAATGTGAGGACCTGACTAAAGTTTCACAAACGATGTTGTTTCACTTTAGTTGTAAAAGTCTTCTTCTCAAAACGATTATTCAGTGTATGAGCTGCTGTAACTTTACTCTTCTTCACTCACTCTCTCACTTATTTTCTTCAAGTATATAAGTAGCCACAATGTATTGTAACTAGTTAATCAATCAAATACAAAGTATTATTCAGCTCAGAATCAAGTTTTATCTTTCTTTTCTTTCAATTTCACATGTATCAGAGCCCTAGACTCACGTCAATGGCTGATTTTTCTGGTGTTAATCTCTCTACGAATAGCATGAATAAGCTCCAAAATTCCACTGATTCGCACTCCTCAATCTTCTCTTCAAGCTTACAAGTGATTAATCCAAAGTTGACGCGAGATAACTATCGATTTTGGAGGTCGCAAGCTCTTTCTACTGTTGGAGCTCATGAGCTGGAAGAACACCTCACAGGTTTAATTCCGTGTCCTCAACCTTTAATTTCATTAGAAAGTGAAAATTCCTCTGAAATAGAAAGTGCTCTGTCACAAAACAACCTAACCAAAAGCAAAGTCAATCCAGCGTATATTGCTTGGAAACGAACTGACAAGTTTTTAGTTACTTGGTTACTTGCTTCAATCTCTGAATGCATGTTTAGTTGTATATCAAAATATCAGTTCTTATCTGATATTTGGTTTGCTCTTGAGCGAGAATTCCTAAATGATTCTAAAGCTAGAGCTCTACATTTGAAAAACTTATTACAAACTACACAAAAAGGCAATTTAAGCATTAGTGAGTATGTTAAGAAGATGAAAAATATAGCAGAAAGTTTATCTGCTAGTGGTCCAGTTATCACCGATGAAGAAGTACTCCAGTATGTGTTAGACGGTTTGGGACCTGAATTTGATGCAGCAGTGGTTAACTTGACTTCACGGCTTGAATCCAAGTTTGATATAGTGACACTTCAAGAAGCACAGTTCTTGTTACAGAAGTATGAACTGAGGTTAGAAAAGTTTAATTCTGTTGATTTTTCTGCTAGTTCTGTCCATGTTGCTGCTGTGAGTAATGCTGGTCTTAAGCCAACCTTTATCAACACCAATAATTCTTCAAATGATCCTATAAACACTTCAAGTTTCTCATCTCAATTTCCTCTGTCCCTAAACACTTTATCCAATCCATCTTTTACTCAACATTGTCCTTTATCTGCTCTAGTTCCCTCTGTCCATTATGGCCAATTTTATCAACCAGCACCTTCTAATCCTTATGGTGCTTCAACCGTCTCCTATCAACCTACTGGATTTATAAGTTCTAGACGAGGAAGAGGTAGAGGAAATGGTAAGGGGTAGACCGAATTTGTCAACTGTGCAGTAAAATTGGACACACTACTGTGCAGTGTTATCATCGGTACAATTCCAATTACAATGGTGCCCCTCCTCAGTACAACTCAAATAATCATTCCATAGGTGTTGTAAATGGTGCATCTCTACAGTTCAGTTCTACCAATCACTCAATTGGGAATAGATCTTTCAACTCTAGTGAGCAACTTAATGGATCTTTTACCAATCCAAACAATCAAACAATACTAATCCCTTCACAACAATCTCCACAATCGTTACAACCTGGCTTTGTCTCTTTCAATACAACACAACCACATGGCAACTATAGTGGTCTTAACCATTAGCAACAACACTTTACCTCACCACCACAAAACCTCACAGTTCCAAGCCAGCAGATCACAACACCAACTCAAGCCTACTTTGCCTCTCAACAACCTTCACCATTTAACTCACAACCTTCATCACATATAACTGTTGCATCAAATTCCTACACAACTGCTCAAGATCCTGCCTGGTATATGGACTCCGGGGCTACGGATCATGTCACTTCTGACCTCAATCAGGTTGACTGTTAGCAGAAACTATGGTGGAGTTGATCAGCTACAAGTAGACAGTGGTGAGTTCCTTGATATCTCACATATTGGCTTTACTTCCTTACCTAGCTTTTTACAATCTAAATGTTTACACTTAAAAAACGTTTTGTGAGTACCTAGAATCACTAAAAATATGCTCAGTATATCTAAGTTCACTAAGGATAATAAT